>CM073483.1:30800000-31125000 GCA_037074505.1 Albizia julibrissin
TTTAATTTCTTTTTCTTTTTCGACCAAAAACAAATTTCATTTTCTTTGAATTCCGTTTGATTCTGCAAATCAAACGAATCCTAAAACAGGATCAGCGTAAGCCTCTACAAATAGATTCTTTTAATTCTTAGTCAAGCACCAAAACAAGCTATGCGTTAATCAATAGCAAGGACATTAGTGGGAAAAAAACAAAAGAATTTATGGTCGGTTCTGTCCATTCAAACATAATTGAAGGTTTAGAAAACTACGGCGAAGCAAAAGCCGAGGAAAATGTTTTCGGAGGATGTTTTATTCCGTCAATCATGGGATATTTAAATGCATTAAATAAATAATTATAATAACAAATTAAAAAAACAGCACAAAATCAGTAGCTACAAGAATACCATTGAAATCCCAACAGCAAATACATGGTTGAAAAATGCGGAAAACATACTCAACAAATTTATGTTCGAATTTCAAATGGCAAGTAATTCCTAAAATTCAGCAACTAATCAACCTCAGCTAATGAGCTCAAAAATATTCATGTAAATAATCACGAATCTTTTGACAAATAAATTTAGGAAAAATCTCATATAAATTTTACTAACATGAACAAATTTTATTAACATGAACAAATGTTTTCAAAAAAGTATAATATATGCCATTATAAAAAAATATTTTTTAATAACTATATTAAGTATAAATTTTAATGTTTCTTATATAATTGTTTTTTGAAAGTTCTATATTTCAACATGGACAACATTTTGTGAAATTTAAAGTGTATTTGATATCTTTTTAATTAAAATATCTTTAGAAGTATGTTAAATTTACACGCCTCTTATTACAAAAAAATATTTAATATTAATAAATTGTATTAAAAAATGGAAAATTTAAAAAATTGAAATTTTAAATAAATATTTTTTAAAATACTCACATTTATGTGTTTAGGAAAATTATTAAGAGCTTGTTTAGAAAAGCATGGGTAAAAGTGACTTTTCTTGTAAATAAATTAAAGTGACTTTTATTTTCATTAGTTTTTGGAAACCAAAATTGGTAAGTGTTATGCTTCTTCTTCTTCTTCTTCTTTTTTTTTTTTGTCTCACTTGATAAAAATAACTACAGAAATTTTTTTAAAAAAAAATCATTTAATTGATTTAGTAAAAGATATTTTATTTTATTATATATTAATGTTGATATATAAAATAATAAAGTTATAGAGCAATACAACTTTTTTAAGAGAGGAGAGAGGAGAGGACATTGAAGCCATTCTATGCACATTTTGAAAACTCAAATTTGGTTAATGACTCAATTAAGGACTTGTTAAATTTATCAATATAATTTTGAATTTTCTTATTTTAAGTAGCATTATATGGGATTTTCTCTACAAAGTAATCAAACTCTTTAAAAAATAGTTAAGAGAGGGCATTTAAGTTATTTTACTTACATTTTGAAATCTCAAATTGGATTAATGGCTTAATTAAGAATTTGTTGAATTTTTCAACCTGCTTTAGAATTTTCTTATTTTAAACAGCTTTATATGGGATTTTCCCTAAACACAATTTTGTTGGTCCTCATGGTTGAAGAACATATCCAATAAATTTAATTAAATATAACCACATCCACTTGAACAGAATCCACATTAATTCAGCCAAATAGTAAAATGCTGTAAAGGAAAAAAACACAAGAAGAATTTAAGGTCGGCTCTATGCATTCAAACATATTCATGAATAATCATGAATTTTTTGACACCTATAATTTCATTAATTTCTTACATAATTATTAGGTATCAGACATATTATACTACTAAATCAAATTTACATATTGTCCAGTTCAATTGAAGGCCGCGCTCCTGGTGCAATCTTTCTATCCAGAAAACTTGAACCAGCAACCTTAAAAAGCTCATGACTTAAAGACATATCCAATCAAATTTACTAAATTTAACCTCATTCACATGAACAGATTCCACACTAAATCAGCCAAATTGCATAATCTTATCAGTACACCAAACAAACCAATGTGACGGTAAACAAACCAGTCTCTTTCATTCATTTGATCAGGCTTTTAACTCTCCATACAAATTTTGTTCCCAAGATCCTAACTAACATAAAAACCCGTCACACAACTACTAACATCTGCTAGTCAAAACTAGAAGTGTTAACCTTATTCAGCTGAATCATCACAATTTCATACTAACCCATTAACAAGATTTTCATTGACAGATTTACCCCAATTTCGTCATCACCTAGAATCTATGTAATATTTGTTTCAGTAAGCAAAATCAATGCTAAGCTAATTTATTGGTAAGTGGACTTGGATCTCATGGTGTACTCGGCAACAAGCTCAGCAAAAGATGACTTGTCTGCTAGCAATCTTGTTGGAGAGTCAAACTCCTCCATAAGTCCTGCATCAGTATCCAATTAAATCAAATGAAAATGGGGAAAAAAACACAAACACAAGTTCAGAAGAACAACAAGCAACTTAACTGACCTTGATTAAGAAGCAGAACCATATCACTGTCAAGAACAGAAGTTATTCTATGTGCAATGGTGATCACAGTACAATCAGAAAATTGTTGCCGAAGAGTTTGCTGAATCAAATTATCCGTGGCAGTATCAACTGAGGCAGTAGCTTCATCAAGCACCAACACCTTACTTCTCTTCAGTAGCACCCTACCAAGGCACACCAATTGCCTCTGACCCATGCTCCAATTCTCACCATTTTCACTAACTACACCCATTTTCACAAAATCAATCAGTTTTAATTTCTGGGATCAGGAGCAGTATATATGAGTATCACTTTATGTTCGGTAATGAGGGAGCAGGGGAGACATACCTGCAGAATCTAGCTTTGCTTCTTTCTTTCGAACTTCATCTCCAAGTTGACACTTATCTAGAGCCTAAAAGCATGTCATTGAATGAAGGCAAAGCCATGTTAAGAAAAAGAGGCAAGTTTAACTTTCCGACACAACCAAATGTTGAGTATACATGCATGTGTTTATTTGCAAATATAACAAACTTACCTCCCAAATTTGTTCATCCGTGTACTCCTCCAACGGGTCTAGGTTACTTCTCACTGTGCCTTCAAACATGGTTGGATCTTGAGGAATAATGCTAAGTTTTGACCTCAAATCATGAAGTCCAATTGATAAAATATTGATGCTGTCAATAACAATTTGCCCAGCAGTTGGCTCAATGCTTCGAAAAAGTGTATGTATGAGAGTTGTTTTACCACTTCCCGTTCTCCCAACAATGCCAGTTTTCAGTCCCCCGGGGAATTTACAAGTTAGGCCGCGCAACACAAGTGGTAGATGTGGAGCATAACGAACCTTCATCATATGTATGAATATTGTTTATAGTAGTACAAACATCATTTTATGAAGTGAAAAACATCATTTTACAAGCAGTCACATTTCTTTTTGAAGATAAATTTTGACACTTGGAATCAAATTTATGACTAGCTTAGTACCTGCAAATCACAAATGTCAACTTCTCCCTGCGATGGCCAAGAAGGATTGGGTCGATTTTCTTCTATTACAAGAGGAGGCTCACTTGGAATGCTACTATACTGAAGTATTCTCTCTACTGATATAATCTTGGTCTCCAAGTCGCAGAGATTCCATACCAGCCAGGCTTGTAACTGGTTCAGATCAAGTCCATATATAACGGCCAAACCGGCAATACCTTCAGAATCATAAATAAAATAAAATTAAAAGTACGCCTCCATTACCTCCATAATATAAGCACAGCAATAGCCAATTGGTTGAGATGCCAAAACTTTTTTTCTTGACCAACAGATGCCAAAACTTACCTGGATCTATGACTCCCCTTGGCATAAGTATCAAGAATATCAAGGAAAAGACAAATGTGATAGAAGACAACAGATCCAAGCGGAAGCCAAGCCATTGTATAGCAGCAGTAATGTTAAATTTTAGCCGAGAGTACCCATCCATCAGCTTCATATTCGTTTCCTTAAATCTTGACTCCTGATCAAAGCTCCTAATGGTTGTTGTTCCTGAAATAGTTTCAGCAAAGTGTTGAATGACTGGAGCTTTGCATACTCCAACTAATCGTGATAGTTCTCGAGCAGATGGTATATAATATTGCTGCAGAACAATAAGTTGGTAACACATAAGTTGTCAACATATAACATGATAAATTACACACAAGCAATAACGAGCTAATGAATAAATGCATAATCAATGCATAGATTGCAGGGAAAGAAAGGTAGAAAATACAAGAAATACATAGAAACCTCATATAATGTAAAATAACACGTTTTAAGCAAAATACCTTATAACAAATGCTGATTGATATCACAGGTATAAAAATGATGAAAACATGCCATGCAGCCAGAGACATCACTGCTATTGTTCCCAAAAGTTGGATAACAACTAAGGAAACTGACCCAAATTGATAGGGAATGGCTAAATCCACCGCACTTTGATCTGTAGAAGCCTAGAAGAGAATAAAAAGGAAAAGAAAAGGATTGTCAATGATCAATGAGTTGTTCCTGATATAGTTAACAAAGAAAATCAACAAGATGAATGTGACTTTAAATTTAAAAGATAAATAGACTAAAATTCATAAGCTAAAGTATGTCATTGCACATTAGATTAGTTAAGAAAAACATTAGAAAAACAATGAAATATCTCCACTTCTTACTCTGTTAATAATCCTTCCACTTGGAGTGGCATCAAAGAATGGCATAGGTGCACGGAAGATGCATGAGTGCATTTTATTGAAGAGTAGAGTTGCAGTCTTGTAACCAGTGGTGGATAGGAAAATATCTTCGGCAAAGCCAGAGAAAGCACTTCCCGTAGCCATAGAAACATATACAATTATAAGCATAAAGACTCCAACAAGTGGTTTCTCATCTGAAGAAATAGGAGTCGCCCAGGCCATCCAATAGCTGCTTACAATTTGAAGAACTTGAGACAGAATTTGAGCCAACAATATAAATGGTACAAGAGATCCTCCATATGCCATTGTAATATATTCCCAATAGACTGAAATCCCAACCTTACCTTTCTCCCTTTCTTCCTCTTGAATAAGCTGGCCTTTTGGTTCAACTGCATCATCTGCTTTATCATTTTGCCTATCATTGTTTGCCTCTTTTACCTCTACAACTTGCACACTAGAGATATTTACTTTTTTATCAGCTATACTAAATTTATCAAACACTTCCCCCACATTCAGTGAATCAAGTGCAGATAACGCTTTTTTATGTGCACCAACAAGCTCAATAAAATCAGTCCCTGAGTTGAGCAAATCATCATACTTTCCACATTCAGTAATTTCCCCATCTTTCATGACCTAATAAATAAGTTATAACATTAACATACGAGGGTGCTAAACAAAATATATTCTCTGTTAAATGATACAGATTAAGTTATGACAATAGCTCACCAAAATAAGGTTGGCAGCAGATAAGAACTCCACTTGATGAGTGATATAAATAACTGTCTTTGAACTTAAATAACCTAGTAAACATTCCTGACATGTACAAAAATAATGAAAGAGTGAATAAAGTCAACTAAGATATTTAAATAAGTACGACACTAAATAATGATCATGATGCAAAAAAGTATGAAAAAGAATCTTGTGTAGAATACTAATACTATATAGCAGTTAAGTTATAAAGCCAAATCCATATAGGATATAACAAACAAAATCATCATAATGGAATACCTTAAAAAGGTGAGATCCTGTATGAGCATCCACAGCACTAAAAGGATCATCAAAAAGATATATATCAGCATCTTGGTAGAGAGCTCGTGCAATTTGAATTCTCTGTCTTTGTCCACCACTCAAATTGATTCCCCTCTCTCCAATAATTGTCTGATCACCAAATGGAAGAATCTCCAAGTCCTTCTTCAGGGAACAAGCTTCAAGGACCTTCTCATACGTTTCCCTATCCATCTCCTTACCAAATAATATATTCTCTTCGATCTTCCCACTTTGAATCCATGCAGACTGAGCAACAAAGGCCTTAGTTCCACACACCCTTATTTTTCCTGATATCTTTGGCATTTCTCCCAAAATACATGACAGTAGACTAGACTTGCCTGAGCCAACAGTACCACAGATAGCAACAATCATGCCATGTGTGACTCTGAGATTTACATCTTTCAATTTTGTACTAGAGGAAGAAAAATCCCAAGAAAAATTACCGTTAACTACTTCAATTGCTGTATTAGAACTGCCTCTTGGAAGCTTCTCTATCATATCATACTGCAAATCGTCAAGTCGAAGGAATGATGCAATCCTATCCAATGAAACTTTAGTTTGTACTATCATTGAAACTGTATCTGGGAGACTGTAAATGGCTCCCCGTAGTATTTGGAATGTTGAAAGTGCAGATAAGATCTTCCCTGATTCGAGTGGGATCCCTATAATTGCACAAGTTCCAAATGTAGCCACAGAAACAAATGTGGGCGCACCGCAAAATACAAAGGAGGTACTGGCTAATGTATAAATATATTTCCTTAACCAGTCTTCCTCTATCTTCCTCAGTTCAATGATCTTAGACAGAAACTTCATTTCCCATCCCTGTAGTTTGAGAATTCTCATGTTCCTTAAAATCTCAGATGTGGCCTTCATTCGTCTATCTTTTGACTCCATCAACTTCTTTTGAAACTTTTCAAGCATTTTCCCCAAGGGAATATTTGCCAACATCACAAGAACAGTACCAACAAAAGTGGCAATGAAAGCCAATCCAAGATTTTTATACAAAATATACAAGGCCAATATAACTTTCAGAACTGCTAGCCATAGATTATGAATGTACCAACTGAAATAACCAACCCTTTCAGCATCAACTGTAATAAAATTGATTATTTCTCCACTAGTGTGGCTCCGCTTGGCTTGACAGGAAAGGGTCAAACTTTTACTATAAATTATTGTCACAAGCTGCCCTCGGATCCTAATTCCAAGTTGCAGCAATTTAAAGACATTGTGCCTATGTGAAAGGCATTCTACAAGTTTCGCAACAAAAAATGCAGCCACCAGAACAAATCCCTCATTCTCAAATGTTTCATTGCCATTGAGGTATTGGACAAAAGTGTCAATGAGATATGGACCAACGTAAGAAGCCAAAGTGTTTAAAAGTGCAAGAATGGCTGTTGCAAAAATCACTTTCCAAGTTGAGAGTATTAATGACTTCACCAACTTAAGTGTGGTTACTCTATTTATTGTTCCACATTCAGCCTCAAGTTTATTTCTAAAAGGTGGAAAAGCCCCAGCCACACTGTCACAACTGGCCAGTTGTGGGACATCCTCTAGGTCTAAAGTTTTCTTCTTGCCAACGGCAATAAGAGGACCCATCCAAGAGAAAGTAAGAATGCTGAAAATTCCAGCATTTGAGTAAGGACTAACAGTTTCTTCCCCCTTAGTCTTATTTGACTCTAATGTTTCACTAAAATCAGTACTATAATTCAAAAGACGCTCTTGAAGAATGCTATCTTCACTCTCATATTTCACAAAAAACACCACGCAACAAAAGAATATAGCCATAAAGGAGGAGACACCATCAGAAATTAAATATGGAAGTGGTAACAAAACATGTTTGAGATGGAGAAGAACGTCCAGTATAAAGCAATTACAAGAAATAAGGAGGTAGAGAGGACACCAAGCTCTGAAGAAGACTGGAAATTTCCTTTCACCTGAATTGAAGAATCCTGTACGTAAGTAAGCACAAATGACGCCCCAAGCAACCGTTTTAAGCGCCAAATCCGAAAGGGTCACGAACTTTTCATCAGACCAACCATTTTTATACCAATAGAAGTAATCCAGAAAACAAATAATAAGATTAAATGCAGAAGCAACAAAAGAACAAAACAGAGTCGTCAGGTACAAAGTACCCCTGAATTTCTCTTTGGAACCATCTCTAGCATCCGCAGTAATTTTATTCCAAACCCATAAAACGAGGAACGCTACTAACAAAACTAGGTGGAGAGAAGCAGACAACAGATGCAAGAAATTGGGTTTTAAGAGAAGACTCGCAGCAGAGTACATTAGCGAGTTTTGAGAGATATCGAACCTCATTGATGATTTTATGTCAGAAGGAAAAGAATAAGTAGCGTCAAATATGGAAATTTTCTTAAATAAATGCGCTAGAGGGTTTAGGTCAGAGATTCTTGTGCAGATTCATGGTCGTGTGAGATTGATGATCGAAACAAAGAGATGAGCTTAAACGGAGAGAGTGGTTGACGTGGTGCCCAAGGAAGGACAACGACAACAGGTTTACAGGAAAAGGGTGAGCTCTTAGAAGTGGGAAGAAAAGCCTATGTCGCATCTTATTTTAGGTGGCCGATGATAATAATTTAGCATAATTTCTTAAAACAGACCTCTTTTTCTGCGGCGATATACTGATAAGTAGCGAGGTTTACCACATCCTAGATCCACATTCCCGCGGATTTGGTTACTATTACATGATATAAATTCGATTACACTTAGTTAAAACAGATTATAAAAACTTGGATGTAATATCCATTGGGATATTTAAATGGGCAAATTAGAGAAAAGTACCTCATTAAAAATTTTATTGCAGAGGATTAGTGTGTAAATTTTACATAGCAGCTTTGGTTTCTGTATATAAAAGAATTTTCAGAACCTACCAGTAGAATTTTGGAAAAATTTCATCGAGCCCCTAAGATACGACATAATTTTAGTTAATCCTAAAATTTTTTGAAACTTCACTGTATCCTCTTAAGTCAAAGTAAAATTAAGTTTTATGGTTAAAAAAATAATGATGCCCTTACTGTATTTGTTTTATAAATTGTCTTATTTATTTTATAAATGCTTGTATTTGTATTGTGAATTTCAATATTTGTCTTATAAATTTCTATATTTATTTTGTAAATGATCAAAATATTTTTAATTTTCTAAGTTCATTTGAATCATTTTATTTGTCTTGTAAATGTTTTCATTTGGTTTGTAAATGTCCATATTTGTCTTGTGAATTTCTTTTTTTTTTGTAAATCACTAAAATGTTTTTAATTTCCTAAATTCCTTTATTTATTTTGTAAATGTCCTTATTTATTTTTATTTTTTTTGTAAATGTCTTTATTTGTCTTATAAATATTTTTATTTGTCTTGTAAATGCTCTTCTGACAAAAAAATAATAATAATAAAAGAAGTGCATTATTATCTTTTCATTCCAAACTTAATTTCATTTTGACTCATAGTGTGTAGTGAAATTTCAAAAAGCTTATGAGGTTGAATGAAATTATGTCACATCCTTAAGGACTCAATGAAATTTTCCCTAAAACTTTTGCTGAGGGATTTCCCCATCTTTCTCTTTAAAATTTTCAGTTTTCCTCAGCAATTTCACTCTTCTACCGATATTTTGATTTATTTATTTCTCATAGGTAATTTCTTGGAATAACTATGTTAAATTGTTGAAAACGTTTGAATTAATATGGGAAAATTCCAGAAAAATATTATAGAAAATAGAAAATGATAAATCAGTGCTCTGAAATTGTGAAATCACATGTCAGTTTGGTATCAATATAGTGGAAGAATCTGGAATTTTGAAATTTCAACGAAAAGACACTCATTCCCTTCAAAACTCCATTTCTCTTAGCTCGAAATAACAACAAATGGCTCTTTATTAACAACACTGTATTCTACATTAACAATTCCACTTTCTTCTTTCAAAAGCAAAAATTCACCAAGTTTCAGAGGCCTATAATAATACATGTTTCTATATTAATAACACTATATTTTACATTCACAACTTCACTTCCTTATTTCAGAGGTCAATAACAACACCTCTCTCCTTATTAACAACAATATATTTTATATTAACAATTCGATTTTCTAGAGATAAGAAATTATGAAAGAAAAAAGTGGAATTGTTAATATAGAATAGATGTTGTTAATAAAGAGACAAATATTGTTATTCCGAATTGAGAGAGAAGAAGAACTGAAGGGCAGGGGTATCTTTTCATCGAGATTTCATTATTCCAAATTCCTCCGCCGTACTAACATGAGATTTTACAATTTTAAAGCATTGATTTATCTTTTCCTATTTTTCATGGTATTTTTCTGAAATTTTCCCAATTAATATATCTAATTGTCTATATAATCTTAACTACTTATTTAGGATTTTCCTTTTTTTCCCCTTATGTTATTACATGCAAGATAACCAAATACATTTTTCTCTAAAGAGTTCTTAATAGAAATAAAATAAATCCTTTTATTTAAAATTTTCTCTTAATTTTTATTATAACTTATCATGTATTTTTTAAATATCAAATAAAAATCTTATATTTAATTCCCGCTCAAAATTTGAGCAACTTTTCTCACCACACGCATACAATTTCACTCTTGAACAGATATTTTGATTGATTTATTTCCCATAGGTAATTTCTAGAATAACTACGTTAAATTGTTCAAAATGTGTAAATTAATATATCTATTACCTATATAATATTAAGAAAAAATTGCAACCAAGTCCTAATTAATAGAATTAACTATAATTTATTTCTTTAAAATCATCAAATTGCAGTAGGGTCTAGGATAACCCAAGTTACTTCACCTTCTCTTTTAACAACTATTTTCTTATTTCTTATATGATGTACTCTCTATGATATTTTAATATAAGAGCCCATTGACTTTTTTTTAAAAAAATATTAATAAAACTAAGTAAATTATATTAAAATATTTTATATTTATCATATTTTTAAATTAATTTATTTGACTTATATAAATTGTAATATAATTGTATACACACAATATGTATTATTAAGTAATTATTTTAATTTCTTTAATTTCTTAAAAAATGTCAACTCGCTCTTAAGGACTAGTGACAGACTGACAGTAATTAATATGATATGAATCTTTTATATTCTTTGATTTGTCATCTGCAATTATGCTTTAATTATTCTTGTAGTTATCTTGGATTCTCACAATTTTTGCATGCGTATCTCAAATGTCTCATAGATGGTTTTTTTTTTTAAAAAAAAAAATCTGAACGAGAAAATATCTAATAGTGATGTGGTGAACATAGCTACCTCCTTTACAGACTTGCAAAAAGTTAGCTTTGTGCTATTATTTTGGTGATATATTCATATCAAGCTTCAAATTCTTCACGTAAAATCTTAGAAATTTGAGTCTTCATTGGATGAACAATAATGATTATTTGGGTAATCTGACTCAAACCTGCAGATATTTTGGTTGAACTTTCATTATTGGGATGTCCTCTTGCTGGATGTGATTCTGTTTCATGTACATAGATGTTGAGTTTGAAAGGGGTAAGTAGCATAGTTGTTAACCATTAAAAATTTCAAAGTAACTAATGATAGACCTATGTGTTTGTTAATTACTCCTTTTAGCAAATTCTCAAATTTCACGTTGATGGCCAAGCCTCATTTCAATCCATTGAAAAGTTTGATCATTTTCTTATTAACTGAATTTGGTTATTTTAATCATAATGTGTTTGGATCAAGAAAAAATTAGGGGAGTAGAAAAGTAAGGGAGAGAATAAAGGGGAAAATACATTTTTTTTCTTGTTTTAATTGGAGGAGAAAATAAGGGAAGAGACAAATTAGAGGAAAAAATTGATGTGGGTCCCATACACTTTTTCACTCAACTTTCTCCCAAAAATGGCGAGATTTTGGATTTGGAGCCATGATGTGCTTTCTCAAATAGTCTTTCTTGATTTTGCCTTCGTCATTTGCCCGCCACCATAAGGTGTGTTTGGGATAACAGTGTGAAAAATAATTTATTTACAATATGACTTATGAAAACTTAAGATTATAAAAGTCAGATTGTATAATATAATTTATATTTAAATTGACGATTGCACAAATACTTTTGTAAAAATGAAAATTTGTTTGGATTGACGACTGTATAAATGCTTTTGTGATAATTGTAAGATAAAAATGATATCTAATATTATAAAAAAGTGAAAAAATTTGAGTTAGAAAATGTGGTGCCAAAATACATAATTTGATCAAAAAATATTATATAACTAATTTGATCACATGTCCTATACAAGTTAGTCTCTAATCATATCACGGATATGATTCATTTAGGTTGAAGATGTCACAGTATAATTTGTCAATAAAGGCTTTTTATCTACAGTATAATTATCTACATGACATATAGTCCCATTTTCGGCTTGCTCAAAATTAACATTCGTTTGAGAATTTCTCTTAATAAAATTATATATGGCCATTGTTGCACAAACTGTACAAACTTGTGTTTGGTAGATGTGTTTACGCATTCTTTGTAAGATTTCAAATCTATTCTTCCACACACCAAAAGTCCTTTCTATAATAGACCTCAAATTGGAATGATAAAAATTGAAGGTCTCTTTAACATTTCTAAATGCAGGTTGATGTCTAAATTCTGACAGGTGATAATGTTCACATTTGTAGGGACCAAGATACACAACTGGTATTAGATAGTTAGCATCAATAAAATAATATTATCCTAACAAATGTTGAAATCATTTTAAAAGTATGAGATTAATTAAAGTGTGAAATGCACGTAATTTAACTGAAGTAGACGAAAATATACATGCAGGTGGATAAGGGAAATTCATAGCTGGATTTGAGACAACAGATTAAAACACACGAGTATCATTGTAGTACCTTCCCAGCCCGCCAACACAAATGTAAAGCACATATCCAAATCACATACATCCATTATATTCTATGTTGGATATCCCTTTCTGCCGATATATTTATCTTGGTTAGGACCAGTAACCATACACTTTATGTGAGTTATATTTGTTGCTCCAATAACATCTTTAAAGTAGAGATAATATCGGCAATTGTTGAGTATTTTTGGGTGGCATCCATAGAATTCAAGATCGTAGGGTTTGATATTTTCCCAAGCAAAACCAAGGCAAGCATCTAATACCATGTGCAAAAGCCGACTAACAGTTTTCCCCGAATGTTGAAATAGTTCTTGTACCACCCTATTGCCAACTCTATGCCTAACAATAATAAAAAAACATAGCAACCATTTCTTCAACATCAATGTTCTTTGAATTCCATAACCCATGTTCCACCAATTTATTACACAAATTGTAAAACACATGTTTTTCCAGTTTAAACATGTCATGACAACGTGAACTATGGGTTGCCAATATCTCTTGGACCCATAAATAACCGGTGTATTGACTTGTTTTACGTAATTCTTTGCACACAGAAGGCACCATATATTCACACAGCAATGCACTCAACTATTCATACTATATAAACTCTTCATCTATAATAGATAATACTCAAGACTGGTCATCTTCATCCTTCCTATCAATGAAGTTTTGATTGTTCTAATTTGTCATTGCTTATGTAACCTGTGAGTATGGTTAAATTCAGGTGTGAGTATAAAAAAATAACCAAATACAAACTAAATGATACATGTAGTTCAACAAACATTCAGTCATCAATTCACGTAATGTCATAAGTTACATAAAAGAATATATATATATAAAAAAAGAAACCCATACGATAGTAGATCATAATTCAACTATGTAGATATATAGTTTAGGTATAGGTAAGGGTCGTGAATGGTAAACCATATCTAGGGGGTGTTAACCATAAATCACAACCAATCAATCAAGTACTGCTTGTTCTATTTAGCTATTGAGACAAACGTTTGCTGGCTAGTATTGTCCATCAAAAGCTTTATACAGCGGACTCGAAAGATCTCATCACATTGGACTTCCTCAAGGTCAAGCAATTCATTCATAATAGCATCAACACCCACGTCTTTGATTTCACTTAATGCCTGCTATTTCCTTTAATGCATTAGCTATTACGCTAACTACAACCGTAATTTGTTTTAAAGTTGGAAATTTATGCTTTTTCTTCTGACCTATCTGATCAACTCTCTTACTCTTTCCTTGGCTTCCTGAATTATTAGGAACAGTTGGTTGAGTCTGGGTTGATAAGCCAATGCTTGCTTGCTCATATGTCACTCCTGTACTAGCTCGTGGGTTAACTCCAAAAAGCTCATCTTCGCTAGCCCCTGACCCTTCTTCTTCATCCATGGTCGGTTGGTACACATCTTCTTGATTTGCCTTATATGTCTGTAGCTGTGTAAAAGAAGGTGCAAAAATGTCCTCTCCAGTTGCCATAACATCCTTGAATATAATTCGTAATTCTTTATCAAACTTGAGGCTTATATACTAAAACTTTTTATATGATGAATTTTCTTACATGCATACAAGTGACCAAAATCAAAACTTATAATAAAAAAATATTTTAATCAATTGAATCACTAGTAGCTAGAATTATAAGTTATTATAGCAATTATTTACCTATAATTTCTACCGTCGCCACACATTCGATGTAATAACATTGTTCGTTATAGGGTCTCGGCCCACACCAGTCTCTTTGTTTAACGAGTCCCAAGTCCTCAAATCCTTCCGTAAGATATCTAACCTATTCTTTAACTGTTTCTTCTCATATGATTTCTCAGTATTCTCATTAAATGTGGAGATAATATTGTTTCATCATGTCTTTGTAAATGACAACCCATGCCATTCTTTTTGGTAAATTTGCTTAGGGCATGCATTGATGAAATTCTTAGTTGCATCTTCATCCCATACTACTTTGCTATTTATATTTCTATGGAAAAATTTGACAGATAATTTATAAACAAATTCCCTAACTTAACAAAAGAAAAAACCTGCCCGGGATATACAAGTTGCAGTGAGTAACAACTTTTTCCAATCCTATCACATAGGATAAAAGGATGAAAGGCGTGGCTTACAGTTTGGGCAATGCTTGATTAAAAATTTCATGGTTTTATTATTGCGCTCATTCCCCCAGCCCACCATTGAAAAACAAAATTAGTCTCCCCATTCCAATTTTTAATAGACAAGTAAGAAAAGCACAAGGAATAAAAACATAGACATCAATATTTAGTGGCATAAAACATATAAGAAATCTATTTTTCCCCAATAGTCCATATTTATTATTCAACCAGAAATAGATGGCCTATGGGTTTTCAGAAGATCCATGTGAAAAGTCATAATTTATCTGGTTAAGTCATTTTAGAAGAATAAATTATTAACCATTACCTTTGATGGGAAAATAACACCATGTTATCCCTAGTTCAAATTAAATTATGTGGATCTATGAAACTAACAATCCTAATATATTATGAGGCTTAACGCACATGTTTATTCTTATGTGTGTCAAAGTCTTAAGTTTAGCTATTAGAAGTTCTCTTTTATACAACTGCCTTGCGCATATAATTGAAGTGCTTTGAAAATCTCTTCTAGATGAAAAATGTTAAGAGCTTTATGCCAACCCGTATCTATATTTAAAACTCCAGAAGCCTGAAAATTTTGCATCCTACAAAGTTCTTAATTCATGATGTCTTAATTCTTTCTACAAAGTTCCAACACACAAGATTGAAATGCCCTTAAACATGAATTCTGCCCTAGAGATTAAAAAAAATGAAGCTTTCAATCTAATGGATCAAAATCACAGGGAGACCAACCTCTATGGAAGAGTTCATTCCAAAGCACACAATCCCATAAAGCAGAGCAACCTATATGCGACCAAAAAAAAATCCGGCCACAGTAGCAAACCAAAAAATACCAACAGCACACCATAGATTGGAAATACTTTAGAACATACATCCTTTGAATCTAACGGATTGAAACAATAAACCAACACAAATGGAACTTTAGGTAGTGGCAGAAATGTTGGTTAAGAGTAAGTTTTAAATCTTACCACAAAAAAGAACATACCGCTAGAGACTGGATCGTAGGGTATTGATAAGCAAAGACAAGAAGATGAGAGATAAGAGACTAGATCCACACTTCATTGACCAAACTCACCCAAACTGCCTTGTATGCATAGATCAGCCATTGTAAGAGTGAGAAGCTTCCAACCGGACTCTACAAGTCTCTGTCAAACTTCAACACCAGCTACCTCACTTCAGGAGCAATGGTTACTAAGAGTGAGAGGGCCAATCATAGCCACTGCTGACTTCTACCCATAACAGGACCCATAAACCACACAGCTAAAGTGAAGGAAAAGATCTAGCTGCAATGAGTTTCAGGTGGCTGTTGAGAGAGAGAAGATCAACAAAGAGAGTGGCGAGAGTATTTTCGGAAGAGATAACACCGAACTCTGAGAAGAGAAGAGAGAGAAATTTTAAAAAAATGGAGTTGGTATGAATTTAACGCCAATAACGATAATAAGTTCCCAAAAGCCATAAGCTAACAGTAGGAGTCGGGGGCTTTTTTAAAAAGCTGCTTATCTAAGCAGAAGCCAATTACATAAGTAGCCCACCCAAACATGAACAAGGACAATCGAGCTTATTGCTACCTAATCAAACTTATGGGAGGCCCAATCACCCAACCAAAAGCACACACACAATTTGCTAACTTCACCAGCTATTGGGTGTGTTTGGAATAGCGGTGAGAAAAGTCACTTATTTGCAATCTAACTTATGGAAAAGTCAGATTGGGTAAAAGTCAAATTGTGTTAAGTGATTTTTGTTTTGTTTGGTGATTGGATAAGTGCTTTTATATAAGTGAAAATGTGTTTGGTTTGGCTTTTGTATAAGTGACTTTTATGATATTTAAGAGAAATAATTTGTTAAATTATGGAAAATGAGAAAAATAACTTTAAGTGATGAGAATAACATCTCACTCCTTGTTTTCTTTCCAATTCTACTTGAAGTAGCTCATCTTCTTGGTTCATGTAGATGACTTCAAGTGTCTTCTAATTGATATATTGACTAAGGGATAATTTATTTCACTCATTTTCTCAATCAATTACATCCTTTAAAATCTATCAGCTCATACTCAATGCAAGTTAGTTTTGAAAGCATTAGCATATTTCATAAAATGAAGTTTTCAAGATAAGATATACAACTTGAAATTGGCTTGAAGAAGATACATATGCTTTCTATGATGTTAAGAGTATTAAAGATATTAACAACATAATGAATATTGGATGATGATATGGGGGAGTTGGAGAGACCAAGGGAATGAATCAAAAAATAACGATCTAAAGGTTTCTAAATTGTAAGTTGAGAAATTGAAAAGTTGAGGGTTTTGAAAAAATTATGAAAGGGCGTAAGAGGGAATGGATCAAGAGTCACAAGATTTACTGATATATAATCTACTAATATTTGTTTCCACTCAAGTAGCTAAGGTATCACTCAAGTGATGATACTTCACTCGGGTGAATCCTATGTCTCTCGAGTGCAAATTGAATTTAAAGATAGAAATACCTCACTCGAGACCCTCTGAGAGTTAACTTTTGAGGTTCACTTGAGCGATGTTGTCTTCACTCGAGTGCATTCAAGATAGAAATAACTCACTCAGGTGTTTCAATGGCTTACTTGAGTGCTTTTCTCGGGTTAGTCTTTCTCCACTTGAATGTTGATTTTAGCTGCCTTCTTTATTTCCCTCTGTACTTGAATGCTTATTATCTCACTTGAGTGCTCCACTCGAGTTAGTATTTTTCACTTGAGTGTTGTGATTTTTTAAGACTAAAAAGTACCATTTCTTTCTCCTAGCACTTGAGTTAACTGAGAGTTACTCGAGTGATAGAACTTCACTTTCATATTCACTTGAGTTCATCTGTAAGTTATCTCTCCTCTATTTAACTCTGTTTTTCAACACGCAACAAAGGATCCTGCAAACCAAAAATACATCATCTTTGGTACTCGATTATTCTTGGGTCTACTTAATATTAGTCATAATAACTCTTAAGCTCGCTTTTACATAATTGAAACATATTATATTTGAGCAAAGAGTATCAACAGGAAGCAGAATTATATGATTATCCAATTAATTCATATATAAGACAACAAATACATGAAACCAAGAATGTAATTTTCACAATAATAATTTTTAAGTATACTTCATGAAGAAAATATCTCATTAATATGAACCTCATCAATGAAATCAAGGTCGTCAGGAATGATAAGGAAATATGTAAATTATTTCAAATCTCATATTTTCAAATCATGATAATTTATTATAAATTGAGATTTTGAAGGTATGAAAAACTCATTTTTGAAGCATGTTTAAAATTGATGCTTACGCTAAACATGATTGAAGATGTTAATATTTCAGAGTGCTTCAATTTATGTCAACCATTGAAGAATTTTCCTAAGCGCAAAGGTCATAAGGGTAAGGAATTAGCCAGAAAAGACTTAACTTGATAGACTTATATAAACACAATGACTTTGCTATTAATCAAGAGATATAATCTTGACTCTTAGAGTCATGTCTTAAAACATATGAACATTCAAGGTAAGAATTTGAATACGAGACTCTAGTTACTGAAAAAATGAATGAAGGCAAATGTTAATGCATTTGAGCAATAAGATGAGTATAAGAATTTATGGATGATGATGCATATACTCATTAGTCTAAATGACCAAAGTTTTAAAATATTATCCTAATAAGTTATTCCAATATAATGGTTAATGCATTAACATTTAATGTATTAATAAACATTTATAATGTTTAGAATAACTCAGCCAATAAGTATATGTATTAGGCACAAGACTCTCATGAATTCAATTCTTTTCTTGGAGATAAATTCTTTTTCTAAGAGATGTGAAAATCATATTTCCAAGATAGTTTGCAATGTTTATTCCTAAGGTAACAAAATATAAACCTCAATAAATACTAAAGATAATAGTGTAAGATGTTTTACTATTGTGTACCTTTACTTTAGATACTTGGAGGATTGTCTTTGTACACTCACAACATCTTTTTGTAATGTTGATACTTTGAATCTTTTACTTTGGGTGCTGGCAATCTTCTCTCAAAATATATAGACTCCAGGAGTCTTTTACTTGATGCTTGAGATATCCTCTTTTTTGTATTTTCCTCAAGATAGTTGAAGGATACTTTATGGTAGTTCATTCTTGAGGTAGAACGTATTCCTTTTCTCCATTGCCTTTCTTTATGGTTAGACTTTGTAGTTCCAGCAATGGGTGATCCGAAAGTTCTCCTAATTGATGTGAATCTCTTTTCAGGTGTATTAGGAACTCTTGGAATCTTCTTTATTTTCTTTGTACCATTATATCCATTCTTTCTAGAATCAATCTATACACATGAAACACTAGATGGACATTTTGGTACACACTTTGCTTTGGGTCCTTAATGGTTAGCATTTGGACTCACTTGTCTTTTAGGAACCTAAACAAATTTATTCCTATATTAGAAATTCTTCTAATATAGTATGTGTGAGAAATATAACCCGTTTTACCATAACAAGTGCATATAGAAGGATGATGACCTTTATGAATCTTTATGCAATTATTACGTTGGTCAAGTAGAGGAAGGTTTATGTAATCTATATTTGAAAATTCTTTCTTCCCTCATAAATTTCCAACATGGTTTAAAACATTTTTTCTTTTCAAAATAAAATCAATGATTGGTTGAAAAACAATTTTATGTAAACTTTCAAAATCATTTTTCTTAAATGCACAAGAAGAATTGAAACTTTTTACCATAAGTGCATCTTGAGTTTTTGGGAGTGATTCATCGCATTCGTCCATGATGAACTTTTTTTGAGAATCCTCTTCCTCTTTTTCTTTTATGTTGACTGATTCAAGGAAGTGTTTTGTGACTCTTTCTTTAATCTCAACTTCTATTTGTTCACCAATCGTGGATATGAAGCTTATAGTTTTTGATAAACTGTCAATACTTTTAACTTCATCACAATTGTTAAAAGCATAAATAGAATCACGATTATCCCAAATATATTTGGCAGTAGAGCAAACTTTAATTTTCTTAAAATCACTTTCAGTTAAAGCACTATACAAAATTTTCATTGGCTTGAAATAAAAAAACATTTAGAACAACATTCACATATCATAATCAAATGCTTTTATAAAACATGTCATTCTAGCTTTCCAAAACCAAAAATCAATAACTTTTAAAAGAGGTGGGATTGTATAATCAAAACCTTCTGAAAGTATAACATACCCAAAATCAGCCATTGATAACTCTTGAGGATACCAAATGTCAGACTCAACCGACACCCAAGAGGGGGTGAATTGGGTGTAAGATAAAAACTTAAGAATTTTACAAATAATCTCACTCTCTATGATAAATTATAAGAGTATTGGCATTTTGACAACGTGGGTGCAAGCTCTTGTCTTCGACTTTGAATGCTTTTCAATTTATAGTTGACGTAGCTCAAATGATCATTAGAGATGTTGAAGTATTCATTAGGCACGTTGGTCTTTCCTTGTGATTTTGGTACTTTATAGAAATATGATCGTTGGAGATTTTGACACAAATTGATTTTTGGCCGTTGAGCTCTAATCTATGTTACATTACCTATAATCCTTATGTAAACTTGATTAATGATTATTAGGAATGATTAGAAGCAGTATAATCAAGGTTTAAATGAGTTTGCAAGATTATGGAGAAATCTGAGACTGTGATTTACAAAAGATGTTGAACCTATACTTGTGTATGATTCAGAATCTCTCGAGTGCTATGTAGTCCAACTCGAATGCCTTGAGTTCTGGTAGAGTGTCACTCTTGGTTTATCAGAGAGTCACTTACTGAATCGCTCGCGAGTTGCTTGTTATCACTTGAGTGACAACTTACTCACTCGAGTGAGCTTTGTTAATAACTTGCAAAACCATCGCGATTCACCTGTAAAAACACCGCGAGTTAATGTCTAGAAGTTGAGTACTTATTGAGAATCTGAATTCTCCGCCAGGTCTATATAACACAAGGATTCTCGAGTAGAAACTCTTATTACAAAACTTTTAGGAATCGAGTGCACTTTAATTAGAACTCGTGTGCTCCTCCAAAACACAAGTGCAAAAGTATGAAGTTTCTTCCTGCAATGTTCACAACTTGAGTGCCAACTGATAAACTCAAGCAGAGAGTTACAACTTTCATAAATGTTGCAAGTGACTCTTGAAAGGCTGTAAGTGGCTGGTTATCACTTGCATGAACTCATACTTACTCGAGTGAATTCTTTCTGAAATACTTGTGAGTAAGTTACTTCACTCAAGTGGTCACTTACTCATTCGAGTGACTGTTCTTCATAACCTTCAGAGAACCTACGATTGACTCTTTGAAATCTTGCAAGTGAGCTTTGTCACTCGAGTGGCCATTTGTTCATTCAAGTGGCCTCTTATCTTAACTTTCAAAAAATCAACAAGTGACTTTTGAAAAACTTGCGAGTGAGCTCTTTTCACTCGAGTGGACCATATTCACTCAAGTAAACTTCTAACAAAACTTTTGAGAATCAGCAAGTGACTTTTGAAAAACCTTGCAAGTTACTCTGAATCACTTGAGTGGCATAAATCATCACTTGAGTAATCTACTTCCAACTCTCATATCACCTTATGAATCACCTGCAAATTCCTGTGAGTTAACGCCATCACTCAAGTGTTCATTTATCAACTTCAAGTGATCTTTACAGCCTCAGATGAGTGACTTGTGAGATTTCCTGCAAGTGATCTCTGTTAGAATTTAATTCAAGTGCACTGAGACATCACATCCAATCCATCTGAAAACATATAAATATGGAGGTCTTCAAATATAACTTCAAATTTGGCAAATGATTTATCATTGGAAAGCACTAGCTGCCTACATTCTAATGCAAAAAGAATTAGCTCCAAACTTATTGTATTATGCAAGTTATGATCCAAAGAGTGTAGATAGTGTATGTATTTTCGAGCACTAACTTTCAAAAACCATACCGCTTTGAATATAACTCCAAATTTAACATATTATATATCCATGGAAATATATTTAATTCTAATTTCATATGCCACCAATTTTAGCTCAATTGGATTTGTAGTTTGGGAGTTATGTCCAAAATACCGAACCTGTTCTGGAAAATAACGATGATTTTAAGGTCAACTTTAAAAATTTATATGTCCTTCATATGAGCTTCTTTCTGCTTGATCTTGGTTTCAAATTACGCATTGGAAGTCTAGTTTCATATGCTTCTAGTTTCATCTCAATCAGAGTTGTGGTTTGAGAAATATAGTCAAATTACTGAACCTCGTCCATCTGAATGAAGAACAAAGCTGAATAGAGTAGCTAAAAACTGATATTCCACTCGATTGAATGATGTTCCACTCGAGTGAATCATTAAAAATTTACTTCTGAAGTTGTCATTCGAGTGAAAATGAGATATCACTCAATTGAAAAAGTGTCACTCGAGTGATATTGAAATTTCACTTGAGTGAACATCAAAAAACCTCCAGATTGAGTATTTTAACTTCCAATTGATCCATTTCAACTTCCATTTGATTATCTAAACTTCCAATATCAAATCTAAGAATTTGAAACTTGATATTCCTTTTATATTTTACAAGTTCTTCTTTCTCCAATCTCTTTTTTCTTGATTTTCTTCTTGATTATCATTCTTCATTATTCAACTTGATATCTTCTAATCTGCAATAAATATAGCAGTAGTCAAGATAGAAGATAAATATATTATGTAAAATGTTTACTCTCAATATTTAATATCTATATTTTACATCATCAAAAC
The DNA here is from genome assembly GCA_037074505.1 of Albizia julibrissin. Classification (NCBI taxonomy): domain Eukaryota; kingdom Viridiplantae; phylum Streptophyta; class Magnoliopsida; order Fabales; family Fabaceae; genus Albizia; species Albizia julibrissin. The sequence continues at coordinate 30,822,454 of CM073483.1, forward strand.
TAATCACATTTAACAAAAGCACCTAAAGAACAAAACAGAGTCCTTGGGTACAAAGTGCTGCCTCTAAATTTCTACTTGGAACCTGAAAGCAATATATCTCAAAGAATATCACGGGATTTCATATTATAATATTTTGACAATGTTATGATTTTATTATTAACTAATATTGTAAATATTAGTATAGAGATATGGTTGTTGTGATATTCTCCATTAGGGTGCGTATCTATTAGCATTTTATATATGCCTATAGTCAATCAATGAAAGACGTGCAATTCATTCACATTTCAATATTTCACATAGTGTTAGAGTATGGTATCCCTAATATCTAAACTGGGTCAAACGAGATGATGAAAAGCTGAGGCACATCTCATAACATCAATGCTTCTCAAGAGAATAGAGATAAGCGAGATAGCAAGCAGAAACCATTAAATTGCAATTATTTTGGAAAGCTTAAACACGCCAAGGATTGATGTTATAAGATCATAGGTTATCCACAAGACTTCAAGAAATAAGGATGTGACAAAAGAGAATGGAGGCAAGTTTTGAGAGCGACATTAGTGAGTTCCAATGAATGCCTCATTCCTAGTCTCATGCCCAAACTGTATGATCATATGGTGCAATATATTAACAAGGAAGACAATCCCTTGAATCTTGGAAGAGACAATGAACCCATAGTAAATATGGTAGGTAAATTTATTCCTAATGAACCTTAGATAATTGATACAGGAGCAATGGTACATATAACATTTGATGAGAGCCACTTACAAAATGTGACTCTAGTAAGGCATCAACTTACGGTTAAAATGCCAAATCGGAAAAATTTATCAGTTAAAAGCATAGGAGATGTTCACTTGTCAAATGGGATGATACTTATAAATGTTCTTTATATGCTAGAATTTAAGTACAATTTGATTTCTCTTAGCAAACTAACCATAGATTATTTGTGATCAGTAGCATATGTTAAAACATATGTTCGATACAAAGCTTACATTCGAGGAACATGATTGGAGCAAGCGGAATACATGATGGGCTCTATCTACTGGAAAAGGGCCAACTGAATAAGACCTTTCATATGCAGCAAAGTCAAATAGCAGAAATTTGGCACCAAAGACTTGGCACCCCTATGAGGAGATGCTTAAAATAATTAACTTGCCTTGCAATTCTATTAATTCAATTCATTGTGATTTTGCATAAGAGCCAAACAGACTAGACTCAGTTTTCCAATTATTTTTTCTTCGTCTTTTGAATAGATACATTGTGACATTTTGAGTAGTTTTCATACTACCTCTTTGAACGGTGCACACTATTTTTTAACCATTATGGATGATTATAGCAGGGGAACATAGGTCTATCTAATGAAACACAAATTAGACGTAGCAAAGTATTTGATTAATTTTTTAAACATGGAATGGATTAGTACAGAATATGGCCTTAAATTCTAATATGAGCGTATGATGCAATATTATTTTGATAAAGAAATTCTATTATATAATAGTTGCTCATACACACCACAACAAAATGGGGTCGTGGAGCAGAAATATAAACATATACTCAAAGTTGCTTGAGTACTATGTTTTCAAGCAAGCTTATCGATTAAGTTTTGGGGTGAATACATACTCACAACAATTAATCTAATCAATTGACTACCATCCCGTACTCTGGGATAAAAGATACCACATGAAATATTACTTAGCAAATGACCCGAATATCATTACTTGAAGGTCTTTGGTTTTCTGGTTTATGCTCATAACAAAAATAAGAAAGATAAATTTGATGAGAGAGGCTTCCCTTGTGTTTTCTTGGGATACCCCACTGGTCAGAAAGGATATTATGTATATGACATTCGTGACAAACAGATGTATGCTACATGTGATGTTTTGTTACTTGAGGATCACTTTTCATATGCCACACAAGAGCACAATAATGAATCATTACTAAGTAAACCTCACTATTGCCCAGTCATTGATGATTATGAAGCCATTTGGTCAAGTCGTACTAAGAGCAATACTAATAATGTTTTGTTAACTTAGGGGGGTCTAATCAACCGCACGAAAATGAGATAAGCCAAGAAGAAACACAAGTGCACATTGTAGAGGATGCACAATGGCCTCAATAAAGTATGTGGGAGATGCATGTACCCTGACACTTGGATAGTTATAAAGTTAATTTATCATAATCATTAGCCTATGTAGATCCACCACCTCCATCAAGCAACTCTATCAAGTGTCCTTTATCACACTAAGATTCAAATAAAAAATTTTTTGCCTCACATAAAGCTTATGTTTTAGCCATCGAGTCATAAGATGAGACTAAGACCTTTCAACAGGCATGTAAACATGCTCATTGGCGTGAGGCTGTGTAAAAGAAAATATAGGAACTTAAAGCCAATGGGACTTGGATGCTTGAACATCTTCCATCAGGGAAACATCTCATTGACTCTAAATGGGTTTACAAAAACAAATTCAAACCAACTTGAGAGTTGCATTCATGTAAAGCATGTTTAGTAGCACAAGGTTTTACTTAGCGAGAAGGTATATATTTTTGTGAAACTTTTGCCCCTGTTACAAAACTTGTTACTGTTTAAACCTTACTGGTTGTGGCAATCAAACAAAGACTTACAGTTCACTAATTAGATGACAATAATGCGTTCCTATATAGCGATCTTCATGAGGAGGTTTACATGAAAATACCTAAAGGCTTTACTCAAAAAGGAGAGACGCGGGTTTGTAGATTGAGGAAGTCTTTATATGGGCTTTGTCAAGCCTTACAAAATTGGAATGAAAAGATTATTGGCTCGTTGACAAGATTAGGCTTTAGGGATTTTCGAGTAGGTTACTCTTTATTCACTCATCGATGTGGTGACATATACATTATGACCTTGATTTACATTAATGATGTCATTCTCGCTAGTACTAGCGATGACCACATAAGGCATATAAAGCAATTTCTTCAAGACCAATTCATCATTAAGGATCTCAGACCTTTAAAGTGTTTATTAGGCATTGAAGTGGCTCAATCCCCCGAGGGCATGGTACTTAGCCAACACAAATATGCCTTGGATATCTTAAAGGAAACAAGAATGACATGTTGGAAATTGTGCCCTATAGGCCAATCATTGTACTTTAAACATTTTTGTTATTTAAGAATTTCTCCATTTTGTTATCATGTCATTTGCATGTTTATTATGATAATTGTATCCTTGGATGAACTGTAAAGATTATCCTAAATGTCCTGGTCAGTTATCTATGCGGAGCAAAGATGAAATAAGACCAGTATGACTTTGATGAGGTATGGAGATACGAATCAAAGTCTTAGGCACTTGTAAGAGTACAAGGTGCTAGACCGACCCGCTATGAGAAAGCTGTATGAATTAAATCATAAATTTAGCTCATATATAATCATGTCATAGTGCCCTCTAACCTGAGATCATCATGGATTCTTACATGAGAGTTGCTAAATTTTGACCTAGTCAAAAGTCACCTTTAACCAGGTGATGATAAAGGCTACAATCTGGCCTAGGAGTTTTCATAAAAAGGAATGTGAATGATCAAGATAGAATTTGTCCCTCACATTAGTAGGAGATATCACTGGGCCCCTCGATGAGTGAGTCTGAGAAATGTATGGCCATACTGTAATGGGAAGGAGTTTCCATTTCTATTGTCAGGCTACTCAAGAATCGAGAAAGTGATGGTCAAGAACAGGAGGATGACATTATTCATGCCTCATCCTTGACCAAAATATCATGTGACAAAAAGGGACATGACATGGTTGTATGATAGATTGCATTGTATCATTGATCCTCATGTGAATTGGGTAGTCGTAATGTCTTGCTAGAGGCCACTTGCGACTTGTGGGCTAGTACAGTATTGGCCCACTGCCAACTTCATGTGGGTCTACAGGGTCACACACAAGAATAGCCCAACACGAGCTGTAATGTCTAGATTCATTGAATTTGAGATGTGTTTAAGATTCAATGAATACAATGTTTAATCTAGAGAGGACGGATTATGTGTGTGTGTGTGTGTGTGTGTTTGAAATAATATTATTATTATATATATAGATAATAATATTATTATGTAGTATTAGTTTTATATTTAATTTATTTGATAAATTAAATAACTAAAACTAATAGAGATATCGTATCTCAGATTTAATTTATAAAGATAAATTAAATCTATTGGCTCATTATTTAGATTAAATAAATATGATAAAATTAAATCTATTGGACAGATTTAATCAAATCAGATTTATTTGATTTAATTTGAATTTTAAAATTAATTCAGATTAATTTTAAAGACCTAATATGGCCCACAAAAGGTTATAAAACGTATGATTAGAAAACTCTAGTCATTAGAGGCATATTAGAGAGCCGCAAGAGAAAACCCTAGAGAGGCGAGGTATCTTGGAGGCGCTAGCATGCTGCCGCGTTAAGTCTTGTTCGTGTGGATATCAGTAGAGGGAGACGATCACAATCATTGACTCCTAGAAATCGAACAAGACACAAAAAAAAAGGTACGACTCTATCTACTCAGTTTAAACGCCATTGATAGATCCTTGTTCGGGATTCAAAAATTTTAAACGGTTAATTTCTTCCGCTGTGTGTACGAATCTCAACATGACAACGTGTAGGCCTAACAAGTTTCTCATGGAGCAGAATTGTCACCTAGTTAGGGGTGTTCTCAAGATGGGACCGGGATTGGGAACATTATGATTTTATTATTAACTAATATTCTAAATATTAGTATGGAGATATGATTGTTATGATATTCTCCATTATGATATGTATGTACTAGCATTATATATATGGCTCTAATCAATCAAAGAATGATGTCCAATTCTTTTACATTTCAATATTTCATACAACCATATTTCTCTGATCTTATTTATAGGATGTGCAGAGAACGTTTATTTTGGTCATATTTATAATTCACATCTTTTTTTATATGAATATACAATTGCTTCACTCTTCATATGTTGTATATTAAATATGAATAAAGTAAAAAAATTATTAAATTTTAAGGCAAAACTAATAAGATTTAAAGATTTTTTTTAGTTAGTATAAAACATATTGGAAGTAACTTATAAATAATAAAGAAAAACAACCACAACAATTTTATTCTAAACCCATAATAAAAGCGGGGAACACCACGAACTAAACGAGGGGGAAAGAAGCACACAAAAAATGCAAGAAAATGGGTTTTAGGAAAAGACTCGCGGCAGAGTACACACTAGCTAGTAGTGTGAGAAAACATACCACATCGATTCGTGAAAAATTGAGGATTGAAAACAAAAGAAAACGAAAAAAGAAATGAGCTTTAAAAAGTGATGGTGGCTAAAGTGGTGCCCAAGGAAGTAGAACAAGGACTGGCTTCTAATAAAGGGATCGGACGAGCTGCTTTTGAAAGTGCACGGGAGGAGAGGCTCACATCACATCTTTATGTGACCTATGAAAATAACTTTTGAATCCCCAAAGAAAATTAGGATACGTAAAGTATATATTAAAATAGAAAAGATAGAATTCTTCATCTTTTAAAAATAATTGGAGTAATGGACAGTGACAAAGGTTTTTTTAAAAAATCTTTTTTTATCATGATGAATAATTATTTTTAAAAATAAAAGATAAAGTAGCATTCAACGCCATAATAGTATTTTGTTTTTGCATCCAGCACTCGAATATTATTTGTGATATAATTTTACTTCGATAATTTTTTTTAAAGTATTTTTTCTGATGCAATTTTATCCGCACTGTTAACTTTCCAAAAATTCGTTAAGGTCATCTAGCAATTTAAAGTATTTCTCGTAATGGTCCACCTATATAGATATCGCAACATTTTAGCTTCAATTAGATGTTTATGGGGCCCATTAAATCTCTGTTGGCTCTATTGGCTGTTGTCACCGATGTCTGTACGCCAATAGAATTAAGCACTCTAAAATAATTTTTGTGAAATGTTGCCTTTAAAAGTATTTTATGAGTTAACTCTTTCATAACTCTTTTTTCATATTTTTTTTAACACTCATCTTCCGTATATATAATAAACATTTTTAACATTTTTAATAATAAGTTTTTTTTTTCAATTTTTCAGTAGTTGTTATCTTAAATATTTTATATTATATTTTATGTTTTCTCCCCTAATCTTTAATTATTTTCAGTACTAAAATCATTTAAGATAACCAGTGAAAATTTGAAAATGTGAATAGTGAAAATGTGGAAAATTTTTATTGAAAATATAGAAAATGAGTGCAGAACAAAATAACTTGGGAATATTTTAATGGGAGAATATTTATTTATGAAAAAATTCTATATTTTCATTGCATATTTTTCCTAAATGTTTTCAATACTTTAACCTTCTTGTTTTCAGTACTTTAAGTTATTAAAGATTATGCTTAAGAACATGGAAGATAAGCCCATACAATATCTAACTACGAAAAAAAACAAAAAAACAAAACTGATTATTAAAAATGTTAGAGATGAGTATTAAAACATGAATAAAGAGTTATGAAAAATATTTTAAAAAATTGTATAAAAAATTACTTTGTGGTTCCAATCGTTTCTTCCATTACAAAAAATACAAATGGTCCATTCGCCCACCTACTATATATACTAACAAGGGAAACAAGACAAAGTGGTCCATCTACCCACTTTATTATCACATTAATCCTACAATAACGAAACATCAACACCACCTAATCCCAGCAAAAGCCCACAATAGCACTAAATCCTAACAAGTACATATCACCACAAAGACCAACGCGGCCTCCAACAGCCATTTAGATGCATTATGCATCATTAATCTGTTCTTTCTCATGTTTCATTCTCTTCTTCCACCATTGACGGATTGATTAGTTGTTGGACGCCAGTATTGATTGTTTGTTTGACTAGGCGACAATTGACAAAAATAATTGCTTCATTGTAATAATTTTTACAGAAATATTTATATCTAGTATTTTTCATTTTCCCACAATAATTAATCTAACTTACAAAGGAATATATAAGCTATTATAATATCGAGTATTTTAAGGAGATTGTATCATATTTTTTTAATTAAGTAATTTATCTCACTTTCTTAATCTACTTAAATTAGTTAAACAGTTCTAATATTAAGGATCAAAAGAGTACATACAAATCAATCTTTTATATTTAATAGTCATATTGTATTTTTTTTAACAGGTTCATAAAATTTTTATTTGATGATGATTTACTTTTTTTGCCGAAAATTTGATGATGATTTACAAAGATTCCTCATTCCTCCATATTTATGCGTTAAATTAAGTCATTTACTAAGTCATCATATGTCTCTTTATTTCTCACAAGTTCTCCAAAGCTGTGCATAAATATTTTTGTTACTATTACTTATTTAATTTACAATTGATCTCAGACAGTATATATGTTAACATGTGATATTAACAAATAAAATAACAAGTCATCTGATTCTGGTCTGATTTTTTGCTTTGGTTTATAAATTTTACATATTCTTTCAATTTTCTCTACCATTTTTTCAAGTATTTTAACAATTATTTTCCTTAATAAAAATTTAAAATCACCAATATTGCATGTAATACAAATGATTTTGCAAAATATTATATTGATAAAAATTAAAAATCAATATTTTTTATGCACAAGTCATAACTTACGTAACAAAACACATTTGGTGAATTATAAATGGCTCAGTTCCACTCATACATTGGAGTAATATTCGCAAATAGTAGAGTTTGACTTAAAATAAATATAAGAGATTGCCTTACAAATAGGTGGAAGTATATTTTTTATACTTTACATTAAGTTTCAATCTGATCTATTAATTTTGTAAGGTGCGTTTTTAGTCCTGGACAAAAAAAAACGGCGCTTTTTTAGTCCTTAAGCATTCAAAATGCAATACAAAATTTCACTGACTCTAAGGGAAGATTAGAATGAAGGACCTGGGCTGGGAGAAAAGATATATAGAGAGAAGGATCATAAAAATTGTAATTATTTAGAATGATCAAATGTAAAAATATTAAAATACTCCTAACAAAATCTTCTGCATTTCCTCTTATCTTCTCTTCCATATTTTATTTTTAAAACTAATATAAAATTCAAATATTCACTAAATTAAACAATAGTTTTCTCAATTTTCATTTTTTATAACTTACACAGATATTTCTGAAAAAAAAATTACACATTCTTCAATTTTGTAAAAATTATATATTTTTTTTAAAATCAACAAAATTTTTAATCAAAAATAGAATTATATAATTTTAATAAAAAAAAAAGGTCTTTTACAATTTAACATTTATGCAAGAAAGTTGATGTGATTTATTTTTGTTTTGGAAGAAATTTATATCGGTTAAAAAATTCATTTAATGTTAATAAAATTAAAAAAAATCGAAAAAATCTATTATATTCTGAACAATATGAAATGAGTTTAGCCTTTAATTTTATAAAAAAGACCTTAATTGATTATAACGTTGATAATATAAATTGAGTAACTTGATGATATATGTAATATGGGCGGTTTTGATTTTAATTTTAGTTATTTTTTAATTATGAATACAATATATAATATAGGAGGTTTAGTTAGGGACAATTTAGTGATTTTAAATTTATATTAGGTGGTTTGGTCCTTCTAAGTAATTACAATTTTGATGGTCCTTTATAATAAATATTATTTTCTCTGTTCCTTTATTTTAATTTTCAAACTCTAATGCCATTAATTCAATTAACTAAAATTGTTGGTATAGCAATTCAAAATAGCCAACAAAAGCTTTCTCTTCTGTGCAAATCAAACGAATACTTATAAAGGATCAGTGTATGACTCTACAACAACAACAACAACAACAATAATGCCTTTATCCCACTAGGTGGGGTCGGCTACATGGATCGCACGATGCTATTGTACTCTGTCAAAAACCATAGATTTCGATATATTATTAATTAGAAGGTCTCTCTCTATAACCTCATTGAATGTTCGTTTCGGCTTTCCTCGACCTCGTCTAATAGGACTCCATCCTACTTGATCCACCATTCTCATTGAAGCATTCAAAGGTCTACGCAGAACATGTCCAAATCACCTCAAACGATTTTCTACCATTTTTTCTTCAATAGGGGCCACTCTCACTCGTTCATGTATATGAGTATTACGAATCTTGTCTTTTCTTGTATGGTCACTCATCCATCTCAACATCCTCATCTCAGCGACTCTCATTTTATGCTTATGTTGTCCCTTTAAAGCCCAACATTCACTACCATATATCATTGCTGGTCTTATAATAGTGTGATAAAACTTTCCTTTTACATTATTAGGTACTTTACAATCATAAATAACTCCAATAGTTTTTCTCCATTTATACCATCTGGCCTGAATTCTATAATCGACATCTCCATCAATTTCACCATCTTGTTGTACAATTGATCCTAAATATCTAAATTTTGTCACTTGTGGGATGACTCACCCTCTCAATTTAACTTCCACTTCCCTTTGGTTTTGTCCTTTATCAAACTTGCAATGCATATATTCAATTTTGTTCCTACTAAGACGAAAGCCCCTCAATTCCAAAGTCCGTCTCCATATCTCAAGTTTAGAATTAATATCTTCTCTGGATTCAGCCAACATAACTATATCATCCGCAAAAAGCATGCATGTAGGGATCTCCTCTTTTATAGTCTCAGTTAGAACATCTATCACTAGGTTGAACAAATAAGGACTCAACGCTGATCCTTGATGAAGTCCAATCCTTATAGAAAAGTCCTTTGTAACACCTCCAGGTGTTCTAACATTGGTTGTAACCCCCTCATACATGTCCTGAATGGTTTTGATATATGCAACCCTCACCCCCTTCTTTTCTAAGACTTTCCAAAGTACATCTCTTGGCACCCGGTCATACGCTTTTTTCCAAATCAATGAAGACCATATGCAAATCTCTTCCTTTACTCCTATACTTTTCCATTAGTCCACTTAATAAATAAATAGCTTCTGTTGTAGACCTTCCTGGCATGAATTCAAATTGGTTTTTAGCGATATCCGTCTCCAACCTTAATCTGTGTTCAATCATTTTTTCCCACAATTTCATTGTATGACTCATTAACTTAATTCCTCTATAGTTTGCACAATTCTGGATATCCCCTTATTCTTATAAATAGGAACCAAAGTACTTTTTCTCCACTCATTCGACATTTTCTTGGTTCGTAAGATTTCATTAAATAATTTTATGAGTCATAACACACCCTCTTCGCCCCAAACATTTCCAAACTTCAATAGGAATATCATCAGGTCCGACAGCTTTACCACTTTCCATTTTCTTAAGAGCTTCTTTAACTTCGCCAATTCGAATCCTACGGTAAAATGACAAATTGAGATCACTTTCTCGAGTCGTCAAATCTTCCGTGTCACAATGTGACCCTTCCCCACCATTATTGAACAGATTATAAAAGTAGGCTTCCTACCTATCTTTAATATCTCCATCAGTAACCAAAATTTTTCCTTCTTCGTCCTTTATACACCTCACTTGGTCCAAGTCTCTCGATTTTATCTCCTTATTCTTTGCGATCTTGTAAATCTTGCGTTCTCCCACCTTTGTTCCTAACTCCTTTTAAAACTCCTCATATGTTTTATTACGCGTCTCACTCACAACCGCCTATGTTTATAGCCAGTCCCAAGCTCGGGTAAAGGATGAGGGTTGTGTTAGGCCCCGACAGCCAACGTAAAACCCTGTCAAATCTCTTATGAACATGGATCAACGAAGAATGTGTATGACTCTACAAAGATTCTTTTTTTTTCCCACAGATTCTCTTAGTTATTACTCAAGCATCATAACAAGTTAAACTTTAATCAATTGCAGGGACATTATCAGAATGCTAAAAGGCAGTAAAGAAAAATAAAAAAATTTATTATCAGTTTTGTCCATTCAAGGGTATTCATGGAAATAATCATGAACTTTTTTGGCAGCTATAAGCTCATAACTTCATTAATTTTTCATATAATTACTGAATATTTGATATCTTGTACTACTAAATCAAATCTGAATAGTTTAATGAAGGCCATGCTCCTGATGCAATTTTTCTACTCTGAAAACTTGAACCAGCAACCTTCAAAAGAATAAGAAACATAATTTTCTTGATACTCAAGAATAAAGGACATACCCGATCAAAATTTCACATCATTCACATGAACATATTCCACAACAATCCAGCCAAATTACATAATCTTATCAGTACACCAAACAAACCAGTGTAACAGTACACAAACCAGGCTCTTTCATTCATTTGAACAGACTTCAGCTCTCAATACATATTTTGTTCCCAGTATCCTAACATACATATAAAAACACATCATACAACTACTAACATCTGCTACTCAAAAAAAGAGGAGTTAACCTTATTCGACTGAATTATCACAATTTCATACCTACTAATAAGATTTTCATTGACAGATTTCCCACAATTTCGTCATCATCAAAAATCTGTGTTATCTTTGTTTCAGTAAGCAGAATCAGTGATAAGCTAATTTATTGGTAAGTGGACTTGGATCTCATGGTATACTCAGCAACAAGCTCAGCAAAAGATGACGACTTGTCCTCTAGCAATCTTGTTGGAGAGTCAAACTCCTCAATGAGTCCTGCATCAGTATCCAATTAAATTAAATGACAATGAAAAAAAGGGCAAACCAAGGAACAAAAAAAAAAAAAAAAGAGTTCAGAAGAATAAGAGGCATCATTATTGACCTTGATTGAGAAGCAGAACCATATCACTGTCAAGAACAGAAGTTATTCTGTGTGCAATTGTAATGACTGTACAGTCAGAGAAGTGTTGCCGAAGAGTTTGCTGAATCAAATTATCTGTGGCAGTATCAACCGATGCCGTAGCTTCGTCAAGCACCAACACCTTACTTCTCTTAAGTAGCACCCTACCAAGGCACACCAATTGCCTCTGACCCATGCTCCAATTCTCACCATTTTCACTAACTATACCCATATTTACAAGAGCAATCAGTTTTCACTTCTGAGATCAGACATGGTGTAATATTTTTGTGTCATCAAGAAAAATAAGACAAACCTGAAGAGTCTAGCTTTCCGTCTTTCTTTCGAACTTCATCTCCAAGTTGACACTTATCCAGAGCCTAAAAGCATGTCATTGAACGAAGGCGAAGCCATATTAAGAAGCAGACACAAGTTTAATTTTAGGACAGAACCTAATATTGAGCATATATGCATGTGCTTATTAGCCAATATAACAAATTTACCTCCCAAATTTGATCATCAGTGTACTCCTCCAATGGGTCTAGGTTACTTCTCACTGTTCCTTCAAACATGGTTGGGTCTTGAGGAATAATGCTAAGTCTAGACCTCAAATCATGAAGTCCAATAGATGAAATGTTGATGCCGTCAATCACAATTTTCCCAGCAGTTGGCTCAACGATTCGAAATAGTGTTTGTATGAGAGTTGTTTTACCACTTCCTGTTCTCCCGACAATGCCGGTTTTCAATCCCCCAGGGAATTTGCATGTTATGCCACGCAACACAAGAGGTAGGTGTGGAGCATAACGAACCTTCATCATCCGCATGAATATTTTTATACAAGTACATGCATAATGTTAAATCCATGAATCAAAAAACAGTTTACAAGAAGTAACATTTTTTTGAAGATAAATTCTAAGAATTGATAAGAAACTCACAGCTCAAGTTTTACATATTAATTGACCAAATATTGAAATAAATTATAATCCTAACATGCTTCATGGGCTTGAGACATGCAGTTGGACTCAAATTTTTGAGTAACTCAGTACCTGCAGATCAGAAATGTCAACTTCTCCATGCGATGGCCAAGATGGATTAGGTCTATTTTCTTCTATTACAAGAGGAGGCTCACTCGGAATGCAACTATACTGAAGTATTCTCTCTACTGATATAATTTTGTTCTCCAAATTGCAGAGATTCCATATCACCCAGGCTTGTAACATGTTCAGATTAAGTCCATATGTAACAGCCAAACCGGCAATACCTTCAGAGTAAAAAAAATAATAATAATAAAAGCAATCAATAAGCCTCCATCACCTTCATAACATAAGCAAAGTAATTGTCAATTGGTTAGGGTGCCAAAACTTTTTTCGCTGACCAACAGATGCCAAAACTGAATCGCTTACCCGGATCGATGACTCCCCGTGGCATAAATATCAAGAATATCAAGGAAAAGACAAATGTAATAGAAGACAACATATCCAAGCGGATGCAAAGCCATTCCATAGCAGCTGCACTGTTAAATTTTGGCCGAGAATACGCATCCATCAGTTTCATATTTGTTTCCTTAAATCTTGACTCTTGATCAAAGCTCCTGATGGTTGTTGTTCCTGAAATAGTTTCAGCAAAGTGTTGAATGACTGGAGCTTTGCATACTCCAATCAACCGTGATAGTTCTCGAGCTGAAGGTAGATAATATTGCTGCCAAATAATAAGTTTGTAAAATATAATTGTCAACATATTTAACATGATAAAGTACACAAAAGCAATAAAAATTTCAGGAAGAAGTGCATGATCAATGCAAGCGTAGATTGGATAACAAGAAAGGAAGAATATACAAGAAACACCTAGAACCTTAAACCTAGTAAGATAACATGGTTTAAGCAAAATACCTGATACCAAATGCTGATTGATATCACAGGTATAAAGATGATGAAAACCTGCCACGCAGCCTGGGACATCACTGCTATTATTCCAAGAAGTTGGATCATAGAGAAGGCAAATGACCCAATTTGATAGGGAATGTTCAAATCCACTGCACTTTGATCTGTAGAGGCCTACAAGAAAGTGAAGAGAAAAAGAAAAAAAATTGTTAATGACTCAATACATTATTCTTGACATATAGCAATCAGAGAAACTGGGACTATAAACTTAAAGGATAAAGACATTTAAAATCCATAAACTAAAATATGTTATTGCTCATTAGATTAGACAAGAAAAACAATAAAAACAAGGGAATATTTCAACTTCTTACTCTGTTAATAATCCTTCCACTTGGAGTGGCATCAAAAAATGACATAGGTGCACGGAAGATGCACAAGTGCATTTTATTGAAGAGTAGAGTTGCAGTCTTGTAGCCAGCTGTGGAAAGAAAAATCGCTCTGGCAAGGATACAGAAAGCACTTCCTATAGCCATGGCAACATAGACAATTATAAGCATAAAGGTTCCCACAGGTGGTTTCACATCCGAAGAAATAGGAGTTGCCCAGGCCATCCAATAGTTGCTTCCAATTTGAAGAAGTTGAAACAGAATTTGAGCTAACAATATAAATGGTACAAGAGTTCCTCCATACGCTGTTGTAATATATTTCCAATAGACAGAAAGCCCAACTCTACCTTTCTCCCTTTCTTCCTCTTGAATAAGCTGGCCTTTTGGTTCAACTACATTATCTGTATTATCACTTTGGCTATCTTTGTTTGCCTCTTTCTCCTCTGTAACTTGTACACTAGAGATATTTACCTCTTGATCAGCTATACCTAATTCATCAGACGCTTCCCCACCATCTAGTGAATCAAGTGCAGATAATGCTTTTTTATGTGCTCCAACAAGCTCCATAAAGTCAGTCCCTGAGTTGAGCAAATCATTATACTTTCCACATTGAGTAATTTCCCCATCTTTCATGACCTAATAAATAAGATACAAGTTATTACATAAAAATGTTAGGTGATACCAAATATAGTAAATTCTCTTTCAAATGATAAAGATTAAATCATGAGAACAGAGCTCACCAAAATAAGGTTGGCAGCAGGTAAGAACTCTACTTGATGAGTGATATAAATAACTGTCTTTGAACTTAAAAATCCTAGTAAACATTCCTGCAATATACAGAAATAATGAAAGAGCTAATTAACCAAAATATTAAAACAAGAGTGACACGAAATAAGGATCATGTTTCAAAACATTGTGGAATAGAATAATTTGAAGGATACTAAATCTACATAGCATCTAAGTTCTACAGCCAAATCCTTAGCATACAGCAAACAAAATATCATAATGGGTTACCTTAAAAAGGTGAGATCCTGTATGCGCATCCACAGCACTAAAAGGATCATCAAATAGATATATATCAGCATCTTGATAGAGTGCCCGTGCAATCTGAATTCTCTGTTTTTGTCCACCACTCAAATTGATTCCCCTCTCTCCAATAATTGTTTGATCACCAAATGGCAGAATCTCCAGATCCTTCTTCAGGGAACATGCTTCAAGGACCTTCTCATACCTTTCCCTATCCATCTCCTTACCAAATAATATATTGTCTTCAATCTTCCCACTTTGAATCCATGGAGACTGAGCAACAAAGGCCTTAGATCCACACACCCTTATTGTTCCTGATATCTTTGGCACTTCTCCTAAAATACATGACAGTAGACTGGACTTGCCTGAGCCAACAGTACCACAGACAGCAACCCTCATGCCTTGTGTGACAGTAAGATTTATTCGTTTCAATGTTGTACTAGAGGAAGATAAGTCCCAAGAGAAATTACCGTTAACTACTTCAATTGCAGTATTAGAACTGCTCCTTCGAAGCGTATCTATAACATCAGACTGCAAGTCGTCAAGTCGAAGGAATGATGCAATCCTATCCAATGATACTTTAGTTTGTGCTATCATCGAAATTGTGTCTGGAAGATTATATATGGGCTCTTGAAGTATTCGGAATGTTGCAAGTGCGGATAAGATCTTCCCTGATTCAAGTGGGATCCCCATAAGCGCACAAGTACCAAAGGTAGCCACAGATACAAATGTAGGTGCACCCCAGAACACAAAGGTGGTGATGGCTGATGTGTAAAAGTATTTCCTTAACCAGCCTTCTTCTGTCTTCCTCAATTCAATAACCTTAGACAGAAACTTCATTTCCCATCCCTGAAGCTTGAGAATCCTCATGTTCCTTAAAATCTCAGATGTGGCCTTCATTCGTCTATCTTTTGACTCCATTAACTTGTCTTGAAACTTTTCCTGCAGTGACCCCAAGGGAACATTTGCCAACATAACAATAATAGTAGCAACCAATGCAGCAATCGAAGCCATTCCAAGATTTTTATACAAAATAAACAAGGCCAATGCTACTTGCAAAAATACCAGCCACAGATCATGAATGTACCAACTGAAATCACCAATTCTTTCAGCATCAACAGTCATAAAGTTGATTATTTCTCCAGTAGTGTGGCTCTGCTTGGCTTGACAGGAAAGGGTCAAGCTTTTACCATAAATCATTGTCACAAGCTGTGCTCGGATCCTAATTCCAATTTGTTGCAATATAAAGAACCAGTGCCTCTGTGACAGGCATTCTATAATTTTGGCAACAAAAAATGCGGCCACCAGAACATATCCCTCATTCTTAAAAGTTTCTTTGCCATTGAGATATTGAACAAAAGTGTCAATGAGATATGGACCAACGTAAGAAGCTAAAGTGTTTAAAAGTGCGAGAATGGCTGTTGCAAAAATCTCTTTCCAAGCTGAGAGTATTAATGACTTCACCAACTTAAATGTGGTCACTCTGTTTATCGTTCCACACTCAGCCTCAAGTTTATTTCTAAAAGGTGTGAAAACTCCAGCTACACTGTCACAACTATCTAGTTGAGGGACATCCTCAAGGTCTAGAGTTTTCTGCTTGCCCGCAGCAATCAGAGAACCCATCCAAGTGAAAGTAAGAATGCTGAAAATTCCAGCATTTGAGTAGGGAGTAACAGTTTCCTCCCCCTTGGTCTTATTTGACTCTAACGCATTACTAACATCAGTATTGTTATTCAAAAGAGGCTCTTGAAGAGTATTATCTTCACTCTCAGTTTTCACAAAAAACACCACGTAACAAAAGAATATACTCACGAAGGAGGAGACACCATCAGAAATTACGTATTGAAGTGGTAACAAAACTTGCTCGAGATGGAGAATAACGTCCGATATAAAGCAATAACAAGAAATAAGGAGGTAGAAAGCGCACCAAGCTCTGAAGAAGAACGGAAATTTCCTTTCACCTGAATTGAAGAATCCAGCACACAAGTAAGCACAAATGACACCCCAAGCAACTGTTTTAAGCGCCAAATCCAAAAGGGTCACGAACTTTTCATCAGACCAACCATTTCTATACCAATAGAAGTAACACAGTAGAAACATGACAAGATTAAAGGCAGAGGCACCCAAAGAACAAAACAGAGTCCTTGGATATAGAGTACCCCTGAATCTCTCCTTGGAACCATCTCTAGCACCCACAACAATTTTATTCCACACCCATGAAACGAAGAATGCAACTAACAAAGCTAGGTGGAGAGAAGCAGACAACAAATGCAGGAAAATGGGTTTTAGGAGAAGACTCGAGGCAGAGTCCATTAGCGATTTGTGTGAGAAAACAAATGACAGCTTTTAAGTCAGAACAAAATCAAAAATTTGCGTCAAGTACGGAAATTTCTGAAATGGGGATTTATGAAAAAGGCGGTGCTAGAGGGTTCAGGTGAGGGGTTCTAGTTCAGATTCAGGTTCGTGCAAGACTGAGCATGAAAATCTGGGAAAAAACGAAGCTTTTTAAAAGCGAGAGAGTGAGAATGTGAGAGAGTCAAAGATTGGATTCCCTGGGGGATCGTTAACGTGGTGCCCAAGGAGACGACCGAGGGAGCAGACCGATTTTCAGGAATGGCATCTTTTGCGGCCCTGTGAAAATGAATTTTAAATCCCATATTAAGTAAAAGAAAATCTTTTTTAACAAACAAGTCAAAGAAAGAAGGGAAATTTTCAGTTAGACGCTCGTCAACAAATTAATTTCAATCAATCCGAAAATTTTTTAAAATTTAATTACATCCCATTATTAAAATAAAATTAATTTTTTGTGGTTAAAAAGAAAATGATGTCCTTACTTTATTTGTCTTATAAATACTCATATTTATCTTATAAATAACTAAAATATTTTTAATTCCCTGAATTCTTTTGAATCCCTTTTATTTTTTTAAAAATATTTTTATTTATCTTATAAACGCCCATATTCATCTTATAAATTTTTCATATTTTTCTTATAAATGGCTAAAATATTTTTAACTCTGAGGTTCTTTTGAATCTCTTTATTTACCTTATAAATATTATTATTTATCTTAAAAATATTCATATTTATTTAATAAATTTTTATATTTATCTTATAAATAACTAAAATATTTTTAATTCCCCATATTCTTTTGTATGTGTGTGTGATGTTATAGATTCTTTATGTGAACCCGGAAAGAAAAAGGTTGTTTGTTTTAGAAACATTTTTTTATCATAAAAAAACACTTATTTAGCAATTTAGTAATAAGGGTTTTTAAAAACAAAAAAAATAGTAAGTTGTTTTAAAAACTAAAAACCAAAATAATTTTTAGATTGTTAGTATTTATAACTCTAAAAAAATTATATTTCAAAAATGAAAATTTATTATTAAATTATATATATTTCTTGGTATAATTTTTATATATCGTCTATATTGATCTGGCAAAAAAAATATCATCTATATTGATATGTTGATTTTATTTTATTCAAATTCTTTTTATTTGTTTTTACCCAACAAATTCTTTTAAATTAACTATTTTAACAAAAACATATTTGACAAAATAATAAAGAAATATGTATGTTTATTTTGATGAAAAATTGTTTTTTTTCATCAAAATTAGAAATGAAGATTACCATTATAATTATCTAATGTCAATAGTAACTATAATTATTCTCTGTAGTACCTTTTTTCCAGATATTCTCTCTAGTCCTTTTTATAATATACATATAGCCAAATTATAAAAGTTTGTTAAAACTGGTTTAAAAAATAAATATATAAAAGTACAACTTATTTTTAAAAATACTCTTATTTAATAAAAACAATGAATAAGTGGATATTTAATACAATGAAACTAACCAATAATTAATGAAGAAAAATGAAAAGTAAAAGTTACAAACCGGCTATTAATATCTCTTATTTAAGAGGTATATTTCATAAAAAAAATTCTACAATGTAATATTGTTAAACTTATGAGTTTAAATAAATGGATGACAAAGTACTATAAAATTGTATTTGAACTTAAATTGTAAATTCATAAGATTTTACTTTTAACAATAAATATGTATTAATAATGTATAATTAATATATTTTAAATTCAAATAATTGAAATTAAATCCATCAAACATTCATAATATATCATACTCAATAAAAAAAATTTCAATAATATCCATATATAAAGCGAATGAGTATGATTAAATAGAAATAGTTAGTACGAGCTTAAAAGTAAGTTAATACGATTTTGTACACTATAAAAGTAAAAATTATAAAATCAGTATATGAATTCATAAGTTTGATCAAATTTACAACTATCAAGAATTTACGTATAACTCGACATGATTTTGTAAGATAAAAAAATAAACATTGTAAATTCATAGAATCAAGCCATGTGTTTGACAACAATATTTATATATAATATCAAAGGGAGATCTGAATTCAGGTAAAAAAGGAAGATCTAAATATGCTCAATAAATATTTTGAAAAGATTAATAACTAATAATTAATGAATATAATGATTTTTTGTTTTTTTGGGGAAGGAACGTGTAAATATAAATTAGTGTGTTGTCCCCCCCCCCCCTTTTTTTTTTTTTTGGGAAGGAATATGAATCTTGTGATATGGCGACAAAAAGAGCCCAGCAGAAAAAGTGAAATGTGTGGATATCAATGTGTGTAGTCTCCAAGTAAAGTCACTTGTCTTTATCCTACTATATGTGTGGACTAATAGAGTTCCCATTTGCTTTTTGAATTCTTTTAGGGCTCTTCATTAATTACAAATGATGACGTGGAGTAGCTAATGGCCTGCGGGAACTGGGAAGGAGCGGAGGATTCTCATAGGTTAAAACGGCATAAAAAATAAAAATGTATATTTTATAAATAATTAAATCCTAGTTATTAAACTACTGAAAAAATAAGAGAAAAAAAGAAAAAAATACCACTTAAATTTCAAAATCTCAAATCAGTAATTTCTTATTAAAATAAGTAGTTAATAGATATACTTTTGTAATCAATACCAATATTTTTATAAGTAACAAGACTAATTTAAAATTTTAAAATTTAAATGATATTTTTTAATTTTTTTCTCCAAAAATAGATACCTTAAAGATTGTTTATTAATCAATTTTCTAAATATGTTTGCCCGTTCTGCACTTTAAAATTTCTATCAACATTGAATTTTGGGTAAAAAGTACACCAGCATTCTGAATTATTTTTAGAACTATAATTTTAATAATAAAGTATTTAAGGATGTAATTTAGATGCTAACATATTTCGTCTTTAACCTGAAACCCTAACATATTTAAATAGATGTAATTTTACTCCTTTACAAACATATAGAGTGTTTGAGATAGCTTTTAAAAGTTTTAAAAGTGTTTATGTATATAAGTCGTGACAATACTTATCTTATATATTTACCTCATATTTTATAAATCATGATTAAAAAACTATTTTAAAAAACTTCAATCACTATTACAAACACCCCGTAAATTGTAGACGGGGTTTGCATACAACCTAGATAAGCTTTTTATTATTTAAAAAATAAGGCACATGATTATTTAAAAAGGGTTAAGATACAAAAATAGCAATGAACTATTTTTCAAAGTGCACCTAACACAACTAACTATTTTAGAATGTAAAAATAGATATTATGAATTTTTAGAGTGCAAAAGTAGATATTATAAATTTTTTTAGAGAAAAAATAGTAATTTTTGCACCCCAAAATAGATAAAAAAAATTTTATTTTTACTCCAAAAAAATTTATAATGTCTACTTTTACACCCTAAAAATTCATAATGTCTATTTTTACACCCTAAAATAATTAGTTATATTGGGTACACTTTAAAAAATTATTTCCTAAATCTACATCTTAGCCCTTTAAAAAAAACCATGTGCGAAGACCCCAAGTGGAGAATGACAAAAGACACAGCTAGTGGTGTACGACTTTGCTAAAGGGCTTTCAATTGTTTTCCTTCTATATTCTATAAATTTTTCCATTACACTACCAACAGTCTTTAATATTAATATTAAGATTCAATTATTTTTTATTAAAAAAATTAAATATATTACTTTAAAATATTTATATTTATTATTTTTTTAAACTAATTTATTTAACTTATAAATTGATATATAATCTAATAAAATATAATATATATTATAATTAAATAATTTTTTAATTTATTTCACTCCTCAAAAAAAGTCAATGAGCCTTATATTAAGGACAAGGGGAGTATTTCAATTTTTTGCTGCAATGGAGTTGTTAAATGAAGAATTTGAGAGTGAGGAGGTGATTCAGTAAATGAAGAAAATGAGGGTGAGGAGGAGGACCAATAATTGAAGAATCTAAATACTTGTTTGGTAAGTATAAGCCCGATTTATGTAAATCGAGATAAAACTCATTCATATATTTATTTCGTAGATTATAAAAACTACCTTATAGACCGTAAAAGTTATCTCGTATTATATAAATTATGATTAAAAAATATTTATGAAGACTATGTGAGGAGGAAGAATCAGAAATCGAAGAAGAATCTGAATGTGAATATGAAGAGATTCAAGTTGATGACTTCTTCCCCTCCCAGTAGCGTCATGTCTTGGCACCCACACGGGTTCAATTTAAGAAGCCCTAGATCTTCTATTCATTAAGAATGCTTTTTTTAAAATAATAATAATAATAAACAGAAGTGACATTTTTATTGTTTATGTCGCAATGGAGTAAAAGTTGTTTATGCCTGTGTTAGTCCAGGATTGAGATAGGATCCATTTAAATATATTAAGGATAAAATTGTACTCCTAAATATTTTAAGATCAAAATTATTCCTCTAAAAATAATTTGGGATGCTAGGGCATTTTTAGTCTTGAATATTGCCACAAACGGCTTATAATTATTCTGAGACTTTTTTAAGTTAACGTGTGAAAAAAGTCAATTTTATTTCAATTGATGACTTTCACAAATTGAAATTAAAATAAAATCAATTGGTGTAACATGATTAATATTTAACTTTTATAAGAAATTGGGAAAAAGTCTCCCATTAAAAATTTTATTGATGAAAAGAGCCTAAATCAAAGAAGCATTATTTTAAGTATATAAAATTTGAAGAATAATATTATTTGTGTGTGTAATTGTTCAAGCCCTTCTCCCTAAAAAAATTCCTTATGTCAGGCTTTTTCCCTAAATTAGACTTATGTGTGTGTTGGGGGTCAATTAGAAGTATTTTCTTAATATAACTTTTTATGTGTACAATTATCCTCCTACTTGTGGTGATTTTATTTGAAGCACTATTAGATGTTAAATGTGAGTCACTCTCGTCACGGATTCCAACCTTGTAAAATCATATCATTCAATTTTATTTATAAAGAATTAAACTACTTTTATTCAATAGTAGAAAGGAAGAATGACAATTAAAAACCCTATTTAAAAAATTGGTACAAAACAAGAGCAAATTTATAATTGAAATTTTGAATTTACATTAAAAATTAGGAAAAATTCTATTTAAATCCATTTGAAAATACCAAAATTCAGAATCAGGCCTGCGCTTTTAACAAATCCCTAATAAGGCCTATGAGCCTATTTAGGGATTTATGAATTTGTTAATTTTACTATTATGTCCTTTTGCTATTTTCCTCTTGTCTCATTCTTTTTTAAAAAATAAAATAAAATCTCCATCTCAATCTCGTCGATTCCTCGCATTTCCTCTCCCCATCCTAAGATTTCTCTTATAGATTCACTATTTGATGTTCTATCCAAGTCTTAGTTTCTTCTTTGAGTCTCTCTCCAATCACACATAACCATGAAAATAATTTTATGATTGAAGATAATTTATAAATACCTTGAAACTTAAACTGATTTTGTTTCTAGGCAAATCGAAGATAATTTTTTTTTTATGAATCTATAGCTGTAAAAACACAATATAGGCGCTTATTCTTTCAATAATCTCATATACATTCCATGTAAATTGTGAGACATTAAGGTTAAAAAGTTGTGAGGACATACCCTTCAATATTGTTGAGTCGACTAAAGATCGTGAAACTTTAGAAAAGAGCGGATTCTAGGGTTAGGGTTAAAAGTTAATACGAATGTATAATTAAAAATCTTTAATTTTTTTAATTATAAAGGAGCATGATGGTCTTTTAACAATATTCATAAATCTCTAATCAAACTTATAGGCTTTATTAGGGATTTATTAAAAGTGTAGATCTGATTTTAAATTTAAATATTTTAAATGGATTTAAACAGGATTGTTCCTAAAAAATTTTATATTTGCAACTTGAAGATCCTTATTTTACATTAATCTTTTTACAAGATTTTTTCCTACTCTAAATACCTTTTACTTTGTTTTAATTTATTAATAAATTGGACACCGACGACGTTGACATCCATTTTTGGCCCGATACCAAAACTAAGACCCTAAAAATAAATTCATTTGATAAAAAATTTTGAAATTTCAATTTTTTTTAATTGAATTGATATGCTTCCAAAATTTCCACGCCTTCAAATTTTGATGTGTGTTTTGTCATTCATAAATAAGAACGATATGCTCACCATTGAGGTCACTATCATTGTGGTCACATGCGACATGCCCCTTGAAGATTAGAGGAGTCTCAAAAAACCGCGAGAAATATAAAGAAACACACTACATCCAATCCATGATGTAATAGCTTGTTTGTAGCGTAATTTTTACTATTAATGAGCTCTTATATTAAAAATAGGAAATAGCTAGTATGCATTATTGATAGAAGAGCTATAAGCTCATATAATCATTGACAACTAATATAGCTTTAGTTGAGGGTAATGAACAAATTAACTCCACTCATAAAGACTTGAGAGAATCTTCTGTTTAGAGAGAAACTCAAATTATCTCACTTTATTTGATAGCAATCAATATATTCATCAATATTCTTAACATATAAATCAAGACTCTTTATATAAAATTTTAGGTCATTTAGATTCGTATGTTGTCTTGTCCTCAGCTAAACTAAGCCAGGTGGTAGAACCTGTTTGTACAAAGATACCTCTGACAAATTAAGTGTCTATTTGGATTAGTGGTGGAAAAATGTCTTTTTGTTTTCTAATGTGGTTTTTACATAAGTCAAATTGAAAAGAAATTATATTGTAAATGTGATTTGTATTTGGATTGGCGGTAGGAGAAGTGACTTTTTTTTCTAAACCCAGTGAAAAAAAGCTAGAAGCTATTTCAATGAGCTTCTAAAAAAAAAGCTTGTTTTTTAAAAGCTTAGTAAAAGCTAATGTGTTCACAAGCATATCTGCATATAATAAGTGGGTTTTTGCCCTCCAAATGAGCTTTTTTCCCCCTTTTTAATGAGTTTCCAAACATGCCCTAAGTGATTAACACTAATCATCATAACTAATTCAACCTTCTAACCATATTCAATTATTATTATTTATTTGTCCAATTGCACAGTGATATACTAGTACTAAAAGATGACTAAAAAATAAAAATACACTAAATTATAAGTTTTTGAAAATTGAAACAAACAATTTATAATTATTAACTATTACTTGTGACGAAAATGAGAATACTAGTAAAGGTATTTACCATTTCAGAAATATATTTAAAACATTAGCTATTACTTGTAAAATTGATAAGTGTAGTAAATTTCTTACAACCCTCATCCAATTAATTGAATTTCTTCTAATTTAGAACTTGTTAAAAGTTGTTGTAAACGGCGTTAATGAAATAGTAGATACCTTCACAAATGTTATTACCACATTATAAGCGTAGTGTTGTTTGTTTATTATATTACATCATATTGCTTTTTTTAAATATATTTATTTATTTTATAATTATAAAATTTAAATCATAATAATAAAAATTAAAAAAATAGAATGAAATTATAATTAATTATTTTTTATTTTTATAATTATGAATGTTGTCAACTACGTTACCACGGTAGTACATACCTATTGAAGTGTAATAGATTATGTTACAAAAGTAGTTAATTGCCGTGAGGATAAGTTTGAGAATTGAAAAAAGTGGTTGTCAATTGCAATCCAAAAGCACCCAATTGCATGAGGCCAACGCTTAGGAGTTGATTTTTTTTTTAACTAACGAGAGAGTTGGGTCTAACGGAAGGGTTGATACTTCATAATGTAATGAATTAAAGTTTAAATTTTTATTAGGAGAGATGCCTATATTTAATACTTGACAATGCTTTAAATAAGATTAACTCTAATAGAAGGATATATATGCTTAGTAAAAAAAACATTTTTTTTGCATATATAAATCAATGGTGTTTGGTAGTTTAATGGTTACCATCCTTTTGAAATATATCCCAAGGGTTGGTGATCAAATCCCCCATTCCCCCTTGACCCCAAAAAATTATTGCCAGAGCTCCAGTGCTAGCCACCAATAGCTAGCAGAGCTTTGGTGGCCGACTGGCAAGGGGGATCAATCCTTTTTTTAAAAAAAAAATTATTTGAGGAGCAATTTTGTAAAAGTATAAGCTTCAAACTCCCTAATTAATACATTATGCCCTATTTGTTCTTTTCCTTATTCATATGACCTTTTGGAGATTTTTAAGTTTAAAAGGTATTTTTTAAAAAATTTCCCAAATAACTATGAAAGTAAGAGGCCATGTTTTAGGATATTACATTAGAGAAAAAATTTGCTATACTTGAAACAAGTTTCAACATTATACATTCATTTGAAATGACAATTGGAGTTTTCAAAAACAATTTTTTAATCATGATTTACGATATACGAGGTAAGTATGTGAGATGAGTGTTGTGTAGACTTACGTGCATAAGCATTTATAAATCTTTCAATCGCCCAACCAAACATGCTAGCAATTTACCATACTTTTTTTTAAAAAAAAATTTAACACTTCGGAAAATTTTTTATTATTGTTGAATGAATTATGAAGGAATATAATCAGATGTGTGTGTAGAGAGAGAGAGAGAGAGAGAGAGAGAGTTTGGCGTTGTTGTAGTTGTAGTTGTATCAGTAAGTGGTGGGGCACATGATCATTGGAATGATTGCATATCTTGAAATATCTTTGTAAATATACACCCCATTCCCCGTTATGCTCTTCCTTCCTATCGCTCCCCCTTGTGACGCGAATACAGAGAAATGGTTATTCTCCCAACGTTACACACACTGACACACACACATATTAGCTATTACTTGTAAAATTGATAAGTGTAGTAAATTTCCTACAACCCTCATCCAATTAATTGAATTTCTCCTAATTTAAAATTTGTTAAAAGTTGTTGTGAACGGCGTTAATAAAATAGTAAATACCTTCACAAATATTATCACCACATTATAAGTGTAGTATTTGTTTGTTTATTATATTATATTATATTATATTAATTATTTATATATATGTTTATTTATTTTATAATTATAAAATTTGAATTATACTAATAAAGAATTTTAGAAAATAGAATGAAATTATAATTAATTATTTTTTATTTTTATAATTATGAATGTTGTCAACTACGTTACCAGGGTAGTACATATCTATTTGAAGGGTAATAAATTATATTACAAAATTAGTTAATTGCCATAAGGATTCATTTATTCTAAGTTTGAGAATTGAGAAAAGTGATTGTCAATTGCAATACGAAAGTGCATGAGGCCAACGCTAAGGAGTTAACTTTTTTTTTTTTACTAACCAATGTTGGATTTAATGGAAGGCACTAGTTTCTTATAACATGATGAACACAAATTTAAATTTTCATTGGGAGATATACCCACATTTTCAAAGGGTTGGGGCTCAAATCCCCCATTCACCCTTGGCCCCAAAAAATTCTTCCTAGAGCTCTGGTGCTAGCCACTGATGGCTAGCATAGCTTTGGTGGCCGAATGGTAAAAGGGAGCTTGTCCTTTAAAAAAAAAAAAAAAATTGGAGGGGCAATTTTGTAAAAGTATAAACTTCAAACTCCCTCATTAATACATTTTCCCCTATTTATTCTTTTTGGTATTCATATGACCTTTTAGGAATTTTTAAGTTTAAAAGTTATTTTTAAAGGATTTTCCCAAGTGTTTGTGTGAAACTAAAATCGTGGTTTCAGAAGCCCTTTTCAGTAAGTTGAGATAAAACTTATCTCACATACTTACTCCATAAATCGTAAAAACTATTCTCTAAAAGCTAATTCAAGCAAATTTATAATACTTGAAACAAATTTCAACATTATACATTAGCAATTTACCACACTTTTTTTAAAAAATAAAAATTCAACGCTTAGGAAAATATATGTAAGAGAATAATGTTTTAAATCATTTAATACATTATCAACGATATTTACTATACTTTCAATGAGTTTTCACCACTTCATAAAACATCATTTACAGCAACTTTTCTACAATTTCAATACTTGGGAGAAAATAAGTTGGGCCTGGCACCTTAGCCATTTTTTCTCTTTAAGCGAGATGCATGCTACATAGGCATGCCTATGTATAATGTTTCTCTAAGCTTTAATATGTGACATATTTATTTAATTTTAAGCGAAGTTTAGATGTATAATACTTCTCTGATCTTTATTAATATGAGACATATTTATCTAATTTGATTAGATTAAGGTAGTTGGTTCCTAATCACATTCATTAATTCCCTCATTCCCCCTCCTTCTTGATTATTATTTAGAGAGCATCTATAGATGTAAATTAGAAAAATATGGACAAAAACTTTGTCATATATCAAAAATTAAGATCAACTTTTTAAATATATCTTATATTAAAGACTGGAAGATTATATTTTAAGAAAAATTAATATTTTGGTCCTTTCACCAATAGAAAAATGATTTTTTAGACATGGTAAAAATGACTTTTTAGACAGATTTTAGATGAGGTCTTGATACATCCGGTCTAAAAAGTGTGATAACTTTTAGATCGGTTATGCAACCGGTCTAAGAATTGACTTTTTAGACCGGTTGTTCTGATAACCGGTCTAAAAAAGACTTTTCTTAAAAAGTCTTTTTTGAATAACCGGTTTAAAAAATGTCTTTTTTTTTGCTAGTCCATTTATTATGTTAGTATATTCAATCTATACATATCATGAAAGCATGCTTCCAAGGCCATATTTATAATTACTTATCACGAATATATCCTGGTTGAGTCATACTTGAAGAACCCAATGAGCACATCTCATGAATCTTGCAACACCCAGTGCAAATATATAATAAGCTGTGAATGGTTCAACAATATGAAATAATATTAGGAAATGAGTTAGAAAAGAAAGTAATTAGATCACAAGTTGGAAGATAATTTTTATTTAAGAAATTTTGTCAGAGAATAAATATTTAGAAACAGGGAAAATGACAGAAGAAAACACTAACCTCGGCCCTTAGTGAATAATACAATTTGTAAACTCTCTCATATGTCGCAATCGTAAGCCTGAAGCAAATATAAGTATAAAATTTTACAATAAAAATTGATCTGAAGTATATGACGGTAGCTAGTCTGAAGTATGTATAAAACTAATTAAGTAGAGTGCTTACTTTAAACCAATCGGAGGGAAGAAAAGCTGAGCCTTATAGTAATGGATTCCACTGTACCTTTGCGTTGATGGAGGAGATGGTCAAGGATGAAGGAGCGATGTGGGAAGGAGGAGCTGCCGCGGCACGAGGGAGGGGTTTACAAGAAGCTTGATGAGTATCAAATTTCAAAATTGAAATTAGGTGCGAGCTAAGGCCGCGAGAGAGGATTTTAAATATTAGGGCGGACTTTTAAGACCGGTTATTTGACAAAACCGGTCTTAAAAAGTTCACCTTTTAGACCGGTTATCATCAATAATTGGTCTAAAAAATTTTATCTTTTAAACTGGTTATTAGTGACAACCGGTCTAAAAAATTTTTAATTTTTAATTAATTTTATATTTTTAGACCGGTTGTTTGGATAACTGGTATAAATAATATCTTTCAGACCGGTTATTTTAAGAACTGATCTAAAAAATTCTTTATAATTACGAAACTG
Organism: Albizia julibrissin; assembly: GCA_037074505.1. Classification (NCBI taxonomy): domain Eukaryota; kingdom Viridiplantae; phylum Streptophyta; class Magnoliopsida; order Fabales; family Fabaceae; genus Albizia; species Albizia julibrissin. The sequence continues at coordinate 30,851,378 of CM073483.1, forward strand.
ACACCGGTCATATTTTTTACACTTTATCCACAATAACCGGTCTAAATGATGCGGTCTAAAAAAACTATTTTAAACTAATATTTAACTTTTAACTAATTTATAACTCAATCATTTAAATATAACTCAAAGCGACTTAATTTCATAACTTTTAACACACCTATGACTTCGTCTCTCTACTTCTCACTTTTGCATATTAGTATCCTTAACATCTGTGCCCCAGTTTCGAATCCTTCTATGTGGCAAAAATTGCCTCCAACTCAACCCACAACTCAGCTTTCATCATTAAAAATCGCTCTGCTCCAGTAGTTGCAGCTCACCAGGTTGAGTTCACTATATCTAGATTCCCCAAGCAGGGTAAACAATGATTCCTTCTATTTCTTTCTCTCCCTTTCGATTCCTTAGTCCCCTCTCTAGTCGTTGGACTTTGTCAAATGAAAAACTAAGAAACGTATTAAAATATAATAATAGTTTCCTTAAAATATATGCGGGCAGAACAGAGGAAAAGAAAACAAATATTCTCTCCAGTCTTTTTTATAAGAGCCACAATTTAAATTGCCTTCTTCTTTTTTCTAACCCAAAAATAGTTGTCTAAAATTTAATGAGGTTTTTTCATTTTTGTTTTGTATTAATTATATGTATTAAATTAATTAAAATGTTAATGATATTTATATTTATTTTATTTCTTTTCCTTACTTGTTATCTCATAAATAAGGGCATATTTGACAAGATGAGTTTATTTTAGACATATTTATTATTTTTAACTAATTTTAATCATTTTTTTAAACTATATAATTTGATTTTCAAACTTTTATAAATAAAATCGAAAGGGTAACACACTATAGGCCAAAGATTTGGATCTCCCTGCTCACCTCTTTTTCTCTACTCAGCAGTTCAGAAAATAAAAGAATCAAAAGGGAGAGAGAAATAGAAGGAATCATTGTTTACCCTCCTTCTAGAATCTGGATACTGAACTCGACCTGGTGAGATGCAGTCACTGGAGTAGAGCGATCATTGATGATCAAAGTTGAGTTGGAGGCAATTTGTCATATAGGATGATTCAAAATTGAATCATACATGTTAAGGATAATACTCCGTCCTGTCGTTAATAATTTATATATATATATATATATATAATTTATATATATTACGGAAGTTAGTTAATATGACAAGTATTTTTTAAAACGCCCTTATTATTTTTCTTAATTCCCTCGTTCCCTCTCTACCATGATCATTGTTGGAGAGCATCAATATGGATAAATTAAAAATAGATTGATAAATATGAAAAATATGTTTTATACATATTGATAAATATGAAAAATATGTCTTATATATAAGATAATATCAATTTCCTAAATATATTCTATATTAAGAACTAGAGGGAGTAATATATAAAAGTAAAAAGCTAAAGAATTGAGTTATAGGCGACTCAAAAATTTAAGGACTTAGTTATGCTGAGTCATATTTAAGGAATTAAGTTATAATTAAGTTAAAAAGCTAAAAATTTAAAAGATTAATTTTCTCTATATTTTATTATTTGTTAAGCATATTACGAATTTATAGCCCACTTGCTTTTTTTATTTTGTGCTAAGTATAGGTATTCCCTATTAGAAACAATTTTATTTGAGATACTATTGGGTACTAAATATGAACACCTCTCCTAATAAAAATTTAAACATAAATTCATTATGTTATAAGAGATTAACCTTTTCGCTAGACTCAACCCTTTGACCCACTTGCTTTTGAATGTATAGCCCACCGTCTTACTGTTTTTTATCCGGGGTCAATAGTATTAAATAAATAAATAAGGAAGCAAGTAAAGTTGTTGGACCAAGAAAATAAATCAATTATGGTTTTTTTTTTTTGCCAACAATGAAACCAGGTTCAAATCTGAGGAACGCTACACAGGTTTCTAAAATCTCCTTAGACAAAAATGACATGCTAATCAAGGGTTAATAACTAATTTTATCTTGGAAGTTGTAAAAAAAAAGTAATATTGTCCTGAAAGTGTTTTTAGGAGCAATGTTACCCTAAAAGTTTCTAATTCGTAGCAATTTCGTCTTGACCATTGTCTATGTTAATTTTGACCATTGGTTGACCAAATATATTAAGCTGACAAGTTTATATGTCATTTACATCATTTTCATTAAGGTGCAAATTTTTCCTGTACGTTTTCACTTAGGAGCAATATTGCTCCAAAATTTTTTTTAGGTTTAATATTGTCTCGAAAATTTCTAAATAGTAGCAATGTTGCCCTAACCATTATAAAGGTTAACTTAGACCATTAATTGACCAAATATGTTGAGCTGATAGTATGAATGACATTAAAGAAGAAGCCGAAATGGAGGAGAAGTCAGAGAGTAATGAAGAAAAAGATTCAATTACCCGATACAAGACACCTTATGCAAGATTATTGAGATCAAGTTCACCAATTGCCTAACGATGTCGAGATAAACACGTACCTTTTTAATTTTCTCTTCATCATACAAGATGTTTTCACTTCTTTGATTTTCTCCAAACACTTAGACGAGATGCATTTTTTAAAAACATTTTCCCTTATTTATAAATCTAACTTAAAAAAAAAAGAAATGGATGACAAATGGACCTACTAGATAAGTATATTTGGCTAATTAATAGGTAAAGTTAACTTGGATAATGACCAATGTGAAATTGAAAATATTTAAAGAAACTTCTAGAGCAACACTACTCTTAAGTAAAAACTTCCAAGGTAAATTTGTACCTAAACCCAAAATAAAAATGACAAAAATGTCACGTGGACTACTAACTCAACATATTTGGTCAAGTAACAGTCAAACTTAATCTAGATAATGGCAGGGGCAAAATTGCTAAGAATTAAGAATTTCTAGGACGATATTGCTTTTAAAATATTTTGGGGCAATATTACTTGTTTTTAACAACTTTTGGAACAAAAGTGACAAGATTACAAGAACACAAGTCTTATTTGTTTATGTACCAAAAAAAGTCTTATTTATTTACTATTTATTTATTTGTTTTTATAGGGTATATAGTATTAATTAGAGGAATGGTTTAAAAACATGTGGAACAAGATTTGCTTGTAACTTACAAACTTTGTCAAGCAAAAGTGTCGTCAATATAAATATTATTTTAATCTTAAATATTGAAGAAAATTAAAAAAAAAGAAGTTAAGAAAAATATCATAATCCCAAATCAGTTTTATACTACTATAGAAATTGTGATACATGATGGTTATTAACTGCCATACTTCACGATTTTGAACCATTATATATGTGAGCGCTATATTTGCTCCGCACAATTAAATTATGGTTTTGAACCATTATTTGTTTTTAACCTATTATAACGGTTATAAGATAACAGTCGTTATATATTAAGGTTTGGTAAGGCCATGATATACTCATTGCTATAATAATAATTGACGGGCATATGTGAACAACCATCATAATATATGATAATGCTTACATGATACATGACATTCTCATTTTGACAACCGTAATTTATTCAGTAACATAAATAACGGCTCTTTTTTAAGAAATGTGACTTTTAATAACACTAAATAACAGTCTCACATAGACAACCATTATGCATTTGGTACATAAATATCGGTTCCTAAATAAGAACCGCGAACTTTTATAATATATTATGGTTATTATATAATAACTATGATATATGGTTGTAAGACTTTTGAAGTGAGAGTTTCTGAGCTAGTTGGACTAAATTGTATATAATAGAACAATAGCCTCCCACATCGAGTTTCTATGCAATATGAGATAGATCAGGACATTCTAGGCTCTGTGAGGAGAATCAATAGCAACTGTTGACCTATATAAATGATAATATAACTAGTTACCTATAAATTGTGTCTCTTCATTGGAAATAACCTTAGAAAGCAATAGATTTGGGAAAAACGTACAAATATACATATTGGAAAGGCCGTACAAGGTATGCAAACCCTTGAGCAAACTGCTCAAGGGTTTGGTTATCCCTTGTGGCCTTTGTTATACGCATATTTGTGTATTTTTTCACCTAATCATTGCTTTCCTAGATTAATTGCCGATGAGGTATAAGGCATAGGTGATAAACACTTACATTATGAGATATATAGATTAACAGTGTGATTGATTCAAGTCACAAAACCTAAAAAATCTTGATCCATCCCATATTTTATGGCTACTTGGTGTGGGAAGTACTACTCTATTAGATTGAGTTGAGACCAAGTAGCCTAGAAAGTCTCATATTGAAGAGTCCATGACTAATTATAATGTTGAATTTCATAACTTTTAATTTGGTGCTATTTTCTCAATACAAAAACAGGAGAATAACCTTTGATCAGAGTGATAATGGGTTTTCCAAAAAAAAAAAAACTTCACAAAAGCAATTTAATGTCACCTTGAATGCTTTACCACATCTTGGTATAACTGAACTATTTTATTCATCAAATCCCTATTGATATTTTCAAAGTAACTCCTGGAGATATGGATACTTCTAAGAAATGAGGTATTTTCTTAGGAATGAATATCTTGTAAAGTGACTTCGAACAAGATCAACAAAGTAGGAACCATGAATTAAAGCAATGGGTTGACAACTTTCTATAACAGGAAATGAACCTTCAATCAGAGCAATACTAGGGTTTCCAAAAAAAAAAAAACATAACCACACAAAAGCAATTTAAGGAACCTTAATCAGAGCAATACTAGGTTTTCCAAAAAACAAAAATTCATAAAAGCAATTTAATGTCACCTTCGATGCTTTATCGTGTTGTGACTTGTGACTTCACAAAGGTAGCTCAATCGGCCGAGTTGAACACTGTAAGAGACAGGAGAGGAACCGTTAGAGGTGAATGTAGGAAGGATAATGTGAAATGGATGAGGGAAATCATAACTATACCTAGCTAACTAGGGCTCAAGAATGAAAACAATTCATGCGACAGTCATTGAGACAAAGGTCAAGTGTATTTACTATCACGGTTGTCGTTGAGAAATCAGATGAAGGCTTTTTATAGTAGGATTTGACTGAAAATGACTTCCGACGGCTTAAAAAGACAACATGAGTCGTAGGGCTATAATGTTGGTGGGTTTCATTTGAACAGATTAAGTGTCAAGTGTATTTTGTTAGAGACGTTTAAAAAGAAGAGTAATGGTAGGGTTTTTTGGGTTATGGTGCTTAAGACTTTACATCACAGTTCGTCTGTAAGAACTCTTATTTATTTGTTTACATTTATTACTGTTCTTTGTTAATAACCATTATTTATTTCACATGGTTATTCCAATAAGTGACAGGTTTTACACAATAACAGTTATACATTTCTCTTTTTTTTTAAAAAAATTTGGGTGGTTAATTATGCAACCATTTTACAAACCAAATAAAAAAAACAAAATATATAAAAACCTAAAAATAAAAAGTTATGGAGATGTTTTAAGAATATGATGCATTTTCAGATTCTTCCTTCTCTAGTAACTTGTCCACCTTCTCATTCAAAGAGTAAACTAGAGTTGTAAGTTCCTTCAAGCACTGGTTCATATGTCCTTGCTCTCGCAAGTAAACCTTGACTATATGATGGAGCTTATAGGTCGCATGGACAAGCCCTTCAATACTTGTTGGTAGAGGGAGTTCATCTTTCAGTTTGTCCCGAGATGATGAGGCATAAGTTTTCTTGCGTTTATCCATAAGTTTGGTGAAGAAGTTGGCTATGAGAAATTGAAATGGAAGTAGAGAAGTGGAGTTCAGTTTTTGGACGTTTATATAAAGAGGGTTTCATGGATTATCGAGCCATCATGTCCTTTAGATTTATAGATCATTATATTTTAAAATAGTAATGATTGTTTTAATAGAACTGTTATTTATTTTATTTCATGAAGATTTTTTCAAAAGAATCGTTGGATATATTTTTTTTAACAAAATACTCCTATTTAAGAAGAAAAAAATGATAAAACGAACAAAAAGGAACGGTGGTGAGTAACTTGATAAATTGATGAGATCATCAGGCTACTTATCACCAAAGGATTGACTAAGATCATTGTTAAGATCATGGCCAATCCCATACTCATCAAGTATGATATTGGCTTTCTTGTTCATATTGGAGAGGTATCCATAAAGCCTTCTCATAGAATTGTCAGTTTGTTGTGAATGCTGCAACATTGCTTCCAGTTGAGGAAGCATAGGATGTGGAGGTGGAGGTGGCATTGGTGAAGGCAGAGGTGAATGTTGGGGAGGAGAAGCAGGTGGAGTTCAAGGAGGAGGAGAAGGAGGCGGATGTGAGGGAGGAGAAGTAGGAGGTTGAGAAGGAGGAGAAGGAGCTGGTGGAGGATGATGCTGAGAGTTTTCTGGTATGTCTTCCACATGGCGCATTTCATCTTGGCGAATGAAGAGGAGGACGATAAAGAAAACATAGGAAAAAAAATGAAAATGTGGAGTATAAATACTGTAGTAGACATATGGAAGGGACATGAAAAAACCATCATTGCATGCATTATAAGTTGTGTAGGATATAACAAAGGGGTACTGTGTTCTCCTGATCAAATAACAAGGAGGCACCTATAGTCAGCAAGGGGAAGATAAAAGGTTTCAAAAGTTTTAATTAACATTTATTAAGTTAGAATAGTTAAGCATGTTTGCAAGAATACTTTACTGTTTTTAATTAATAACCGTGAATTATTAAGTTATTTTGTTTGTTAACTTTAAAAGAATATTGTATGGTTCTTACTTAATAACTGTGAATTATTAATTTTTTTTGGTTAACTTTATCTCTCTCCTCCAATGATGAGGATGAGGAAGAGGAAGAGGAAGAGGAGGATGGTAAGCAAGAATAATTTATGATTCTTAATTAATAACTGTGAATTATTAAGTTTTTTTTGTTAACTTCATGTTTAATATTTTAAAAAAAACAATGATGATGTTTAGTCATTACCACCACTACCGTCCTCATCCTCATCATTCTCTTCCTCGTCCTCTTCCTCATTCTGATCATGGAGGAGGGAGATGAAGGTTATGACTGCAAGTCATATTCAACATCATTGCATGAAGTATGTGGTCCAACTTCCTATTCAACTTGTTAGAGTATAACGCGAGACGCCTTGTGTGGCAGTCAAAGCCTGCCAACACCTTCATCAGAGTGTTCATTTTAGGAGGAGGCAGAAGAGGAGGTGGAGGTGGTGGAGGAGGGCGTGGCGGCAGTGGAGGAGCTCCCTAGGAATTTAATGCCGACAATAAAAAATAGTAAGAGTCATAAGGAATATGTGAGTTTAAATAGAAGTCTAACGAGGATTACGAAATGTTATGACTTATGACTTATGAAGGTTTAACGATGTTACGAAGGGTTATGAAAGTGTTAGATGATAGTTGGTTCTGAAGACCATTATGTTTTGCCTTAACTGATATAAGAGGTTGGAAGATAAATCGGTTGTAAGTATTACATGATATTTTTTTTATTTGTATGAATCGTCATAAATCTCACTAAATAAATGACGGTTATTAACTACAACCGTTATTTTTGTGTTTTCATATGTAACACCTTACTTACGTACCGTACAAAACAGTTCAAAATGTGACCTGATGCTAGACTGGAGACTAGAAATAGCTTTTAATTCATTTGGGATCCCGACTTCACTACAGGATACAATCCTATAGTTAAGTGGGTTTTCAAAAAGTTTTTCAAAACATTTGAGCTGTGTCTCATTTTTTTTTTAAATCCATTTAATTCAATCAGATCTGTTTCCATTTGTAATATCAGAGTACTTAATGAAGTTCTCAGCAGATATTTATATTAAGTTCACTACTAAAGGGTCCACCTGGTACAGTCACCCTGTTCTAATTAATATACATTGGTTACATACAACCTTCCAAGTCTACAGTGGGTATACTTCTACCACCATAAGTAATAGTTTTACAAAATACCATTTAACATTATATACATATCCAAAAGTTAGATAACCAACAGAAAATAAACTCTAAGTCTTCATTTCTACCCGTCTGTGGCTACCTTCTTCCCGTGAGAACTACTTGCCCGTACTGCAGGTTAGGTTTTGGAAAAGAGTGAGATTCAACAGAATCCCAGTAGTAACAAATACACTCATATAAAATGCATACAAAGAAACATGTCATATCAACCATCACATACGAAACAATTCAATATTTATTCAACATTCAGAGATATGTTTATGCATCAACCAATTCTATTCAAGGACTTACCGTCCCTTTCTACAGCGCTAAGTATTCTATTGGGCCAAAGCCCTTCTCATCTGAATGCTTAAAAGGCAATTCTGCCCAATTCATGTTCACAGTTCAAGTATGTAACATGGCAATAATATGCATGAAACAAGATACATAAAATATGAGAGTGAAGTTACTACCTTAACTTTTCCAATGTTCCAAGGTGTGTTACCAGTTCCTTAGTCGTCCCGGGCAGATATCGAATCCTATATGTGGGAATTCATGAATGGACGGGTTATTACTTAGCCCAATACTTTTGTAAATTATTCTCTTATGTTGGTTATAATTAGGGTTATTATGATCATTTTAACAAGTCAACCAATGAGTTAAAAATTGTCAAATTATCATAAGGGACTAATTTCTACCCTTGGTGTATAAAGAAATTACAATATGCCATTACATTTTGAAATTTTCGCATAAGCACAAATATTGGCAGATTTGGTCCACTAACTTTAAAAATTCATATCTCTTAGCTAAAATGTCCAATTGCAATGGTTCCAAAGCCTATGTGACCCTTATTGAGTCTAGTTTCAGGGAAAAATACTTCACTTAACCAATTGGACGTACAAAAATCCAGAATTTTCAGTTATTGGATACTGTTCCAGAACTTCCAGTTTTACGTGACCAAACTTCAAAAATATAGAACTCCCAGCATACACATCCAATTAACTATTATGACCTATCAAATTAAAGGTCTGTGTCTCTACTTTTATACTGGAAAGTTTCAGAATTTTTGGACGAGATATACCCCTTGAATTATCACACAAAACATCTACTGTTACACTGGGCAGATTACACAACATGTTCATACACACTTCCTAAATTTCCAAATTGATATAGGAACATCCAAAAATTATGAACACTTGTGTTTCTACACAATTTTTATTTCTAAATTCATTGACAACATCAAAATTGCCAAAAACTCATTCCTTCTCTTTGTTCAAACTTGACCGAAATATACCATAGAAAGAATCAAAGTGATTTTGCAATTCTTAGTTATAAAATTTATGCTTACCTTGTCTTGTTCTTTGGCCTTGCTATCAACCGTCTTTTCCTTTCTCTTTTCTCTTTTTTTTTCTGTTTTTCTTTCCTTACTTTCCGAAAATGAAATGGCTAGAAGTGAAGGAGTGATTGCATTATATTGATACATATGCATCGTGTCAAAGCAAGCTGATTCAATTTTTCTTTTCATTTTACCTACCTTCATTTCCTTCTTTTCCTCCATGTTTCAAGGTTCCTTTCCTTCTTTTCCTCCATGTTTCAAGGTTCCTTTCCTTCTTTTCCTCCATGTTTCAAGGAAATTGTAAACACTTGTCTCTTATAATATATATTATAGCCACAACTTTTGACTTAGGGAAAATAAATAAAATATTATAATAAATTGAATAGATATGTGTTATGGCAAAAGAAATATATTTTTTTTACTTAATTTCAGTATATTACAATTCTCCCCTCCTAAAAATAAATTTCGTCCTCGAAATTTGTTACATATATAGAGACATAAATTCTGGATAACGTCTCTTCATATCTTCTTCGACTTCCCAAGTTGCCTCTCTTGGTGACAATCCCTTCCAGACCACCTTTACAAATGGTATGCTTCGATATCTGAGCCGTTTTTCTTGTCGATCGATGATTCGTTCCGGCTCAACCTTGTAGGTAGAATTTTCTTGTACCTCAATATTCTCATATTCGATCACATGCTCAGGGTCTGGTTGGTACTTCTTTAATTGTGAGACATGAAAGACATTGTGAAGTCTACTTAGGTTTGGGGGTAAGGCTATTTGATATGCCACTGGCCCAATTCTCGTAAGAATCTCAAATGGACCAATATATCGAGGGCTCAACTTCTTTCTTTTTATTGCTCTGCCAATACCAGTAACAGGCGATACCTTCAAAAATACATGATCCCCAACTTTGAATTCCAGAGGTCGTCTCCTCTTATCAGCATAGTTTTTCTGTCTACTTTGTGCTGCTAGAAGCCTCTTTTTTATAATCTTGATCTGTTCTGTGGTTTGATCAACAAGATCTGGCCCATATAACTTTCTCTCAGACAGTTCTGTCCAGCAAAGAGGTGACTGGCACTTCCTTCCATACAATGCTTCATAAGGAGCCATTTGGATGCTCGCATGATAGCTATTATTATAAGCAAATTCAGCAAGTGGAAGGAAATAATCCCAATTTCCCTTGAAGTCTAATACACACGCTCTTAACATATCTTCTAGCGTCTGTATGGTTCTTTCTGACTGTCCATCAGTCTGAGGATGATAAGCCGTACTGAATCTTAACTTCGTGCCCAGAGCTTTATGTAGAGCTTGCCAAAACCTAGATGTAAATCGAGGATCTCTATCAGAGATAATGCTCTTCGGTGTACCATGGAGTTTAATTATCTCCCTTATGTAAATTTCTGCCAACTTCTCAGGAGAATAACTAGTATTGATAGGAATAAAATGTGCCGACTTGGTAAGACGATCAACAATTACCCAAATCGCATCATGGTTTCGGATTCTGGGTAACCCTACTACCAAATCCATGGTAACGTTCTCCCACTTCCATTCAGGAATTTCTGGGCTTTGAAGGAGTCCTGGTGGTCGTTGATGTTCGATCTTCACTTTTTGGCAGGTAAGACATCGAGCCACATATTTGGTTACGTCACTCTTTAGTCCTGGCCACCAGTATTCAGACTTCAAATTTTGATACATTTTGACCACTCCTGGATGAAGTGTATATCTACTCTTATGTGCCTCATCCAGAATTCTTTGCCTCAGATCAGCCTGTGGAGGTACATATATTCGCTTCTTATACCGGACCAATCCGCTAGGCGAAAGATCGTGATTATAAGTTTTACCCCTTGTGATTAGATCCCGAATAGATGTGGCCTGTTCATCTTTCATTTGAGCTTCTTCAATTTCTGTTCTTAGATTGTTTTCCTCCTGGCTAACACTAAAGTTATCAATGAAGACTTCATTGGGCATATTCATATTCATGAATACTTGGTTTGACAAGTTCAGATCTCGAAATTCTTCTAGCAATTTCTGTTCTTGTACCATCATATATGCCACCTGCATCGCTTTTCTACTTAGAGCATCTGCAACAACATTTGCTTTCCCTGGATGATATTTAATCTCCAAGTTGTAATCTTTCAGCAACTCCATCCATCTACGTTGTCTCATATTTAATTCTTTTTGTTCATGAAGATACTTGAGACTCTTGTGATCGCAGTACAATTCTACAGTGGTACCATATAGGTAATGCCGCCATATCTTCAAAGCAAACACGATTGCTGCTAGTTCCAAATCATGAGTGGGGTAATTCAATTCATGAGGCTTTAGCTGTCGAGAGGCATACGCCACTACTCTGCCCTGTTGCATCAGGACACATCCCAGTCCCTGTTTACTAGCATCGCTATACACCATGTAGGTTTCACTGGGATCTGGGATAATCAATACTGGTGCAGATGTTAGCCTCTCCCTCAGCTGCATGAAGCCCTTCTCACATTTATCATCCCAAACAAATGATTGGTTCTTTCTCGTGAGTTTTGTCAATGGTAAGGCAATTCGGGAAAAATTCGGTATAAACCTGCGATAGTAACCGGCAAGACCTAGAAAACTGCGTATTTCTGCTACAGTTGCTGGCCTCTTCCAGTTCAATACTACTTCCACTTTACTAGAATCTACAGAAACTCCTTCTTGTGAAATAACATGGCCCAGAAATTTGACCTCTGTAAGCCAAAACTCACATTTACTCAGCTTGGCGTAGAGTTGCTTTTCTCTCAGAATATTCAATACTACTCTCAGATGATTCTCATGCTCTTCTCTACTCTTTGAATATATCAAGATGTCGTCGATGAAGACTACAACGAACTGATCTAGGTATTGCCGAAAAATCCGGTTCATGTAATCCATAAACACGGCAGGTGCATTGGTTAAACCAAATGGCATCACCAAGAATTCATAGTGCCCATATCTGGTTCTAAAGGCTGTTTTTGAAATATCCTCTGCTTTGACTCGCAGCTGATGATAGCCTGATCTCAGATCAATTTTGGAGAATATACTAGAACCAGACAACTGATCAAGTAGATCATCAATCCTGGGGAGTGGATATTTGTTCTTGACGGTCACCTTATTCAGCTCTCGGTAATCGATACATAACCGTAGGCTTCCGTCCTTCTTCTTAACAAATAATACTGGAGCTCCCCATGGTGAAACACTGGGTCGTATAAACCCTTTCTCTAGTAGTTCTTCTATTTGCTTCTTTAATTCCGCCATTTCATTTGGTGCCATTCGGTAAGGTGCTTTGGAAATAGATCCAGCTCCTGGCACAACTTCAATAGCAAATTCAACTTCCCGCTCTGGAGGCAGTCCACTAATGTCTTCTGGAAATACCTCAGGAAATTCATTTACTACCGATATGTTCTCAAGTGTTATTTCCACTTCTGTTTGCAAAGAGAAAAATACCATGTATCCTTGGCATCCCCTTTCCAGACATTTCTCAGCTTCAGCTGCTGAGAGGAAATTCAAGTTCACACTTGCATTGTCATTCTTCTGCGGATCAGGATATATAAGCCTCCTATTACCGCAGTCCAACAACACATTATTTGCCGTAAGCCAGTTCAAACCCAAAATGACTTCAAGATTATGAAGTGGCAGGCAAATCAAATCTACCATAGACTCATGTCCCATAACATTTACAATACAATTCAAACATGCGTCAGTAGTAACTGTCTTCCCACCAACGGGCGTTGAGACAATCAAATCATACGGTAGTTTATGAGTACTCAGTCTTAAGCGTCTAGCACAATCACATGCAATAAAAGAATGACTAGCACCTGAGTCAAACAATGCTTGCAATGTATTACCATAGAGGAGGATAGTACCTTGGATCATTTCTGGGGACTTCCGTGCCTCCTCATGGGTCATAGCAAAAATTCTACCTTGATTTCGGGGTCTGGGCTCAGCTGTTCGTTGTGGACAATCTTTGATAAAGTGTCCCGGCTTCTTACAAGCATGACAAATTAATTGCCCATCACAAGACCTACCAGGGTGTGTCTTACCGCATCGAGAACAGGGTCGCGGTGTTTGGGGGCTTTGGTAGCCTTTCTTCTCCGATTTGGAAGATTTCTTATTGTCTTCTCGGAGCTTGAACCCTTGCCATTTTCTCTTCTGAGAAGAGTTTCCTCGACTTGAATCACCGCTGCTATTAGCATTCTTCATCGCATGCAAGTCTTTCAGATTATTCTCAGTGATCCGACATTCCTCTACCGCCCGGTTGAACTCATCGAACTGTCGTGAGACCAACCTGTCCTTGATCTCATACTTTAATCCCCTTATCAGCATGTCAGAACTCCATCGCTCACTATCTCGGTTGCTTGCGTAGGAAGAATATCGAGATAGACGAATGAATCGAGCCAAGTAGTCATCAAAGGTCTCTTCACTACCCTGTTGAATTGTCAAGAACTCTGATTCCTTAGCAATCCTGACCGACCTTGGGAAATACTTATCATTAAATTTTTCTTGGAACACTTCCCAAGTGACAGAAATGTTCCGAGCCTGTAAAATCATTTCTGTGTTCTTCCACCATCTATCTGCATCCCCCTGCAACATGTATATTGCCATTGGTGCCTTTTTCTCAGTGGGGCACTCCAATACTCGAAAGATCTTTTCCAACCTCAACATCCAATTCTCAGCATCTTCTGGGTCAAACCTTCCCTCAAATACCGAAAACTGGTGTTTGTTGAGTTCAGTAATCCAGTACTGCAGTGTCTCTCTGGCAGGTAGTATCTGGTTATTCTGAGGTACATGAGACTGGGGTACGTGAGGCTCAGGCTGGGGCAGTTCCTTCTCTGATTCACTATCTTCGGTTTCAGAATGCACCCTGTCTTCATTCTGTTTGGCCTTTACCTCTTGAAGCTCTTCTCGAAGTTCCAGTATCATAGCCCGTTGTTCTGTCAACATGCCTAATACTTGTTGCATAGGATCAGGTGGGTTCTGGGGCACTTCTAACTCTATTGCAACCTCTGGGGTTACTGGTCTATTTCTCGGGCGAACCATGATTTCTTTTCACTATCACAGAGAAACGATTGTACCATTAATGTCGTATTACTATGTATGTACATATATATATTGAACAGTTATATACATAACAATAGTGGCTTTACATTTACATCCATAACTCAGGATTGGAGGTAAAATCATCAATCAACTTAATCTCTAGACCTCTAAAGCTAGTCATGGAGCTGTTATCATGTACTACCTCTCCTACCCCTAGATAATTATCTAAGAGTCAGTATACCTACTTAACAATAATTCTAACTTAAAGCCAGAAACTTCTGCTCTGATACCAAAAATGTAACACCTTACTTACGTACCGTACAAAACAGTTCAAAATGTGACCTGATGCTAGACTGGAGACTAGAAATAGCTTTTAATTCATTTGGGATCCCGACTTCACTACAGGATACAATCCTATAGTTAAGTGGGTTTTCAAAAAGTTTTTCAAAACATTTGAGCTGTGTCTCATTTTTTTTTTAAATCCATTTAATTCAATCAGATCTGTTTCCATTTGTAATATCAGAGTACTTAATGAAGTTCTCAGCAGATATTTATATTAAGTTCACTACTAAAGGGTCCACCTGGTACAGTCACCCTGTTCTAATTAATATACATTGGTTACATACAACCTTCCAAGTCTACAGTGGGTATACTTCTACCACCATAAGTAATAGTTTTACAAAATACCATTTAACATTATATACATATCCAAAAGTTAGATAACCAACAGAAAATAAACTCTAAGTCTTCATTTCTACCCGTCTGTGGCTACCTTCTTCCCGTGAGAACTACTTGCCCGTACTGCAGGTTAGGTTTTGGAAAAGAGTGAGATTCAACAGAATCCCAGTAGTAACAAATACACTCATATAAAATGCATACAAAGAAACATGTCATATCAACCATCACATACGAAACAATTCAATATTTATTCAACATTCAGAGATATGTTTATGCATCAACCAATTCTATTCAAGGACTTACCGTCCCTTTCTACAGCGCTAAGTATTCTATTGGGCCAAAGCCCTTCTCATCTGAATGCTTAAAAGGCAATTCTGCCCAATTCATGTTCACAGTTCAAGTATGTAACATGGCAATAATATGCATGAAACAAGATACATAAAATATGAGAGTGAAGTTACTACCTTAACTTTTCCAATGTTCCAAGGTGTGTTACCAGTTCCTTAGTCGTCCCGGGCAGATATCGAATCCTATATGTGGGAATTCATGAATGGACGGGTTATTACTTAGCCCAATACTTTTGTAAATTATTCTCTTATGTTGGTTATAATTAGGGTTATTATGATCATTTTAACAAGTCAACCAATGAGTTAAAAATTGTCAAATTATCATAAGGGACTAATTTCTACCCTTGGTGTATAAAGAAATTACAATATGCCATTACATTTTGAAATTTTCGCATAAGCACAAATATTGGCAGATTTGGTCCACTAACTTTAAAAATTCATATCTCTTAGCTAAAATGTCCAATTGCAATGGTTCCAAAGCCTATGTGACCCTTATTGAGTCTAGTTTCAGGGAAAAATACTTCACTTAACCAATTGGACGTACAAAAATCCAGAATTTTCAGTTATTGGATACTGTTCCAGAACTTCCAGTTTTACGTGACCAAACTTCAAAAATATAGAACTCCCAGCATACACATCCAATTAACTATTATGACCTATCAAATTAAAGGTCTGTGTCTCTACTTTTATACTGGAAAGTTTCAGAATTTTTGGACGAGATATACCCCTTGAATTATCACACAAAACATCTACTGTTACACTGGGCAGATTACACAACATGTTCATACACACTTCCTAAATTTCCAAATTGATATAGGAACATCCAAAAATTATGAACACTTGTGTTTCTACACAATTTTTATTTCTAAATTCATTGACAACATCAAAATTGCCAAAAACTCATTCCTTCTCTTTGTTCAAACTTGACCGAAATATACCATAGAAAGAATCAAAGTGATTTTGCAATTCTTAGTTATAAAATTTATGCTTACCTTGTCTTGTTCTTTGGCCTTGCTATCAACCGTCTTTTCCTTTCTCTTTTCTCTTTTTTTTTCTGTTTTTCTTTCCTTACTTTCCGAAAATGAAATGGCTAGAAGTGAAGGAGTGATTGCATTATATTGATACATATGCATCGTGTCAAAGCAAGCTGATTCAATTTTTCTTTTCATTTTACCTACCTTCATTTCCTTCTTTTCCTCCATGTTTCAAGGTTCCTTTCCTTCTTTTCCTCCATGTTTCAAGGTTCCTTTCCTTCTTTTCCTCCATGTTTCAAGGAAATTGTAAACACTTGTCTCTTATAATATATATTATAGCCACAACTTTTGACTTAGGGAAAATAAATAAAATATTATAATAAATTGAATAGATATGTGTTATGGCAAAAGAAATATATTTTTTTTTACTTAATTTCAGTATATTACATCATAGATGTTGCCTCTTAGTACATGAAGGTACACATATTTAACCATTAGGTTTTCGCGTTATATATCATTGCATGACCTTTACTTCAACATACACGACGTTTATGTATTGTAACTGTTATTTATTAAATGTTATATATACTTAAATTTGTAGTAGTGTTAGTTTCCCACATTCTATCCCCCCAAGTGTTATATATGCTTAAATTTGTAGTATCGCGAACATTAGTTATTTATTACACTTGATGAGTAAAACACAATACGTTTTTAGTAGGAATCCCTTACTTGAGATTACCAAATTTTGAAGGTATTAAATTGAATTTTTTTTCAAAATATTTTTACATCACAAGTACGGGGCATTAAAACCATTTTTGCATAACAAAAAAAATTTGTTTTTCACGTTGGTAGTAATTAGCAACAAAAACCATATTTTTTAAAATCGTTTTTTTGGGTGGACAAGGACATATTCCAAGATTACTTTATAATGTCGACATCGTTTGTCATTGTTTTGACACACACCGAATACATCAAGTTCTCTAATTTATTGCACAACTCCCTCCTTTTCTGTGAATGCTCTCTCTCTCTCTCTCTCTCTCTCTCTAGTTTCTGTGTATTGTGAAGACCCTCTTTACCTCTCTTTCCCACATTCATATCTCTTTTGCTTTATATGTCCTTGTTCTTCTTCACACTGTGAAATCAAGAAACCCTAATTTTTTGTGGTCATATATAATTCACAGAGATGAGTGTGGCAAGGAGAGGTAAGGAGGTTCTTCAAACGCACTTCTATCTTGTCGCCTCATGCTATTGCTTGGTTATGGGTAACCCAGTTGTGAATGGATATTCTTTCAACGGTTTTTTTTAAAGAAATTAGAATATATGTATTTTTATGGAACCGATGAATATATATTCTTGATTGTTCATGATATATAAATAGTGTGATTTTCAACCATTTTAATTGATATATTGGTCGATATCAAGTTAAGAAAAAGATAGAAATGGGGGTATTTGGTTGAGAAAGTATATCTGAGGATACGTAAGATGCAATTAATCTCTTGATTGTTGTTATTTGCAGGCTTCAAGTTTCACATTTTGTGGGTTATATTGATTAAAATGTAGTTGAAGAGTATTTCTGAGAATTATATATTTTGCTTGATAAGTTTTTTGAGGAGATACATCCCCTATTGAAAACTATGTTTCTAGAATTATGTTTTGCAAATAAATAACAAGCCAAACAGTTTTTTTTGTATTATATTTAAATTTAAATATTCAACCACGTCTCAATTGCAAGAATTCTCTCATTTTGGCCTTGCATTGAACAGTGGAATAAGATAAATGAAGCCAAAATACAATCTCCACTACTGATTCTAGTTATAATTAGATAATTAGTTAGGAGGTTGGTCTTGGTTCTAAATATAAGGCTTTTATATCTATTATTGTTATGAATGCTAAAAAGATTATTTTATTTTTTAATATGTCCTGGGATTAGTCTTGAGAACTATCAGAAATTTAGAATTTAGAATCAAACAAAAAAGTTGCCTTTTCACTATTTCATATTGCTGGAACCAATATTAAACAAATAGATGAAACAAAAATATATATGATGAAATGAAATATAACATTTAATTGGTATTACGATTATATTTTAATTTCACATTCTAAAAATTAAATGCAGAACTGGAATTGAAAAATCAAATTAGTTAAAATATCATTCTATAAGTAAATAACATAAAAACCATATATCTATTAATATCAAATTTGAAATCAATCACAAGATATAATAATTTTATATTATATCATATGTATTTCTTTTCTTGACCTTGAAAATTCATTTTTATTTTATATTCATAATAATTATTAAATGATAACTTTACAAGAAAAAAGTTGTAGACTAAATTATGTTATTTATATTTATATTTATATTTATATTTTAAGATACTATCAAAATAATGAGTTTTTTTTTTTGTTAATCTTGTTCGATGAGTCTAGGGGTATTCATGGGGCAGGATGGGAATAGGACAGGCCTATGCTACATTTTGCAAAAGGGTATGAGACATCAAAATTGTCCTGTGTTCTATCATAATCCCGTTGGGATTGGGACGGGAACATGATATTCCTTTTTTTTTTTTTTTGAGGATTTGAACCATCAAATTTTTCTCTTTTATAGACTTGTAAAAACTAAAATGTATGGGTATGAGTTAGATATTGGACCTATATGATTGAAAATATATCAAACAAATATATAAAAATCCTCTTTGATCATTTTTAGATCAAAAGCATAATAAAAACATAAGAAATAATTAAAAATTAAGTTTAATAAGAGTAATGATAATAAATATTTATAGTATTTTGTAAAGAATTAGGTGAATAAGTGTAAGAGAGAGGAGTGAACAGAGTGGGCAAGTGATTGCGAGGGTTTTGTTAAATGTTTATAGTATATTGTATTAAATACCAATATATGATAATATCTTTTTTATAACTAATTTTTTAAAAAATATCATTTATATATTTAATAGAAACATTAGATATTTTAGTTAAAAAATAAAATTATATATATATATAACATCATGATTCCGATACGGGATAAAAACCCGAGACGGAACAAATCTTGTCTTGTATCTCGTCCTATGCCAGTAATAATATTCTCTTGTCATGCTTTTGTCCTATCCCAAAAAATTTGGAACAGGATCATCCCGACCCAAAATGATGGGATGGAAATGGGAAGGCTGAGTCAGGACGGAAGAAAACCCCTAGTTGAGTCATTACTTTGTTTCATTCGTTTGGATTGAATTATTAGTTTTGATTGGTTTAAATGCCAATCAAAGCTCGCTCCTCCTCCATCTCTAAGTTGTGCTCAACTGCTCATCATGAAACATGATTCCAATTTATCAATTGCTCATCCTATTTTTCTCTTCATTTCTGTTTGCCTTAGCTTTCTAAATGATATTTCTCTCAAATTCTATTAGAACAAAAGTTCCGTTTCATCCCACAATTCAAGAAATCAAAGGCTTTAGAAGGTTATTCTTTCAATCACTCGCCATTAGATGATTTTTGTTACTCCAATTAATTATATTATAGATGGTTTTTTTGTTAAAAAAAAAAATTTGGTTCCCATCAATAAGAAAAAGTGGATACTTTTCTCATGGTTCATCATGACACATTCGGCCTAGAAGGGGAGAACTTGAATATGGTGGAGGAATTGATGTATAATCTTGATAAAATTCTTAACTTCTGTATCTGAGTAGCGTAATTTAGCTGCGGATGTGTGCTTGTGCATCTTTGCCTATAGGCATAAGTTTCAATTTAGTTCGGAAAGTTTTCACATAAAAATTATGAATATCTGAAATTTTTTTAGATCAATATATCTCATAAGTATTAAAAAAAGAGTAAAATCGTTTTAACAATTAAAAAACTAATATTGACTATTAATATTTTTGATAGGAAGATGTGACATTACTCGTTTTTAACATTTCTGAATAATATTGATTCAAAACAATTTTTGGATACATATAGGTCTTACACAAAAACTTTAAGAGGCAAAATCGAATCTGATTTTTAAATTTAATTCAAATTAAACATTTTCTTCAATTTTTTATATCTCTATTAGGGAAAATATTACTAGGGAGTTGATGATAAGATCAAAGGGCTTACAAGGCCTTTACTATGGGAATCTTTTTGAAATCTCTATCTATTACTATATAATGCCAAATTTCCGAGCATCTAGCATTATGTGGAAGGAGTGTATCTATTAACTTCTCTTTTCACTTAATGTTCAACCATTGAATCATATTTTAATTGGTGAGATTTAATGTTATGTAAAAATATATTATTATAATATTATATATAATAAAAATCTACAAATATACTTATCCGGTCATTAATATAAGACATATTTGAGAAGTTGATCTTGGTCTTAAATATAAAGTATAGTTTTCATATTTATCAATCTTTTTCTAATTTCTCCCCATTGATGCTCCTTCAACAGTTATCAAGGAGAAGATGGAATGAGAGAATTAAGGGATACGAGTAACACGTTTTAGACAATAGATGCCATATTAACTAATTTAACTAACTTTTTAAATCTAATCAAATTAGGTAAATATATCTTATATATTAAGAACCGGAGGAGTAATATTGTTATATAATATTAAATCTCATCCATTAAAACATATTTCAATATTTGTGACATTAAGTGAAGAGAAAATAGGGAAAAGGATCAATGGAGACACCCCTATCATCTATATAAACAAATCCATGTTCTGCGGCGACATCAACGCTGTCTGTTTTTTTATTGTGCTACATTGAAATAATATATTACCAAGAGTCCGTTTTCCCCCCCTAAAGGTCTTTTCCTTAATTAGGTTCCAAAGCTTAAGGGGAAGTGGCATTAGATAATATATGAATTGTTTTGAACTCACGTGTATGTGAATCTTTTCAAAATCTCAACCTATTATCTAATGCCAAATTTCTGGGCATCCAGCAATATGTATTTATCTATATAAACACGTCCCTCAAATTCGTGATTTGTCTGTTAAAACTCACAAGAAACACAGGTTCAGCAAGCATAGAGAAATTTAAGTTAGGTTATACTCCCCCTGGTCCTTAATATTATGCATGCCCTCAATATATTATCATTCGAAACAGTTATATATCTGCGCCAAGTATATATAATGCCTTCATATATGATGGTTAGCTCTCATAATATTTTGATGATAACAAACCTTGATATCAAAGTATATTTTGACAAGCAAGAGGGATGACACAAAGTGACTTAATGATTCAAGTCACTCTAGTGAAGATTTTATGCACTCAGTGATGTAAGTGTCTATTGAAAAATTTGAATCAGCAAGTCACTCGAGTGATGATTTCCCACTTCAAGTGGTTTGAAAATAGAAAAGAAGAACTCTGTGGTGATATTCTCTGCCTTGGAAGAATCACTCGAGTGATGGTCTTAGCACTTGAGTAATGAACAAGTAGAATTAAGATTAACCAAAGAGAATCACTCGATTGATAGTGAATGCACTCGAGTGATAAAGCTTCACCTTCAAAAATCCAGCAAGTAACTCGATGGTGATCATATGAAGTTAAGAGTTGAGAGATAAAATCACTCAAGTGATATGGCAAGCACTCGGGTGATAGGCATCACTTGCAGGTCACTCACAAGTGATCAAAAAGTTTGTGATCTGATCGAAGCAAATCACCCGAGTAACAAGTTAAACACTCAAGTAATTAGCATTACTTGCAGGTTACTCGTAAGTGATCAATAAGTTCATGATCTGATAAGAGCATATCACTCTAGTGATCCACATCTTTTCGCTCGATTAACAAAAAGGTCACTAGAGTGATGAACTCCACTTGTCAGTCACTCACAAGTGATTATGAAGTTTTGTGATCTTCAATGTATAGATCACTTGAGTGAATGGTAAATTCAAGATCACTTGCAAGTGATTAGAGAGTGCTGAAATATCTAAGGTCTTGTTTGATTCAATGGAGGGGAGGGGAGATGAGGGATTTTAATATTACCTCGTTTGGTTTAGGAGGGGAGGGGAGGGAAAATATTTCTATATGGACAATTTTGTCCTTATTTTATTTAACTTATTTTTTAAATTTGTACTTGGTAAAATATAATTATAAATGATATTTAATTTATAATTATATTATTATATTATTATTAGAATTGAATGTGTGTGTGTGTGTATTTTAACAGTATTAACGAAGGGAAAAAATGCAACCATACTAATTAACAATATTTTTTTAAAAAATATCCAAGATGTAATGGATAAAGAACTGTAGCATCAATTTCATTAAAAAAAATTAGTAAAGCATCACTGTGGGTAGCAACAAGAAATTGATGGTTAATTTGGGAATATAAAAAATAAGTACAGGCATAATGATCAAGACATGATAAAATATGACTCATCCCCTCCAAATCCCCTCAATTTTGGAGGGGGGGGGGGGGGAGGGTTTTGAGAGGAGGGAGGAGAAAATTTCAAAAAATTTCCCTTCCCCTCCTATATTTTTTGTCATGCCAATCAAAGAGAGGGGAGCAAAATCCCTACAATATCAATGAGACATGAAGTGTTTCTACACCAATATATCTCTGTTTGAACCTTGTTTTTTTTTTCGAATGAGCAATGTTCAAACTTGTTTTCTTTTTTTCGAATGGAATAGAAATGTCATTGATAAAAAGAAACTGTACAAATACGTGCTCTGTTGTGATTTACAGAAACTACTACTAGCTACAAGTGTAACAAAAGGCTACTGACATTTATAATAAAGAACTAATGATAGAAAAACTTTTTAAATTGTGTTGCACCAGAGATCTAATCTACGCCAAAAACACCACCTTTTTTTTGAAGGGTCCTTTATAACATTCTGTTTAGGTGCTGCAAGTTTGAACGCAGAAAACCACAGACAATTACTTACAAGAGAATGCACCAAGTTGATACATAAGATATATGTCGTGTACTTGAATGAATAATAGGGGGAGGGAGGGGACCAAAGAAACCTTGTAAATGCGTGGGAGCTGTAATTGAAAGGGAAAGAATAAGGTGGGGGTATATGTCCCACATTGAAACTGTTCTGTGTCTCATATTTCTTGTCTCTCTGTCATTTCTTCAGCACTATGCAGAAGTTAAGCTAACTTAATTACAATTGAAATCTTTTCTTCTTCATAATTTAAAAACAAAATCCATTGACAACAAAGTTCACTATCAAACAATACCAAAGTTCTATCAAACAAACCCATTGACAACAACAAACTAGTAAAATAGAATATATCAATGTCAAAAGTTCAAGCATACAATTTAGTTCCTAGCATTATTCCTAGAATTAATCCTAGCACTATTTTCATAATCAGCCCACATTTGAAGAGCTATTCCATCCCTTATTAGCTCACCCCTAGCTGCCTCAGTTCTATCACCCCTTGGAGTATGGTTATCATCATTAAATTCATCTTGAGCTGCAAGTTCATTATCTACTTTACGGATAAGGTCATCATCAGGATCCACATTCATTAAGTAATTGTGGAGAATGCAACATGCAACAATGACAAGCTTTTGAGCTTTGACACCATAAGTAGGCTTTGCAGTACTTGATAAAATACCAAATCTTTTTTTCAATACCCCAAAAGCCCGCTCAATTGCATTACATAATGATGCATAATGATGCATGTTGAAGATTGAAAAGTAATCTATGGTTTCGGGGTGGATTCCTCTATGAATATTCTTTCAAGTGGTAACGAAGTCCCCTATAAGGTGTAATGAGACCGCTTGTCAACGTGAATCCCACATTGACCAAGTAATACTTCCCTATGATCAAGTAAAATAGTCACTTTATTAGTTTTACTGACATGAATCTACTCGTTAATTATGTTACTTCCTCATTTTTACTAAGTAATAAAATTTTTACCTTGAGGAATCTTTAGGTTATCTTCTCGTCTTAATGCATCCTTTATTATCCTTGAGTCAAATGCAGTGCCTTCCCATCTAATAAGCACATAAGTGAACCTCAAATCAAATGTACAAGCTGCTAACACACATTTTGTGTAGGGAATTCCTTCCTACCACGATAACGAGGAGCATCTACCATAGATACTTTTGCACGTACATGTGTTCCATCTATGGCTCCAACACAGTCTTTAAAATATGGGTAAAACTTGGTATGAGCATGAATTTCAAGAGGGACTCTAGAGCCATATGGTTGTACAAGGAATTTATCTTCTAATTCAATGATAGCTCCTAACACATTTTGGAAATGACAACTAACTGTCTCACCTGAACGCCTAAACCAAAACTTAACCACATGGTTTTTTGATTTATGTGATAAGATGTAAAGGGTTATAGCAACTTGTTCTTCCATGCTTAAGTATCATGTGGGCTTTAGGCCACCATCTCTTTCTAACATATCACACAATCCTATGAAAGCTTCAGGACCCATCCTAATAATATCTCGACCACTAGAAGTACAAGTTCTTCGATACACCACTTCTTCACATACCCTTTCTCTTGTGGAACTCATATCATAAGTTTTTTTCCTTCTTATTATGACACATTTGAAGCACACAATATTGGACTACAAGACAAATAAGGTCAGTTACAAGTCTCCGGCGCATTTCGAACCATTGCACCAAAAATTCCTCTTCAGAATCCATCTAACAAATAAAGAAAAAAAAATTATTTATACAGAAATGCATGACCATGAAAGCAAACTGTATGAATTAAATTTAAATACTTTAATCCAAGCGCTTGTGATTTAGGGCAAAATGCAAATAGATTCTTAATTAGTTATCCCTCACATATTAGGACTTTCTGATTAATTATAATAATTTAATTAAATATGTACTAATTAAATTGAAAAATTATGTTCAAATCCACTTATAAATAGGAGCATGACCAATAATAAGCAATTCTAATACTATGACAAAAATTAATTCTAAACCAGAAAGAAAGAGAGCATTTGAAGCAATTTCATACATTTTGGCTAAGTTGAGTAAAAGCAAAACAAATTAAGTGAACAAGAGCATCATCCAAATCATCAAGTTTACAAGAATCTCGTAATTGACTATATGAAGGAGCCAAGTGAGTTGCTGCTACAGTGAGGAGCATCTACCATAGATACTTTTGCACGTATTTGTTAACAAGTATAATCTAGTGCAAAAGGCAAAATACTGCAGCATAGCAAGCTAGTCCCTATTGACTAACTGGAATATAGACTAATGACATTAGATCAGACAACCAAAGGTTTGATACAATCTTGCCATACCACACTCTCCCATTACTTGTCATCTAACATGTTCACTACCGCAGAATAATCTATTCTTGCTTTCTAGGCTAATACAAAAGATTCCAATCACTTTCACCCATGTTAATTTGCCATTGGGCCTAGGTCTAATCCATTAAGGATAGAACAGACTATTTAGAAAACAACACCAAAAACAAAATCATACTATGGGATGTATGTGTGAATATCTTTTCTCCTTGTTAAAAGTACAGAGACGAAGATGGAGAACTGGGGAGGCCCAGTTCATATACAGGAGGTTGGGCCTGTCTTATACACTACTACTAATGGGCCGAGGAGTGTAGGTGATTCATGTGGGTTGTATTTAAAGTGTTTAAACAAAGATTTCAGAGTGAGACCAATTATGAAACTAGTATGAACATGAATGCTGAAGCCTTTGTGGCTATTGTGGCCCCTCTACATACCGGAGTTCATGAGTTATTGGAGTTGGGTGATGGAGGAGAAGTGCAGCATAAAATCTTTGGAGCAATTTCTCCAAGACTATGAATGTGGTTGCAGCTGGTGGGGGTGTAGTTGGAAATGCTAAGGGGCATGGGTGATAGGTTTCATGCAGAAGCTGCGTTATATGTCGTCGGACACTGAAGTTGTGTAAACAACAGGGATTTGGCAATGTTGTGGCCTATACGGATTCTCTAGAACCGTTCAACTTGATTATGAATGCTACTAGTGTATCTGAGATAAGGGATCGGCTCTTTTCGGATTGGGACATCACTCTAAATTATATTTTCCGTTCAGTCATCTAGTGCGAGGTATTAAGACCAACAGACAAAAGGTTTGTGCAGTAGTTATTCAAATGCGATGAATGGAAGGAAGACAAATTTGGGCATGTCCGATTTATAGCTGAAGGCCCCTGCCACCACAAATATCTTATTCTGGGACAACCCATATATGTGTAATTAAACTATACGATTCAATAGCAACTCACACTAATCTCCTTGTTGGCAAAATGACAAAAACAGAGAAAACCTAAAATCAAGAAAGGGAGAAAAACCTGTGATGATGCGAAGGGGAATCGAATGAACCACAAAGGGAGTAAAGAAAGAGATGGAGATGGAGCCCAGAGGTGACGCGGTGGCAAGGCAGAGGAGACACGGCGGCAGCGACACCATGATGGAGGCAGACCGAGATGGCGAGATGAGAGAATTTGTGCAGTTTTGGGAAACAATGAAATAATAGGGTATTTTGGGAATATTATAAAATAAGATGGATATATTAGTCAATGTAACTCTAACCATTAACATTTCCCTCCAAATTCTCCTAATTTTGGAGGGGAGGGGAGGGAGAATTTTAGAAAATTTTCCTTTCGCTCCTAAAATTTTTACCTATCCAAACAAGGGAAGGGAAGTAAAATCCCTCCATTCCCCTCATACCAAATAGACTCTGAGTCTATTTGGTTCGACGGAGGGGAGGGGATAAATTTTAATATTACCTTGTTTGGATTGATTAGAAGGGAGGGATGTGAGGGATTTTAATATTACCTTGTTTGATTTAAGAGGGGAGGGGAGAGAAATTATTTTCACATGGACAACTTTACCCTTATATTATAAATGTTTTTATCCAAAATCTATTAAATATATAATAAATTTTAAATATAAATAAAATTTTAATTTTCTAAATTATAATAAACTATAATTAAATATTTTCATTTTAAAAATTTAATAATATTTAGGAATTAAAATGAGAATGACATTTCTGGAATATCATTAAAATATGAGGGGTATTTTTGTCTAATAACTTTTTTTTAAAGCCTCCCCTCCAAATCCCCCCAATTTTGGGGGAGAGGTTTTGAGGGGAGGGAGGGAAAATTTCAAAAAAATTCCCCTCCCCTCCTAAATTTTTAATCTTCCCAATCAAGGGGAGGGAACCAAAATCCCTCCCCTCCCCTCCCCTCCCCTCCATTCCTCTCAAACCAAACATACCCTAAAGGAAGATCACTTGAGTTATAGTTTGGGCACTTAAGTGATATGAATCACTTACAAATCACTCGGTAGTGATAAAAGTCTTTTTTAAAACACAAAACTACCAAGTTACTCGCTAGTGCTTATCAGTGTGCCATAACTAAGATAGCTCGAGCACTCGAGTGACAAAGTAGGCACCTGAGTGATAAGAGATCACTCGAGTGATTTAGAGTCATACCCAAGTGATTGTTCTTTGGAACTTAGAATCAATGTCTTGATAATTTGAATACCTAATTGTAAACATCATGATTAACACCATAACCTCTTATATTACTTTCAAATGTTACTAATCAAACTTATGTATGAGTTTCAAGTGCTTAATCTCAGGATTAGCTTCGAAATTTTAAGAAACAAAATGCTGTCAGAAGCATTAAATGTGAATTAGCCTTAACAAACTCGAACACTCTCTTTCATCAATGACTACATTTATTCTTTAACGGATAGATTTGAATGCTCTCTATGATCATTAAAGTCCTTCTACCTAAAACTATGAAAGCATTCAAGATGGAACTGCCTACCAATGACAAAACAATTTTGTTGCAATAAATGTTCTATTTTTATGATATTCTTTGATAACTTTTATATTCCTTTGTTCATTAGTGTTCATCTATCAACTCTTTGAAAGAGAATTTGTAAACACATTTATTACTCTTGTAAAGAGATTCTTAAGACAGTAGGACCTTGAGTAAGGGTATTTACTTACAAAGTGTAAGGGGGAGTGAGTGTCCTATTGAGGAGCTTACTTGTACTATGGTGCTAAGAACACATCAAATCTTGAAACTTTTGTGGAAATCTTAGAGGTATTGTGAGAACTAGACGTAGGTTAAGTGGTTGAGACTGAACTAGTGTAAATCTCCTGTGTACACCTTAGTGAAATTTCTCTAACTCTCATGTCTTGGTTAAATTTATTAATTGAATTTATTACATTTTTAATATCACCCAATTCATTCCCTTCTTGGGTGAAACGTTGACACTAATAATGTCACATTTGGTCGATTAGGGTCTAAGCCCGAATTTAAGAGGAGCTGTTATGTAAATCTGTAGAGATATTAGTTCATAAAGGAGATTTTCCTTTATGGTTTAAGAGTTATGTCTATTCTCATGTAACCATACATTTAAGAGTTATATATATTCCTATGACTGTACGCATGCTACATATAGTATGTGAGATTGAAGGAGTAAAGGAATATGAACACAACACACACAAAATAATGCTCCCCTTTCTCTTACTATCTATGGTGAATTTGCTATGTAATGTAATTAGAGTTTGCATCGGTACTCTAATTTCGATAGGTATTTTAGTGAGTTAATAGGATTTTAGGTACACCCAAAATTCTTTCCGTATATATTAACATATTTATGCACTTCTTAAAAAAAAATTCATTATATATAAGCATATATTTTATCTTCCACAATTGGTTTTTTATGTTCTCTCTCTCTCTCTCTCTCTCTCTCTCTCTCTATATATATATATATATATATATATATATATATATATATATATATATATATATATATATATATATATATATATATATAGCTGAACTATGGGAATGAGACTATAGTTATCAATCTACATTAACAGTTGCCCAATATTATTTATGCTTGCAGCTTGTATATATAGATAATGTCAAAGCAGAAGCAATACATTGAAAGTGATTTGAGTCTTTTATTTGCTATACAAAAAGGATCAAGAGGACACAGACACAAGTAATTCCACTGAGACATGTCAGATTAACATAAAAGTATTATTAATATTATGATATTAATAATATAAATAAGAACTTGTCGTTGCAAGCAAGGTTGTCAAATTCAGATAGGCCTCTGAAGTGGTCTAGGCAATGGGTCAAGTATCGTTAAGTCAGTTAGGAGCTAGGCTGTTGTTAATTAAAATAATACAATTTAATTAAAATATTCATATTTTAATTATGAAAAAAATAGATATCCATTATTTAAATTTATAAAATTCTTTTCTTTTTTTGATGTATTTCCACTCTTTTAATTTATTTTTCCTCTCCTAATTCTCCACGTGACCTACTAACTAATAACTTTCTATATTTTTTAAAAATTTTTTTCACTTCTTTTGTCAAACCCCTTAATATCTTGACATTTATTAGAGTATTAAAGCATAGTTTAATGGGCATACAAAAGTAGCAAAATTATACTAATATAAAATTCTTGATTACATTACAGGAAATCCCCAAAGGGTTTGTACATAGTAAATTACAAAACCCAAAATACATAAAAATGACATAGATAACCAACTCTAATCTCTTGCTCTAGACTGGAATCCTTAGTTGCCGGTAACCACATCCTTGCCTTTAGAGCCGTTTCTACATGTTGAATAAATTTTGGTTTATAGAAAGGGTGAGATTCAAAAAAATCTCAGTAGTAACATGCTATCATTCATATAAAATGTGAAAGGTAAACATGCAATGCAACATATGATGTAGCAAATAATAATGCTGTACACATGTTGTCAATCAATGTTCAGGATCAAACGACTATTTTGTCCGAATCAAAATGGTTGTTTGTCCCTACTTGCCAATCAGGGATCACAATGCTTTTTTTTCTCAGCGTTTAGGTACAAATGACTGTTTATCCCCTACTAGCCTTACTGCATGCTCTGTTCAGGATCATATGACTGTATGATTCCTACTTGCTATAATGTTTCGGAGAAGATGCTTTTCTATTCGTATTGTCGTATTGCCATATTGCCTCCGTTGGGTCCCACTGGCCTCGTGGTACTTGTGCTTTTCCTATGGGGTAGTACTTGTGCACAGAACATGGCAAGCAATGTATATTAACAATCACATAAAATATGAGAGATAGAGTTACTACTTGAAATCCTTTCCAAAGCCTAGCTAATACCGGTCTTTTAATTTTCGTTCGATTGGGCAAATATCAATCCTAAAATTTCAAGTGAATAACATATGAGTTATTACTCATTCATACCTTGTTTCAAAACTCTTAAAGTTGTTATCTCTACCCAAAATGTGTAATTACCAAAATGCCCTTAGAGAATCCAGTCTAATTCCTTTTATACCCGGTATAATTGTACTTTTTCAAAAATTATAACATGAGTTATTCCTATACAATTTCACGTGTAGAATCTATTTTTGACCTCAGTTTTGAAAAATTCACACTGCATTTCCAGAAATACCCTTGACAGTGACAAAGTTATGGTTTTAGGGGTAAAATTGTCATTTCATACCCTAAAGCCTCCAAACTCCATTTTTCACATGTACCTTATATAATTTTTCATTCTAAACACAATAGAATCATCAAATGCATCAAATTCCAGGTCAAACACCCCTAAATTGGTCTAGACAAAAAATCTAGAAAAAAATTTGAGAAAATGGAAATTTCTTGATTCCTTTCAACAATTCACCTTCTTTTCACTTTAAATCACTTGTTTAATCACTTAAACACCACTTAAACATGATTAATGACAAATTGGATAGTGCCTCCCCTTAGGGTTCATGCATCCTAAATCAAAAATTCAAGCCAAACCAAGCCAATAACCATCACAAACTACTAACAACAATCATGAATTAACAAGAGGTAACAAGTTTTCAAGCTTACCTTGATTCCTCTTGCTTTCTCTCTGTAACCGTGGCCTTCTCCTTCTTGTTTCCCTTGATTTTATTCTTGATTTACTTGATTTCAAGAAGGATATGAAGATTAGAGAAGGTTTCCAAGAGATTGAAGGCAAAACAAGCAATTCCAACTACAACTTATCTATTTTTTGCCTCTTGATTCTTCCTTCTTCTTCTTTATTCTTTGTTTTTCATTAAGACTTTCTCTCTCTTTTCTCTTGCTTGCTGAATGAGTTGAAATATGCTCTTAAAAATCACCTTTCACCTCCTTGATTTTTGTAATATTTATTGCAAAAATGGACACTTGGCAATTTTCTCGTAATTTCTTTTTCCATATGGCAAACCAAGCTTCCACATGTCCCTTTATGTGTCCCAATCACATTTTTCCTTGTTTCTTTTCCCTTTTGGACATCCAACTTCACATTTTATTCGAAAAAAATTGACTTTTATTTTATTAGCCAAATGACTATTTTACTCTTACATTTTTTGAATTTTTTGTACCAATTTTTTTCCTTCTTCCCTTTTTGTTTTGGCTGAATTTTTTACATAAATTGGGCCAAAACTTGTGCTCTTCCATACTTAATTTTAGGCTTCAATGTTAGGCCTTTATCAAGACAAAAATTATGCTTTATATCTTACTTGGCCAAAATTTCACATAATCACTATTTCCAACATTTTGGCTACTCTAAGTGCACCAAAATTCACCATTTTATTCCTTTGAGTATAATCAAATATTCAAGGATTTTTGGTGAATAAAATTTGGGGTGTTAAATCTTTAATTTATGAGATTTAAGATTGAGGGAGATTAGGTCAAGGAGAGCACAATAAGTGGCACGGATCTCTACCTTATGGCTCTTTTCTCTCTCCTTTCTTTCCTCCTTCCCTTCCTTCCTCAACAAAAAAAAATCACGCCATTGAACCCAGTAATTGCCAACAACAACAACCAGAAGATTGCTAGCAACTGGGAGATTGCCATCGATGTCACAAGCATAAATACTAGCGAGAAGACTAAGCTTGGTGATGAAATATGCAAACAAATCCTTCATTGACGAATTTAGGCACAAGCACCAGTAATATTTGATTGTGAAGTTAGCTTGGCAATGACGAATGCAAACTAATTCTTCACTGACAGATTTGGGGTTTTAGGGATTTAGAAAGCTGATTTAGTTTGATTTGAAAAGTGACATCAACAATAGTGAAGATAAGTTGTGCCATTTTGAGAAAGCTCTTCATCTTCCATATCTTTTTCATTTTTTCAGTTGTGTTTTCCTTCTTCTTGTCATGTTTTTGGTGAATTTAGGGGCCGAATTCCAAAAATGTAACTTGGATACCTTGCCCAAATAAGTGCTGAGTCATCATGAGTTAGCCAAGTTAGAAGCAATTCTGAGTTGGTGCCTCACCTAGACTGGTGAGGTGCTCAGTTTACTGGTTTTTGAGCCAAATCGGCCGGTTTGATTCGGGTATAATGACATTGGTTACAAATTTTCCTAGAGCACAATGATAACTTGATGTCATTATTGATTTATTTATCATATATACAAAAATATAAATAAGGGTGAAGCAAAGATTTGGATATGAGAGAGACCATGATTAAAAATCATACAACAACAAAAACAAAGCCTTTATCCCGCTAGGTGGGATCATCTATATGGATCGCATGACGCCATTGTACTCTATCAAAAACCAAATCATTGGATAGGTTATTAATCAAAAGATCCCACTTTATAACCTCATTGAGTGTTTGATTCGATCTTCCTTGACCTTTTTTTATAGGACTCCATACTACTTGATCAACCCTCCTCACTGGTGCACTCAATGGTCTCCTTTGAACATGTCCATACCACCTCAAATGATTTTCTTACCATTTTCTCTTCTATAGATGCCACTCTAATTCGTTCCTATATATGATCATTATGAATCTTACCCTTTTTGATATTATGTTTATGTTATATCTTTAAAGCTCAACATTTACTACCATAAAGCATTGCTGGTCTTATAGCAGTACGATAAAACTCCCTTTTACTTTATTAGGTACTATTTGATAACAAATAACTCTATTAGCTTTTCTCTATTTATACTATTCAGCTTGAGTTCTATGATTAGCATCTCCATCAATTTCACCATCTTGTTGCATAATTGATCCTAAATGTCTAAACTTTGTTACTTGTGGAATAACTTGCCACTAATTTAACTTGTACTTTACTTTTAACTTCTCTCTTATCAAAATTACAATGCATATATTCAGTTAGAGTCTAGGATTTGCATATTGAAAACTTAAAGGGAGTGATTTTCTAATTATTATTTTGATTCAACACTTGAGATTATTTAGTTTTAAATAATTTTGAGTTGTATTTCTTGAGAACAATCTATTTTTAGATTGTAAACATACTTCTTTTAAATGGGATTGATATTTTGGATTGATTTGTGCTAAGATAATTGCTAGAATTTTTGTTTACAAATCTTTAAATTGTCAATTGGATTGCTAATTAAGTTTTCATTTTTAATTTAATTGTCAATTTGGTTTATCCTCTTGATTGTTTAATTGGGTTGGTTAATTTTCTAGTTGTTCAGTTGGACAATTGTAAACAAGATTTCTAAAATTATTTTGAAATTAATTGTGATTGGTTTTTAATAAGTCTAATTAGTCACCACTTATTTCATTATGAGTTTTCTAGTGGAGTAAGTGTTATTGAGCTTGATGGTTTTTCATGTTTCAATTAGATGATTAAATTTATTAATTTCTCGTTTTTATCAATCTCCCTTTGGTCTAACTAATTCAATACTTAAGAAAAACCCACAGATTACTTCTTGGGAGAATGACCTTGGTTGCCACTATATTGCATTAGTAGTTAGTCCTAATTTAATTGATTGCTTTAGCAACAAAAGCAACATCAATTTTAGCACCGTTTCCGGGGAGTAATGGCTAATCTCTAGGTTTAAGTTTGTAGGTGATTGTTTACGCAGTTGTTTATTGCATGACTTGATTCCCTTTTAAAAAAAAATTCTTTAGGCTTGATGCTTCCTATGATAGCTTGGAATACTTCACTTTATGAAAATAATTCTTATATTTCTATGCCTTATCATTATGACTATGGTGTTGAATAACTTTTTGATCCATATTCAAATCTCTATAATTTTGGATGGAGTGATTACTCAAATCTTGGATATGTCAATCAAGTTGTGCCTATTTAAGAAGAAGATTCAAAGCTTGAAAATAAGTTGGAACTATAATGAATCTTTTTATGGATAGGCTAGACAAGAGAAGCAAAGAACAAGAAGAAAGGAAATTGCAACATAGACAAGAGCTTCAGGCTCTACATACTCAAATTGAGGACTTGGTAAATGCAATTAGTAATATGTAGAATGAAGAATTAGAAGTTTAAGGTGAATTTCCATGTGGTAAGATACTTTTACCTTCTAATGATTCATTCCCTTTTCTTTTACTACTTCAAATGATGAGATGATTGGTACATTAGCTGAATATGCATGCACTAATGTTGTTTTCTGAATTAACTAGTTCTATTAACTTAAATTATTTTGAATCTTATGATGCTTGCATTAATAGTTGTTCCCATGCCTTTAGTCTTATGAATTCTCTTGACTCTGATGATGAAGAGATTATTGTTGAATCCCTAGAAACTATTGATTTTATGGATACCCTACTTAACACCAATGTCGAGGATGCTTTGAATAATGAAATTAATACCTATATTGATTTTACTGATACTACTAATGCTCTTGACATGACTGTTGTTAGTGGGGATACTATTGATGATAAGTGTAGGGGAAGTTTTGATGGGGATATGCATTTAAATGGCTAGAGCATATTGTATCATGATGTGTCCCATGTGGAATTTTTCTTATGTGATGAAAGTAAGCATGGTGAAACCATTTTGAGTGATCATTTGGTTCATTCTTTAGAGAAATTGACTCTTATTGAGGAGAGTCCTGATAAGTAAAATATTTGCATATTTATTTTCCTTTATATGAAGATTTTTTGGATGATATTTGAGCTTAATTTAATGAATTTGGGTGTAATTGATAAATAAATAATGATTTTGAAAAAAAATAGGATTCATTGAAAAATACTAAATTTTCACCCTGTTTCAGTTTTTAGGCAATATTTGGAGCTCTAGATGTCGGATTGGGATGTTCTTTATATAGATAAAATCCAGTTCTACCTTCATGAGTTCTAAACTTTGCTTAAAAGTTGAGCATGTGGATTTGTCGAAGTATGAACTTTGCCTACTAAATTGACCATAACTTGAGTTGCAAATGTTAAAATGAGGAGCTCTCACATGAGTTTTCAAGCTAAGATCCATATCTACAACTTTCATGAAGACAAAAAATAGGAGATTCCACCATTTTACTTGTCAAACGTAGGCTACAATCAAGAAGCAAGGTTGTCACAAGGGCAATATTGGTGGCTTAAAGTCAAGATCCATACCTAACAAAGTGGAAAATTTTGCACCCCATTCATCTAAAAATAGAGGAGTGGAAGACACAAGGGGACACACCATCATAGAGTTTAATTTCATGAATTGTATTGTTCTTGCATGCCTCCTTCTTGGAAAGCTTAGATAGTCTTCCTTCATGGATGGTATAGGTTGCTACCTACATAGAAGGTTTTACCTGCTATAAGGAAGGCTATTTTTTTTTTCATTTTCATGCATCTTGTAGTTGCATCTTTATGTTTTAGAATTTAATAATCAAGTTTTATGCAATGTTTATGAAGTTTTCAGTTTATTTGTTTTTTTTTAATTTCATTATGAGCTAAATTTTCATTTTTCTAGGGTGATAATGTTACTTACTAATGACGGGTTGAATCTTAACTTATTAAATCTAGTTTTAATTTTTCCTTCATCATTGAGTTTTGATTATTGTTTTTAATGTGTTCAATTGATTGGTCATTTTTTTGAATGATTTCAATATGCATGTTGAGACCGGAAGGAGATGCACGTGTGTAGATCCGATAAGTAAAACCATAACTTGCATATGAAAAAGGAATATATTCATTTAGGTTGTGTAATCTTAATGAGTTCTATACATCTTAATACATGACTAATTGTTTTAATTCATATAGGGATATATTTGATTATCAATTAATTATAGAATTGCTTGACCTTGGAAGAGGCTAGTAATTAAATTAGGGAAACTCGGCTATCACTCATGTGAAATAAATTGGATTAGAAGAGATATGTGATTCAATTTGAAATTTTTTAAGTGAAATATGATCCCTAGGGATTTTTCTCATATTTGTTTTCATAACAATTGCATTCATATTTAATCATTTTTATTTTATAATCTCAATCATCAACTAATCGATTGACTAAATAGTATTAAGATTATCAATTTTGGTACTTAGTCATCAATCCTCGTGGGAATAATACCATACTCACTTCTATATTACTTGTTTACGACAATGTACACTTACACTTTTTAATAAACCATTTACACGAGTAACAAGTTTTTGGCACCGTTGCCGGAGATTGTTGTCATTAATATCAATACCAAGTAATTTTAATACTCATTTTGTCTTTATATTACATTTGTTTTCCTTTTTGGTGTCTTGTGTTTCTTTTTAGGCTTTTCCTTAGTGAATGCTAGATCGAAGGAGACTCAATTGCAGCCTTTTAATTCTGAGATCGAGAGAACTTGTCGAAGAAATCGAAGAGTTTGAAAGTAGTCTACTTCAATCTTAAGCAATTTGATGGAAAATCTAGTAGGAGAAGCAACAGGTACCAAAATACTCTGTGACTATATAGCACCAACAGTCATAGAGACAACTTCTGGAATCAGAAAACCACTAGTAGCAGCCAATAATTTTGAAATCAAGCTTGCAATTATCCAGATGGTGCAAGCAAAATAGTTTGGTGGTTTACCAAGAGAAGATCCTAACATACATATAGCCAGCTTCCTAGAAATCTGCGATGCATTCAAGCATAATGGTGTTACTGATGATGCCATTAGACTTATACTTTTCCCTTTTTCACTTAGAGATAAGGCTAAGAGTTGGTTACACTCTCTACCAGTGGGAAGCATCACCACATGGGATGTCTTGGCACAGAAAATTTTGGCAAAATACTTTATTTCAGGAAAAATTGCTAAATTAAGGAATCAAATTACCTCATTTACCCAGCATGAACTAGAAAGCCTCTATTAAGCCTAGGAAAGATACAAGGAGTTGCTAAGGAGATGTCCTAATCATGGGTTACTAGAATGGTGGCAACTACAAACATTCTATAATGGAATGACAAATACCTCTAAAATTCTTATAGATGCTACAGCTGGAGGATATTTAATGGGAAAAAGTCTAGATGATGCCTACAATCTACTTGAGGAGATGGCGGCCAATGCATACCAATGTCCTTATGAACGTAACATTTCAAAGAAAGTACTTAGATTGCATGAGCTAAATATCCTTACAGCTTTGTCTTCTCAAGTTGCATCTATATCCAAGTGAGTGAGCTCATTGACAAACCAAGCAAATGTAATCAGCACTCCTCAAGAAACCTGTGATTGATGTGGAGGACTTCATGTGAGCATGCAATGTCAAGAAGGACACTCATCCATACCTTCTCAGTTGGAGCAACCTCATTATATTAAAAATCAAAGAAATGACCGATTCTCAAACACTTACAATCCAGGATGGCGGAATCATCCAAACTTTGGTTAAAGGAATAATCAAAATGTGTTCAAGCTGCAAGAGAGTTACCAGCAACAAGCTCTTCAACCACCAAATCCATTACGACAAAAAGTGAATGCGAAAGATGCATTGGCTCAACTTACCATAAATTCATGTCAATTCATGGCTAGGACTGATGCAATACTCAAAAGCCAAGAAACCTCAATAAAGAACTTGGAGATTCAAATGGGCTAAATTGCAAATATGCTGAATTCTAGAAAACCAGGTGCTCTACCAAGTGACATTGAAAGAAACCTAAGAGAGCATGTGAAAGCCGTTGCATTAAGGAGTATGAAAGAATTGAAAGATCCTGTAATTAAAAAGAAGAAAGATAGAGAAAAGAAATAACGCAAAGAATAACATAAGGAGGAAGCACAGAAACCTAAAGAGGATGATATGCTATCAGGAAGAATCAGCTTTCTAGATAACTCTCCTCCATATGTACTACCAGTTTTATACCCTCAGATACTTGTGAAGGTAAAGCTAGACAAGTAGTTTGGAAAGTTTTTGGAGGTTTTCAAAAAGTTACATATCAACATTCCTTTTGCAGACACTTTTGCCCAAATGCCTAGTTATGTAAAATTCATAAAAGATATTCTCTCAAATAAGTATAAACTTAAGGAATTTGAGACAGTTGCACTTATTGAGGAGTGCAGTGCTTTTCTATAATAGAAATTACCACCAAAGTTGAAAGATCCATGAAGCTTTTGCCTACCTTACACCATAGGTCAATGTAACTTTGAAAGAGCACTTTCTGACCTAGGAGCAAGTGTAAATCTCATGCCTTTATCTGTCTACAAAAAACTCAGTCTTGGAGAGGTGAAGCCTACCACAATTTCATTACTTGTAGCTGACCAATCAATAAAACATCCGATGGGTATCTTAGAAAGTGTTTCGATAAAGGTGGACAAACTCCTATTTCTAAGGGAGTATAAAACAACATTTGGATGGTCGATACTAATATAAGAGGAATTAGTCCTTCAATTTGCATGTATAAGATCCTAATAGAAGATAACTACAAGCCATCATTCGAGCACCAGAGAAGACTCAATCTGAATATGAAGGAGGTGATGAGAAAAAGGTAATAAAGTAGCTGGATGCTAGTATAATCTACCCAATCCCTAACAGTCAATGGGTAAGTCCAATTCAAGTTGTACCAAAGAAGGGTGGAATGATAGTGGTGCCTAATGAGAAAAATGAACTGATTCCATAACGAACGGTGACGGGCTGGAGAGTGTGTATTGACTATAGAAAGCTCAATAAAACTACTAGAAAAGATCACTTCCTTCTACCATTTATAAACCAGATGCTTCATAGACTAGCTGAGAAAGCTTACTATTGTTTTCTAGATGAGTACATAGGATATAATCAAATTAAAATTGCATTGGAGGATCAAGAGAAAACAACTTTTACATGTCCATATGGCACATTTTCTTTTAGAAAGATGTCATTTGGTTTATGTAATGACCTAATAACATTTCAAAGAAGTATGATGGTGATCTTTTCAGATATGGTGGAAAAAATCATTGAGGTGTTCATGGATGATTTCTCAATTTTTGGAAAATCATATGATTATTATCTTTTAAATATGGTAAAAGTTTTACAACGTTGTGTGGAGACAAATTTAGTTCTAAATTTGGAGAAATGCGATTTCATAGTGAAAGTAGGAATTATGCTGGGTTATGAGGTATCTGATTGAGGCATTGAAGTGGATCGATCTAAGATTTGTTAGATATGATTAGTTTTAATGATGTTAAATATAGATATAAGATATTAAGAGCAAAAAGTTTGCTTCATGTATTTATCTCCTTATATTGATTAACTACTATATTTAATGTTGTATATCTTATAGATTAGTCAAACAAAGCAAGAAAGAAATTACAGAAAGAAGAGCTTAAAGGAACTAATGGGAATATCAAGATTCAAGCTCTTAGAAGAAATACTGGATCTTCTATGCTCATAAGGGAATTCAGAAGCACTGTAGCAGATACACTGTTTTTGTACTGTAGCAATATGGTACTGTAGCAAAAGGCACTGTAGCGGTCAGAACTATAGCAACAGGCACTGTAGCATCCGAGGAACTGTAGCACTCGAGTTTGAATAGTAGAACTCGAGTTCTGGGCATTGTAGCACTCGAGTTGAAGGAGTTTTGCATGCGAGTTTTGGTCAGAAATGATCTCCGGATGTATCCCAAGTTGTGCACTCGAGTTGATCTTGATAAACTCGAGTTGGTACTGTTCATAGCTGTAGAAATGGGCTAGAACTCGAGTTCGGGGATCAGAACTCGAGTTTGGTATGAACAAAAGTGTACTCTGTTCATCCCTGTTTTACGTTCAGTTTGGGCGAACTTTAGTAATTCAATCATATCTCCCAAACCACAACTCTGATTGAGATGAAACTAATGACATATGAAACTAGACTTCTAATGCATCATTTTGACACCAGAAAAAACATCAAAAGAGCTCATATGAATCATATATGAACATTTGAAGTTGAAATTAAAATCACTATCACATTCAGGAACAATTTTCGTATTTTGGACATATCTCTCAAACTACAGGTCCAAATGAGTTCAAACTAGTTCCATTTAAAATTAGACTCAAAGATATTTCCATGGATATATAATATGTCAAATTTGAAGTTATATTCAATGCGATATGACTTCTGGAAGTTGATGCTAAAAAATACATATGTTGTCTACACTCATTGAATCATAACTTGGAGAATACAATGAGTTTGGAGTTGATTCCTTTTGCATTGGAATGTAAACAACAAGAGCTATCTAATGATCAATCATTTATCATACTTGGAGTCAAGAATGAATTGATCATATTTTGAGTCCACTGTTCACTCTCTCGCAGGCATTGCACATAAGCTGAAGTTAAACACATGAACTCGAGTTCAGGATGAAGCACTTGAGTTCTGGGATGAGATATACTCGAGTCCTGAGAGTTCTGCCATAAGAGTTTATACCTGAGATATTTGAAGCACTGGAGTATATACGAAGCACTCGAGTTCTCATCAACGCACTCGAGTTCCGTATGGTATTGCACTCGAGTTGTGAGAGTGTGGCCATGAGAGTTTATACCAGAGAGCCTTAATACTGTGAAAGAAGCGTTGCACTCGAGTCTTTAAATAAACACTCTAGTTCTGTATAACATTAGCACTCGAGTCCTGTAAGTTCTGTGGAAAGAGTTTGAACCCGAGAGTATTGCAACTGTGAAGAAAACGTGGTGCACTTGAGTCCTCATGCTTGCACTTGAGTTCTCAATCAACAATGCACACAAAAGCAGCAACACACTCGAGTTCCCATTTATGCACTTGAGTTCTCCATTTTGCTATACTCGAGTTTAGAGAGTAAAGACAAGAGAGTTTATTCCAGAGACGGCCAAATCCTGAAGAGATCATGATGCACTCGAGTTCATCAGCTAGCACTCGAGTTTTGAGTCATTTTGCACTCGAGTTCCAGAAGTGAATTCTTGTGAGTTCATAGTCGAGACTACCTGGAGATGTTGAAACAGCAGTGTGCACTCGAGTTTCATAATAAGCACTCGAGTTTAGCAGACGCAGAAACAAAGTGAATTACAGTGACAAATCCGAATATGCCTAAACATTATCTAATTATTCTGTTTATGCTTGTTACTATACTTAAACATCATTTGACATTTATTTCAAGTGTAAAACAAGAGATCAAATGTTTGGGTTGAATCTTCAAGTTTGGAGGTAACTCACGGCAAATATTGTCACTCGAAGTGATGGAACCCAGAAAGTAGAAATCCAATCTGCTATGTTAGTATTTGACGTATTATTACAGAAAGAATAATGAAGAGTCCATGCAGGCAGGAAAAACCATGTTACAAGAAGTGGAGCGTCTACTAATAACGGCTAGTTCCTCAAACGTGGAAAATATGTCAGAACAAGTAGTGCGACTCCAATGGCAACAGAATTAAATGAACAACCAAGAACGTGCAAACAGAAAAGCAATGCATTCAAAGAAGAAGAGGAGAGGATGCGACACGACCAATAGTGAGTAGCTCCTGTACACTCTGACAGCCCGTAAAGAATTCAAATGCCTATACCACTTTCCAGCGGATACATTGCAATATGAACAAAGAAGCTCAACGGGAAGAATAATGCTCAACGGTCAAATGAAG
Organism: Albizia julibrissin; assembly: GCA_037074505.1. NCBI lineage: Eukaryota > Viridiplantae > Streptophyta > Magnoliopsida > Fabales > Fabaceae > Albizia > Albizia julibrissin. The sequence continues at coordinate 30,893,262 of CM073483.1, forward strand.
CAATAAACTCCAACAGACAAATGCTTAACAATAACTATCTCAACTAAGCTATATATATATATGAGAGCATTTGATGAAGAAAGCACCGGACAGAGAGAGGGGAACCCAACTACACCAATATGCTGTTATCATAAGTCTTTCGCCTCACGCACTCTCTGCTCTTCTTTGTGTCTTCAATATCATGTATACTTGAGAGTGAGATTAGTTGTATTGTACTTCAGTGAGTATCATATCTACTCTACTAGAGAGTCTATAAACACTAAAAATATACTTCTGTATTGAACTCAAGGTAGAGGGACCTTGAGAGGATTGATTGCCTTACGGGGAAGCTGTAGGGAGTATTTCTCTGCTCGTAAGACTTGTCGTAAGGGGGAGTGAACCTTACAGTGTGTGAGGGAGAGTAACTCCGTGTAGGTTACACAAGTGCCCGGTCAAACTTATGGTTGTAGCGGCTGTTCTTGTGCCCGAATAAATAAGAAGATAGTGGATTGGAAATCTCAGGAAGAGCCTGAGGACTGGACGTAGGTCATCATGGATTGGACCGAACCAGGATAAATCACAATTTTCATCTTCTCTTCCCTAAGCTTTTATATTTCCAGCATATATAATCTATATATCTATATATGATTTTATAGTTCCATATGTATTAATTCTATAAGTTGCGAAAAGATTTTAAAAGCTCAGACTTTCTTATCGTACACCCATTTCACCCCCTCTTGGGTGTTAGCTAGGTCTAACAAGATTGAAACAATTGAAAAGCTACTAACTCCCTCCTCAATCAAGGGCATTCAAAGTTTTCTAGTACATGCGGGCTTCTATAGAAGATTCATCAAGGGCTTCTCAAAAATCACTAAGCCACTTTACATGCTATGGGAAAAAACACTCTATTTGTGTTTAATGGGGAATGTTTATCAGCCTTCCCAACTCTAAAAAGAGCTTTGAATCCTGCATAATTTAGCATAGCTCCAGATTGGAAACTTCCATTCAAAATGATGTGTGATGCAAGTGACTATGCAGTTGGAGCTGTTTTAGTCCAAAGAAGAGACAAGGTATTTCATGCTATCAATTATGCTAGCAGGATACTCAAAAGATGCATAGATGAATTATGGAACAATAAAAAAGGAGCTTTTAGTAGTAGTGTTTGTATTCAACAAATTCAGAGCTTACTTGATCTAGTTAAAAGTCATTGTTTGGACAGACCACTCAGCAATCAAATACTTGATTGAGAAGAAAGATGCTAAGCCTAGATTGATTAAATGGGTGCTTCAGTTGCAAGAATTTGACTTGGAAAGCAAAGACAAAAAAGGGATTGAGAATCTCATTACAGATCATATTTCTTGGTTAGAGCCATCTGGACAAAAGAAAGAATTACCAATCAAGGAGAATTTCCCAGATGAGCAACTTTTTGTCATGCAATCACAACCCACCCCTTGGAATGCTGATGTTGTAATTTATTTGGCAAGTGGAGTAATGCCTTATGAACTCTCTAAAGTACAAAATAAGTTTTTAGCTGATGTAAGGCATTATATTTGGGAGGATCCTTTCTTATATAAACAATGCCTAGATTGAATCATCAGGCGATGTGCTCCTGAGGAAGAAATGGCCAGTATCTTAAATCACTGCCATTCATCCCCATATGGTGGTCATTTAGGAGTAAATAGAACAGCTACAAAAGTCCTTCAATCCAGGTTTTACTAGCCTACACTCTTCAAGGACACCCAAAGAATTGTGACAACCTGTGACAGATGTCAAAGAACTAGAAATCTCTCAAAGACACATGAAGCCCCTCTAACTAACATCTTAGAAGTTAAGCTTTTTATTGTATGGAGGATCAATTTTATGGGACCTTTTCCATCCTCATTTAGCAATCAATTTATTTTAGTAGCTATTGATTATGTCTCTAAATGGGTTAAAGCAGCTGCTTTTCCTATAAATGATTTTTGAGTGGTTATGAAGTTTTTGAGGAAAAATATGTTTACAAGATTTGGAGTACCTAGACCTATTATCAGTGTGGGGGAAGGTATTTTGGCAATCAACAGTTTCAATCAGTGTTAGCTAAATATAGAGTAACTCATAAGGTTGTAACTCCATATCATTCACAAACTAGCGGGCAAGTGGAAATCTCAAACAGAGAACTGAAATGGATCTTAGAGAAGACAATGAATTCTAATTGGAAGGACTGGGCAATGAAAGTGGATGGTGCACTTTGGGCTTATAGAACAACCTTTAAGACACCAATTGGTATATCCCCATATCAATTGGCCCATAAAAAAGCATCCATCTTCCAGTAGAAATGGAGAACAGAGCATATTGAGCAATGAAAGCCTAAAATTTTGACTTAAAGGCAGCTGATGAGAGGATAATTTTCTAACTCAATGAGCTTGAAGAATTCAAACACAAGCTTATGAGAATGACAAGTTATACAAGGAAAAGACAAAAATATAGCATGAAAATTTTTTTTGAGGAGAGAGTTCATACTAGGACAAAAAGTGTTGTTATATAACTTAAGGTTAAAGCTCTTCCAAGAAAGCTGAGATCAAGGTGGTCAAGACATTTTTCTGTGGTCTAAGTATGGCCATATAGAACTGTGGAGATTCACGATGGTGATCGAAAATTCAAAATGAAAAAGTAAAGGATAAAAGAGTATAATGACGGTGCACTCAACACTTTGAAAACTATCATCACATTTGTGGAACTAACATGTAAGCTCTAAACTAAAAAAAGTCAATTGATTTGGTTTTTGTCTAGATAAAGACGTTAAAGAAGGGCGGCTATATGGAAGGCAACCTAAAACTTCTTTTCCTTTCTCATTAATCTTTCTTTCCTACTCACTGAAGCACACTGCATTGTTTTAAAATTTTAGTTTTCATCATTTTCATGGAGGAATCTCTTGTAAAGCTTAAAAACAGGTTCCCCACTCTTGCAAAAGATATGCTCAGGAAGATCTATAGCTGTCAACTTGAAAGAATGAAGATATTTAAGTATTTGGGTCTTCCTAAGGATGTGCTTTAGATCATTAAAGTTAAGGTACGTTTAGCAGGTTAGATTCATGAGTCATTTATTAAACCTATGCCAGGAATGGGAAGAAGTTCTTAATCCAAAAAGAGAAGAGCTAAAAGAATGAAGGTTTGCTATAAATGTGTATGGTGGACAAGTGATAAGCGTTGTTGGAGTAAAGGCATGATTTCTATAAATTGAGAAGATAAAATTCAGTTCATAAAGGATGGACTCAGTAAGGAGTCATTTGATGATATTATTCAGACTCTTGAGACATATCCTAGTGGTGATGTTTATGCTATTCTTTTTGATTTAATGAACTTATTTAATAAAGAAAAAGAGCACTACTGTCTTGGGAATCTAACATTAAAAGACTCTGTTTGCCAATTTATATGAAAACTGGATGGGAAAAAAATCCTTGATTTATAGAAAGCATTTAAGCCGTGACTGGATGTAAAACCAGAGGAATATGTGAGCCATAATAACAACTACTGTACATAATCATGCTTTTGTCTAATCTGTCTTATCTTTTCAGTAACTTTTGACTTTCTTTACTCATTTTATTTAATTTCTACACGTAACATTACATTGGTCATTCATATAGGAAATTTTTTTTCAAATTTATTTGAAAAATGCATGATTTGCATGATCTTCTTGTTGCTATTTTAGTAGTATAAATATACACTCTTCTACTTGTAAACATAAAATGTCTAAGAGTAAGGAAGAGAAAAAGAGTATCACACTAAAATGTAGATTTAAATATATCTTCAATTTTGGCGAAACTGACTTAGGAAAGGATGGAGAGTTTCTACCTGCAGCAATAAAACTTAAAAAAGCATTAGCTGCTAGAAAGATCAACTTTGTATACGGGGGAGGCATCCAGGGCTTAAGGGGAAGTGTGGCCATTTCTACAAGCATTAACGGAAGCAAGGGTTTGAGTGTTGTATGAAAGAGTTAGATAGTCACATCTTTTTCGTAGGACAAGAGTTAAAGGTTTCAAGCTTAGTTGAACATATGGGATGTATGTTCTACTATGCTAAATCTTTTATCGCTCTACCTGGTGGTTTGGAAATGTTGGATGGGATCTCTAGGTTGCATATTGGGCTAAACTAAACTTTTACCAAAAACCATTAGGATTGTTAAATGTTAACGGTTATTATGATGATCTGTTATCTTTTTTTCACTATGCTGTGGAAATAGGATTCATACCCTAAGTGACTCGCCATGCCATCATTTTTGCACCAACTACTGATTAGCTGATTTATCAACTGCAAACCTATGAACCCAAACCAGATCTATTAATCAAGCAAATAGGTGGGTAATATTCAGATAACAGTCAGAAGCAAAATCCAGATATGACTCTCAAGTTGTAACTTTTCTTAATCTTATGGTTGTACTTTTAGTATTTTGGTTTACTTTATTGTGTATTTAGGTTTTTAAATAAAAAAAATTCTCTAATCTCTAGAAGAAATTGAGGATAATGTCTGATTTAGGTTGGGGGAGGAGTATTAAAAAAAACATAATTTCTCCATTAGATAGTTAGTCAGTAAAACCATTAGATGCATGTGGTGTGCAAAGATGACAAAGTAAAGAGTTATTCTTAACTTTTGAGATGCATCTTATTAGTTGCATGTTTTTGTTTCATCTAAGGAAAAAAATGGTACGAACTAAAAAAAATCATGTCTAGGTGCTTTTCAATGATTTTAAGAAGTATATGAATTCTAAGCATAAATCTATTGAATTTAGAGATTTCATAGCTTGATTGAACAATTGATTGTTAGGATTGGTAATGAGTTTTGAGATTGAATAAGCTGAATTTGAAAGCCCCTGACCGTGAGCTTTTGAACCTATTTGATTAATAATTATTATCTTTCTTATGTGATACTCACCTATTAAGTTGTCACTCTAGAACTTGCTTTAAATTTGGGTGAGATTACATTTCACATGCACATTCAGAAATGATAAAGGCATTCATTTCTTTCTTTAGCCAGAGCCAAATAGCCAACCTTGTAATTATATCGTTGATAAGCCCTTTTAAGCCTAATTAATTATTTCTTGGTTCTCAACCCATTAAAATGTGTTTTAATGATATATCAAGTGCTTTTACCTCATTTGGAAGATTAGAAGAGCATTTGAAATTCTTGTGAAATGAGCTTTTGACAAGTATGGGGGTGTATATATCATCAACTTTAGAGTTGCAGAAATATGAAAAAAAAGGGTAAAAAAAAAGAGAAAAAGAAAAAGAAAATAAAATAAATTGAATATTTGAATTAAAATTGTGGGTTGTTGTGATTAGATAAATTTATTCACAAGTTGGCCAAATTTTAATTGCTCTATTTATTTCTTAAATGTAGCACTTCATATCACGTTTTACATTCCTTTTACCTTAACCCCATTACAACCATTAATAAGTCTTTTTGATTTGAATTACGCATGTGAATTAGGTAGTAGGGATTGATATTTTTAGTAAGCTAATGGCAGTACAATTTTTTTAGGTGAATTTGAGCAAAATACTTACCTTTAAACACTTGAGAGATTGAGAGAATGAGTCACAATTATGAATTTGATTTATTCATGTTCAAATAAAGTTAACAGTTTATACTTTTGTTGATTCATGAATGCTATGATCTCTTTAGTCTTCAATTGTGTTCTTGCTTATGACTTTACACTTCTGATGTTGTTGAAAGCGTAGTAAGAACTTATTAGTCACTCCTTGTTGACTGAGGACATCCAAAAGCTGAGTGTGGTGGAATTTGATAAGTAAAATATTTGCATAATTATTTTACCTTATATGAAGATTTTTTGGATGATATTTGAGCTTAATTTAATGAATTTGAGTGTAATTAATTAATAAATAAAGTTTTTGACATAAAATAGAATTCATTGAAAAATACTAAATTTTGACCCTATTTCAATTTTCAGGAAATATCTAGTGCTCTAGATGTTAGATTAAAATGTTCTTTATATGCATAAAAATATAAGAAAAGTTTCTACAACTTTTATGTTGAGGCAAAAACCCAGTTTTGCCTTCAAGAGTTCCAAATTTTACTTAGAAGTTGAGCATGTGAATTTGTCTAAGTCTAACCTTTGCCCACTAATTTGACCATAACTTGAGCTGCAAATGTTAAAATGAGGAGCTCTCATATTCGTTTTCAAGCTAAGATCAAAATCTACAACTTTCATGAAGACAAAAATATGAGATTCCACCATTTTACTTGTCAAAAGCAGGATGAAATCAAGAAGCAAGGTTACCACAAGGTCAATATTCGTAGCTTAAAGTCAAGATTTATACCTAACAAAGTGAAAATTTTTGCACCCCATTCATCTATCAATAGAGGAGTGGAAGACATAAGGGGACACACTATCTTAGAGTTTAATTTCATGAATTGTATTGTTCTTGCATGCCTCCTTCTTGGAAGGCTTAGGTAGTCTTCCTTCATGGATGATATATGTTGCCACCTACGTTGAAGGTTTTACCTCCTATAAGGAAGGCTATTTTTTTTTCATTTTTATGCATCTTGTAGTTGTATCTTTATGTTTTAGAATTTAATTATCAAGTTTTATGCAATGTTTATAAAGTTTTCAATTTATCTTAGTTTTTTTTAATTTCATTATGAGCTAAATTTTCATTTTCTTGGGGTGATGATGTAGCTTACTAATAACGGATTGATTCTTAACTTATTAAATATAGTTTTAATTTTTTATTCATGATTAAGTTTTGATTATTGTTCTTAATACTTTCAATTGAATGGCCATCTTTTGAATGATTTCAATATGCATGTTGAGACCGGAAGGAGATGCATGTGTGTAGATCTTGTGATTAAAACCATAAATTGCATATGAAATAGGAATATATTCATATGGGTTGTGTAGTTTTAATGAGTTCTATAAATCTTAATGCATGATTAATTGGTTTAATTAATATAGGGATATATTGGATTAACAATTAATTATAGAATTGATTGATCTTGAAAGAGGCTAGTAATTAAATTAGGGAAACTCGGCTATTACTCATGTGGAATAAATTGGACTAGAATAGATAGACGATTCAATCAAAAATTTGTTAAGTAAAATTTGATCCCTAAGGCTTTTTCTCATATTTGTTTTCATAATAACTGCATTCATATTTAATCATTTTTATTTTTTAATCTCAATTACCAACTAATCGATCGATTAAATAATATTAAGATTACTAATTTTGGTGCTTAGTGATCAAGCCTCATGAGAATGATACTCTACTCACTTTTATATTACTTGTTTACGACAATGTACACTTGCACTTTTTAATAAATCATTTACACGCAACATGTGTGATTTTCCTTTCCTATCCCTTAGTATGCAGAAACCATAAATATGTTCCTTACCTCTTATTCAAGATTCTTTTTGCTTTCTAAGATGACTCACTCTTCCTAATTAAAGGAGCATGCATACACTCTGAAAATTTTTAAGGCTTCAAGGTGAATCTTATTGAAAAATGAATAGTTCAAAAAAAGAGAAAAAAGAAAAGAAAAGAAGCTTGCTAAGTTGAAAACTCATAAGGGTAACTTAGGCAAAAGTTAGAATGAGAAAAAAAGAAACTGCAAAAAGCTCACTAAGTTGAAAACCCGGAAGGGCAGTTTAGGCAAAAGTTACAGTAAAAAAATAGAAAAAAAATCAAAAGAAAGATGAGCAAATACCATGGGAAACATGGAAAGAGCTTCCTTTAGTTCTTCTTTTGTTTTAAGGCCTTTAGAATATACACTTGCTTGTTTGGTTCATATTTCTCTTAGTTATCATCAGTATCTACTCGGTCTCTAGTTATCATTCATCTTCTACTTATCTTTTATTCAGGGTACTTTTTTTTTCTAAGAGCACTTAATATTCTTGGTTAGGTGAGTATGTGCACATTCCTACAAATTTTGAGGCCATCAAGGTAATCTGGTTGTATGGCTACTCTCTTTTAGATTTTTTTTAATAAAGAAGAAAAAAAAGGGAAAAAATAAAAAAAGCTTGCTAAGTTGAAAACCCAAAAGGGCAACTTAGGCAAAAGTTAGAGCAAAAAAAAAATGAAGAAAGAAAAAAAGACAAGAAGAAAAAATCAAAAGAGAGGTGAACAAATATATAAAACATAAGAATAGGAACTTGATATTCTTCATCTTCTCTTTACCCTTTGTTTGTACCCCATGCCCATATACAAATTTCTTATGATCTATGTTAGCATATGGCTCTTTTGGTGATGGAGAACTTTGATTATTGCCAAGTTTATAGAACATGAATTGGATAATTTGGATATAGAAAGTAAATACTAACCCTTAAACACTGAGTGGTGAGAGTAAATTTACGTGTGTAAACGGTTTATTAAAAATTACAAGTATACATTGTTGTAAACAAGTAATATAGAAGTAAGTAGAGTATCGTTCAATTCTCACGAGGATTGATCACTAAGTACCACAATTGGTAATCTTAATTCTATTTAGTCACTCGATTAGTTGGTGATTGAGCTTTCAAAATAAAAATGATTAAATATGAATGCAATTGATATAAAAATAAATATGAGAAAAAAAACCCTAGGGATCATATTTCATATAACAAATTTCGGATTGAATCACCTATCTATTCTAGTCCAATTTATTCTACATGATTGATAGTCGAGTTTCCCTAAATTAATTACTAGCCTATTCCAAGGTCAATCAATTCTATAATTAATTGCTAATCCAATATATCCCTATATGAATTAAACCAATTAATCATGCATAAAGATTTATAGAAATATTAAGACTACACAACACATATGAATATATTCCTATTTCATATGTAAATTATGGTTTTAATTATAGGATCTATACACATGCATCTCCTTCCGGTCTCAACATGCATATTGAAATCATTCAAAAGATGACCAATCAATTGAAAGCATTAAGAACAATAATTAAAATTTAATCATGAAGAAAAAAAATTTAAACTAGATTTAATAAGTTAAGATTCAATCTGTCATTAGTAAGCTACATCGTCACCCTAGGGAAATGAAAATTTAGCTTATGATGAAAATAAAGATAAAAACAAAATAAATTGAAAACTTCATAAACATTACATAAAAATTGATTATTAAATTCTAGAACATAAAGATACAACTACAACATACATGAAAATGAAAAAATCTAGTCTTGTAAAACCTTCCATGTAGGTGGCAACCTATACCATCCATGAAGGAGGTCTACATCAGCGTTTCAAGAAGGAGGCATGCAAGAAACAATACAATACATGAAATTAAACTTTAAGATTGTGTGTCTCCTTGTGTCTTTCACTCCTCTATTTTTAGATGAATGTGGTGCAAAATTTTCCACTTTGTTAGGTATGGATCTTGACTTTAAGCCACCAATATTGCCCTTGTGACAACCTTGCTTATTGATTGCAGCTAAATTTTGATAGTTAAAATGGTGGATTTTCACATTTTTGTCTTCATGAAAGTTGTAGATATGGATCTTAGCTTGAAAACTCATATGAGACTTCCTCATTTCAACATTTGTAGCTCAAGTTATGATCAAATTAGTGGGTAAAGGTTAAACTTGGACAAATTTACGTGCTCAATTTCTAAGCAAAATTTGAAACTCTTAAAAGAAGAACTGAGTTTTAGCCTCAACATAAAAGTTGTGTGAATTTTTTTAGCTTTTTATCCATATAAAGAACATCACAATATGATATTTAAAGCTCTATATATTTCCTGAACACTGAAACAAGGTTATAATTTAGTATTTTTTGATAAATTCTTTTTATGCCAAAATCATTATTTATTTATCACTTACACCCAAATTTATTAAATTAAGCTCAAATGTCATCCAAAAAATAATCATAATAGGAAAAATAAATATGCAAATATTTTATTTATCAATAAACACTATACCTGATGAGGAAATCATTGGGCATTACATTCTTTGTAGCTCTTGAAATTTGAAAATTGTGAAGCCGATACCAAAATTTTTAAAAAAGAATAATTTTGGAAATTTTTTTTTGAGAAAAGAAAACCAGATAGAGTTCGAGAGTCGGTTGTGCATAGAGAAGGTGTTAGGCACTCCACAACACCTGCTCATAAGAACAATTACTTTAAGTCAATTATTTAAAAATGAATATGGCCTTTAATTTTATTATAATTACCTAAAAAGAGATAAAAAATAATATCTACAAAAAGAAATAAAATGGAACTAATAAAAAAGATTGTTTATTTACAAAAGAAAAATAAGGGAAGAAATATATTTATTTACAAAGTTGAACTTGACCTAGAAACAGGGCGTAGGGCCTATGTACCCTTTAAATGGATCAAAACCCATGTAGTTCGGAGTAGAAATGCATGTCACTAGGTTTGTGTTTTTTAAAGAAAAAGATGCTTTAATTCATTTGAGAAAATGATTTTTTATTTGTTTGATATTTTTTATTTTATGAAAACAACTCTTCTATTTTTAATTGAATAAAAGAAATGTTTTTGAAAGGCTCTTGAACTAAACTTCCCAAGGAGATTCCCCTAATCTCACACGAAAGAATAATTGATTTTTACCTGAGAAGGCTCTAAAAACCTCACATGGTAGAAATCCCTTTAAAAATCAATTTCATATTTTTATTTTTTTCCTTTTTATAAAGAAAACTTAGGTTAGAGGAAAAGATGAAAATAACATATAGGTAATGCACATCCAAACAGTGAAAATAAGTGGTGGAAGCAAACCACCACATGTCAATTCAATGAATGAAGGATGCGTACCTTCTTTGTGGTCTAAGTAACACAAAAATATCATTGGGCATATCCTCGCAATATCAACAAGAAGAGAGGAACATGAATATTGTTGGGGTGATGGAGTGAAAGAAACAAAAAGAAAGAGGGATAAGTGATACAATCATGTGAAACTAAAAATATTAAATAGAAAAAATAACGAAGAGGGAAAAAACAGAGTAGAGAGGAAAGATATAAGGAGAAAAAAGGAAAAAGGAAAATAAGATAAAATAATTTAAATCATATTGGATTGTACCCTTTAGCAATTATTTTTATAGCTCACAAAGGTGACAACAATCACAAAAGCATATGTTTTCCTTGGGCATAAAGACGAAACAATAAGAATTGAAGAGAGTGGAAATGAAGAATAATAAGAAAACAAATCAATCTAAATTGCATATTTGATCTACCCTCTAGTCATTGGTGTTACGGCATCACATATGTGGCATTAACTCTAAAAGCAAGCTTTCCTTAGGTATAAAGAAGAAAATAAAAATAAAAGAGAGAAGGAAAAAGAAAAATGAATCAATATCCTCATCATATTGGAATCCACCCTCTAACTATTGGTATTGAGGCATCACATGTGTGACACTCAATTATAAGCGTATAGGCTTTCCTTGGGGGAATGAGGGATGTTACGAGTGTAGATGGTTAATTAAAAAGTGTAGTGTACACTGTCGTAAACAAGTAATACATAAGTGAGTAGAGTATCGTTCCCATAAGGATTGATCACTAAGTACAAAAATTAATAATCGTAATACTATTTAGTCGATCGATTGGTTGGTGATTGAGATTACAAAATAAATATGAATGTAATTGATATGGACACAACTATGAGAAAAAGGCCTTAGGGATCAGATTTCAGTTAGCAAATTCCGGATTGAATCACCTATCTATTCTAGTCCAATTTATTCCATATGATTGATAGTCGAGTTTTTCTAATTTAATTACTAGCCTCTTCCAAGGTCAAGAAATTCTATGATTAATTGCTAATCCATTATATTCCTATATGAATTTAAGCAATTAATCATATATTAAGATTTATGGAATTTATTAAAACTATACAACCCATATGAATATATTCCTATTTCATATGCAAATTATGGTTTTAATTATATGATCCATACACATGCATCTCCTTTCGGTCTCAACATACATATTGAAATCATTCAAAAGGTGGCTTGTCAATTGAAAGCATTAAGAACAATAATTAAAACTCAATCATGTAGGAAAAATTAGAACTAGATTTAAGAAGTTAAGATTCAATCCGTCATTAGTAAGCTACGTCATCACTCTAGGAAAATAAAAATTTAGCTCATGATGAAATTAAAAACAAAACCAAATAAATTGAAGACATCTAAACATTGCATAAACATTAATTTATTAAAGTCTAAAACATAAATATATAACTACAAGATGCATGAAAATGGAAAAATCTAGCCTTCCATATAGGAGGTAAAACCTTTCATATAAGTGGCAACCTATATCATCCATAAAGGAGGACTACCTAGACCTTCCATGTAGGAGGTAAAATCATCCATGTAGGAGGTATCCAAAAAGTAATAAAATGCATGAAATAAATTCTAAGATAAAATCTCTCTTTCTCTCTCTCTACTTCTTCTCTCTCCTCCTCCTCTTTCCTCTTCTCATTTTAGGATGCCCAAGACCTCTATTTATAGGCTTGAAATTGGGTGCTACAATGCCATAAACAATAAAACCACATTTGCTACAATAATACGCTACAGTAAAATGCATTTCCTACAGTAATCGTATGAACAGTAGATCTTGTATGAACAGTGAACTGCTAAAGTAACCTTCTCTTAATGCCTTCTCAAAATATTCTTAATACGGTGATATACGTGGCTATCAAAAGAAAATCATTATTTATTTATTAATTACACCCAAATTCATTACATTAAGCTCAAATATCGTCCATAAAATTATCATATAAGGAAAAATAAATATGCAAATATTTTACTTATCAAGGGAAAACAAGATAAACAAAAAGTTGAACAATAGATTTCACTCTCTTTTGGCACCTCTACCCAATCCTGTTGCCTCTTTTCCCACCCCATTTTCTTGTGTCTTTTCTCTCCCAATTTTGTGTCTTGCTTCAATCCTTGTTTCCCTATTTATAGCCTCAAGGTAAAGCTTTTTTTTTTCATAAATGCTTATTCTTTTTTTTGAACATTTTTTTAATTTTTTTGTATTTTAATTAATCAATTAATGATGCCTCAATCTTCAAGAAAATCACTATTAATGATGATCAATTTTCAAATTTTAATTATAATCCAATCACCATCAATATCATTTTCTTATTAATATAGATGCGCAAGCATCAAAGAGGATTTTTTTTCTTTTTTCTTTTTTCATGTTTCTATTTTTAATTTTTTTTGTGTAGGGCTCGGACAAAATAGTGTGTTCACATTCTTGTTAAACATTTTACCTTTATACTAGCTAACTTAAGGTTGGTGATATGATTTAAATAATGATGCTTTGATATATCTCTTGATCCTTAATTCTTTTGTCTTGGATGTTGTCTTCTATGTTTTAATTCCTAAGATTTAATGACCTGATGTAAACACCTTGCTAGGTTTCTTGAGTTATGCTCAAAGGTTTTTCCTTAAGCATTTGGGTCTAAGGAATTCTTCTATTTCAATCCTTTTCTACTTCTACCACGGCATGTAAGCCTTTCCTAGTTTTATCACTTCACATTTGAGACATTACCTTCTTTCTATTTGCCTTTCAATAAAGGGAACTAAGTTAAAATTTGGGGCTTCTCCTCAATTTTGTTGGCACAATCCATTTTTAGGACAACATTAACATTGTTAAATGAAGTCTTAAAAAAATTGACTATGCAAGTATTAAAGATGAAGATAGAGGGGGGAAAAAGATTCTCGTGCTGTACAAATTAAAATATGCTAAAGAAAAAAAGTTGAATATTCAAAATTTGGCTTATTGCTCAAAATACATTTCTTTTATCAAGAGTTAGCACTAAGTTATGCCCAAAGAAAAATTGTAATATCATGTAAAATTGGGTACACCATTCTTGTATTGAGCCTTGCATCAATCGTACCCTCACCCTATTTAACATGTATTGCATGTAATTTCATAAATTGGGGGGGGATTTGGAATTAATTTTTCAACCAAAAAGGCTTCTATTAATATTATGTCATGAATTGCCTTGAAATATGCTTTTTCTAAGATTGGGGCAATCCTAAAATCTTGGGGGGGGGGGGGGTTACCGCGTGCTTAGTGTCATATCACCACCACCATTGTCATCATCATGTATGACTTCTCCATTAGGGCTTAATCTTCATCATCATTAGTGTCATTATCATATTACATATTTGGGTCATCACGTGCTTAGTGTTACACCATTACTACTATTGTCATCACCATTTATGACTTCCTTATTAGAACTTCACATCAACAAAAAATTTATTATGTGAGGCATCACACGCTTAATGTCACATCATGACTATAATCATCATCATCATTCAAGACATCATTATTAATACTTCATCATCATCTTATCAATATCATTTTCATGGGTATTATCATATGCATTACTCCAAGGGGCATCATGTGTTCATGGAACCCCTTTCAAGCTCTGTAGCGACAGCCACCCTCAAAGCTAAGTAACAACTGTCACCCTTTTCAAAGCCTTGTATTAGTAGGCACGCTTTAAGCCAAATAATGTCTAGCATACTTTTCAAAACCCTGTATCGGTAGGAACCCTCAAAGCCTAGTAATAACTGGTACTATTTTAAAGCTCTGTTTAATGGCTAGCACCTTTTCATAACCCTGTATCAGCAGGCACCCTTAAAGCCTAGTAACGGATAGCACCCATTTAAAGCCTTATATTGGCAAACACTCTTTTTAAAGCCCTGTATCAGCAGGTACCCTCAAAGCATAGTAACGTCTGACAGCTTTACAAAGCCCTATATCGGCAAGAACTTTCAAGACCCAGTAACATCTGAGCCCTTTCAAAGCTCTGTTTCGGTAGGTACCGTCAAAGCCCATTAATGACTGACACTCTTTCAAAGCTTTATTATGGTAGGTATCCTCAAAGCCTAGTAACAGCTGGCACCCTTCAAAAGCCTTGTATCAGAAGGTACCGCTGGTACCCGTTCAAAGAATTGTATCGGCAATCACTCTTTTCAAAACCCTGTATCGGAAGGCACCCTTTCAAAGCCCAGTTTCGGCAGGAACCCTCAAAGTCTAGTAATCGCTAGCACCTGTGACACCCTATTTCCAATGCTCAAAATGAGCATAAATGACTAGTGAAATCAATTGTGGAATCGGGATTTGACCCCGGGCTTCCTAATATTTCAAAACGTTCATAAATCCTCACTCTCAACTCAGGATTTGAACCTAAGGTTGAAAGGGTTTTCAAAAGGGTAGAATACTCTAAATACATTTCCACAGACCTCACTACATCACTAATGACTCATTGGCTCTTAGTTCCTTTAAATCAGAGTATGCGAGCATTTTACTTTACATAAACTAAAAGCCATTCTCTTTTAATTAAACTAGAGTGATTCAATTTTTTGCTTTAACAACATTCATTCATACACATACATACATCAAATGTAAAATTAATTACATTATTACAAATAGTAGTACCTCGTACTACGATCTTCACCTCACCTCTGCAATCCTCCTCTGTGCACATCTCCCTACACTCTTCACCTGTCTAAATGGTTGGTTGGGAGGAGTGAGATTCGAGAGAATCTTAGTAGCAAACATTACTACTATGCATGCAAGATATATATGAATACATGACATGCTTGCCTACACTATTTCATGCCAACATAATGACATGCTGCGTGCTTAATGTTGTGACATTCATATGGCCATTGCACAAATATAACAGAGCTTCAATCAATTAAACATGCTCAACACAAACAAGAAAAGCAGTCACATAATAAATGCAAGACATACATATCAACTACATACAGGTAAGGTAAGTTCACTACCTCTCGGACTTCGCATCCGTCCTCAAACCATCGTCTTTGCTCCAGCTCGAGCACCATTCGTCGAGTCCTGAATTCCAAGCATACAATAAATGAGTCACTACTTATACATGTATCATTCTAGACTCATTTTAGTGGATAACTTAGCTCAATTATGCTAAATTACCAAAATGCCCTAGAAGCTCGGCCCAACTGTACTTTCTCAGAAATTACGACCTGGGCCAATCCTACATAATTTTACGTGTAGAATTTAATTATGACTTCTGATTAGTCAAATTCAGGCTTAAATGATAGAAATACCCCTTGACAGCCCCTGTTTAGAGCTACAAGGGTAATTTGGTCATTTCACCCTCTAGGCCTTTTCTCACTTCATCATCAACATGAACCCTACACAATTTTCCCTTATGAACTCAATGGAATTATCCAATTGATGAAATTTTAACTCTTTCTTCATACCACATACATAGCAGCAAATTAGAGTTCTTAGAAGAGTTGTGTCGGTTTCTCCATTTCTTAGGCTTAATACCCTCCTTTCTACTTCTAATTACATGATTTGCCATTTAAACATCCATTGGACATCATTTTGGCCTCCAAAATAATGATTGAATGAGAGATGAATAGTACCCAACTCTCCCTATACTCATCCAAATGACAAACTAATAGGTTCAGAAGGAAGCTTACGCTTACTACTACATGTTCTGAATCCGGTTCAGAATTCAGGTGACGGTACGGCCAACGAGGTGGCACCAACCACCTCCAAACAAGAATATGAAATCATAGAAATGAAGCTCGGGAAGAGTAAAAGAACGTTTGTATTGGGTACTTTGAGAGAAGACACCGTTTTGGTCAAGTTCAAACAATTCACAACTTTCTCTCTCTCCTCTCTCTCTCCGTTCTCTCTATTCTCTCCCTCTCCCTCTCGTTTTTGATTTCTATTCCCTTATTTTTGATTTAAATGAGAAAGGGGAATAAAAGGATGAAGGAAATGATGATTAATTAAAATCATCCATTTGGCTTACCACCAATTGGTCCAACTATCTTATTACTTGTATAACAAGTTTCATTTCTCTTTTCCTTCATCATTCCACTAATATTGTTGAGAAATAAGAGAGTATCATTCACTCTCAAACTATCCTATTATACCACCTTAAGTGGTCGACCAAAGCCTTAAGCTTTTAGCTCTTTGACTTTGCTTGATCATAATTTACCAACATAGGCTCATTAATTACCAAGTAGTCATTTTCCCTCTTTTAATTCCCATTCTACTCAAATTATTGAGAATATTAAGGAAAAACTCTCATTTCTCATCTTATGGAAAAATTACCATTTTGCCCTTACATCTTATAATTTATTAAAATAAACCAATTCTTACCCCTTTCATTTATTTCCCCTTACATTTAACTAGTCTAGGCATTAATAATAGGGAAATAATGTCTGTTAGCCTTTCGTTGGTCAAATGACCATTTTTTCCCTTGCATTATTTTTGCCCGAGTTCTTTAGCTCACCATAACATTTCCTTTTAATATCTAAGGATATAAAGGAATTTTGGAAAATAATATTATGTCTTGCAGGACATTTACTAAAATGGGGTCTAGTTGTCCCCTTAATCCAGGCTTAATCTCAAGCCTCTTGTCCCAAAATTCAGGATATTACAGTACCCTTTCAAAGCCTTGTATCGGTAAGGACCCTCAAAGCCCAGTAACGGATGACACTCTTTCAAAGCCCTATTTCGGCTATAAACCTCAAAGCCCAATAATGGTTGGCACCCTTTCAAAACCCTATATCGACAGGCACCCTTAAAGCCTAGTAAAAGCTGGCACCCTTTTAAAGCCCTGTATCGGCAGGCACTCTTTCAAGGCCTTGTTTTGACAGGCACCCTCAAAGTCCAATAATGGCTAACATACTTTTCAAAGCTCTGTATCGGCAGACTCCTTCAAATCCCAGTAACGGATGTCACCCTTTTAAAGCCCTATATCGGCATGCACCTTCAAAGCCCAGTAATGGTTGGCACACTTTTTCAAAGCCCTGTATTAGCAGGAACCCTAAAAGCCTAGTAACGGCTGACACCCTTTTAAAGTCCTATATCAATAAGCACCCTTAAAGCCTAATATCGGCAAGCATCCTCAAAGCTCATTAACGAATGGCACCCTTTCAAGCCCTGTATTGGTAGGCACCCTTAAAGCTCGGTAACGACTGGCATCCTTTGAAAGCCCTATTTTGGTAGGCACCCTTAAAGCCCAATAATGACTTTCACCCTTTTAAAGCCTTGTATCGGCATGCACCCTCAAGCCTAATAATGGTTGGCACCCTTTTAAAGCCTTATATCGGCGGGCACCCTCAAAGCCCAGTAACGGATGACACTCTTTTAAAGCCTTGTATTGGCAAGCACCCTAAAGGCCTAGTAATGACTGACACCCTTTCAAACATTATAGCGGCAGGAACACTTAAAGGCTAGTAACGACTGGCATCATTTCAAAAGCCTTGTATTTGTAAGCACCCTTTAAAAGTCATGTATTAGCAAGCACCCTAAAAGCCCAATAATGGCTGGTTGTAAAGCCCTATATCGGTAAGCACTCTCAAAACCTAGTAACATGTGGTACCCTTTTAAAGCCCTATATCAATAGGAATCCTTAAAGCCCAGTAATGGTTGGCACCCTTTTAAAGCCTTACTTCGGCAGGCACACTCAAAGCCCTGTAATGACTGAAAAACTTTCAAAGCCTAGTAATGGCTGGAAACCTTACAAAGCCCTATTTCGGTAGGCACACTCAAAGCCCAGTAATGACTAACACCCTTTTCAAAGCCCTGTATCGACATGCACCCTCAAAGTCTAGTAATGACTGGCACCATTTTCAAAGCCTTGTATCTGCAAACACCCTCATAGGCCTGTAACTACTAGCACCCTTTAAAAGCCTTGTATTGACAGGAACCCTTAAAGCCCAATAAAGGCTGGCATAATTTTTTTAAATCCTTGTAATGACATGTACTATTCTTTTAAAACCTTATATCAACAGGTACCATCAAAGCATAGTAACGGCTGATACAATTCTTTTAAAAGCACTGTAATAGTAGGCATTCTTCTCTCAAAGCCCTGTATCTTCATGAACCCCTTAAATACGTGTTCTTATCTTTACCTGCTTCATAGGCAAGAATCTCACTTTTCTCAGCTATGAAACAAGTAAAGAAGGGCAACTGTAAACACCTTATTTTATCCAGGCCCCATACAAAAAACAATAAAAAATAAAAAATAAAAAAAATCCTCCTTGATGCTTGCACATCTAAATTAAGAAGAAAATGACATTGATGGCTATTGGATTATAATTGAAAGTTGAAAAATGATCATCATTGCTGGTGATTGTCTTACAATTGAAGTTTGTAATAAATGGAAACAAATTTAAAATAATTCATCTGATTAATGTTGATTGATATACAGATTAGTAAACTTAGTGTAGAGTCATTATAGAGGAGGAAAAAAATATAAATTAGAAAAATATAAAAAAAATCTCTTATTCATATTGATAGGTTTACATTAAGAAATTACTTGTATTGAAACTATAAAAAATTAAAATAAAAAAATACAAAAAATAAAATATCTCATTTTTATAGGTTTAAATTAGGAAATTACTTGTGGAAAAATGGAAAAAAATTAAAATTTTAAAAAATCTCTCATTAATGGTGATTAGGTCAAGTTAGGAGGTTTTATTAACAAATAATACAAAAAAAATTTAAAAAAGAATGAGCATTTATGAGAAAAACCCTACTTTAAGACTATAAATAGGGAGCAATGGTTGAAACAAGGCACACAAGAATTTTGAGGAGAGTAAGGAAGCAAGTGAGAAGTTTCTTGAGACATGGACATCAGAGGTACGTGTTAGTTGCATGTCTTTAATTTGTTGTGTAACTATTTTCTTTTGTTCTTGATAGTGTCTGACTTTTTGTTCCCCTCACCAAGCATGATATAATCACCTCCTCATCTATTTTTTTTAAATTTCCTTTGTTCTTGTTATCTATCTCTCAACCACATGATATGTGAGCACAAAAAGGTGAGAGGTATGCGCCTTCTTCCATTCAAGCTTGTAGATGCCTAATTGTTAATTCTTACTCTCTCCTTCATGTTCGGTATGGATATTTTAATAATATGTTTCTATTTCATCATTTTTTATTTTCTTAGCTTATTGTTTGTATAGCTTGCAAGGATAAAAAGGTATGTGCTTGTCACTTCTTCAAATTATTTTGTATCATGTGCATGCATGTGGGGTTTGATCTTGATCCTAGACCTCCTTGTTAATATAATGATAATGTCCTTGCTTGTCCTTGTTAGATTGATGAACTCTTTTTTTTTTCATTTGCAAATAAAAAGTTTCAAAATTAAAAAACGGTTCTTTTTTTTTTAAATAAACGAATTTATTTTCATATGAGAAAATAAGGAAAGTGCTTTTTTAAATGAAAAACACAAAGGAAACAAAAAATATACATTTTTTTCTAAAAAAAAACTAACAAAGTGTCACTCTTTTTTACCTTCCGAACTACATGGGATTTAATCCCTCTAAAGGGTACGTAAGCCCTAGGCTCTCTTCCTGAGTTAAGACAAACTTTGTAAATCACTAGTTTTCCCTTTATTAATTTCTTAGATTTTTGTAAATATTTTCTTAATTTATTTTCTTCTTTAGGTAATTATAGTAAAATTAATAGCCATATTCATTTTTAAATAATTGACTTAGGGTAATCGTTCTTATGAATGGGTGTTGTAGGGTGCCTAACACCTTCCCCATGCATAATCAACTCTCGAATCCTATCTGGTTTTCATTTTTCAAAAAAGGTTTCCAAAATTATCTGTTTTTAAAATTTTTGTGGCAGCTCCATATTTTCCAAATTTCAGGCACTGCACCTACCTTTTTAATGCATATATCCTTTGTTTAGCCCCTTTAAGCCTATATTTGTTTTCCATTTTGTTTACACCCTATAGCCATTAAAAAAAAATCTCTTCCCTGTTGAATGTCTTATAAGTTGAAGAGCACTACATTATATCTGTTTTGGATGAAAGAGCATATAAAAATTTAGGAATTGGGTCATCATGAAAAGTATGGTAGCTTATCTTGAAAAGAAAGAAAAAATATATGCAATAAGATTCTGTTCTGCTGGTTTAAGCTGTGCTTAGTAACTGAGGGTCTTCATCACCAATATTGATTTTCACATCTAACAACCAGTAAAAGCTATGAGTGTGCTAGTAGCATCTTAGTGCTATTGAGTTATAAATACTTGAGTAAGCAAGCCTTTGTATCACTAATGTAAAGGTTCACATAAAAAGTGTGTGCGTGTGTGTGTGTCTATTGTTAGATATGATTAGTTTTGATGATGACATATAAGTCAAATATTAAGAGAGCAAAAGTTTACATAATATACTTGTCTCTTACCTTGACTAACTATTATTTAATAGTACATATCTTGTAGATTAGTCAAGCAATGAAAGAATGAGATTGAGGAATGAAGAACTTGCAAGAATTAATGAAAAAATGAAGATTCAAGTTCTATAGTACTGTAGCAGCGGGCGTTGTAGCATACGATTACTGTAGCGTATGTCATTGTAGCTTATTGTAGCGCACTGTAGCAATCGGGTGATTTTAACAATTACTCAAGTGATATTTCAGAATCACTCGAGTGATTCTGAAAACAGTGAAAATCACTTATAGTGATTCACTATTCACTCGAGTGATGTTCAGATTTTTAGGCGTTGTTTTCCATCCAGCTGAGCGAGGTCTGGTAATTCAATCATATCTCTCAAACCACAATTCCGATTAAGATGAAACTAGTTATATATGCAACGAGCCTCCAAATGCGTCATTTTTGCATAAGAACCAACATTAAAAGAGTTCATATGAAGGATATATAAGTGTTGGAATTTGACCTTCATATCAGCGTCACTTTCCAGAGCAGGTTTGGTAATTTTGCCATAACTCTCAAACCACAGATCCAATTGAGTTGAAACTGGTGCCATATGAAACTATACTTAAAGAGATTTTCATTGATATATGATATAGAAATTTTGGAGTTATATTTGAAGAGTTATGCCATCTAGAAGTTAACCTATATTTTCTGTCAAATTGGAAGTGAGCTACGAGTTCAAGTTATCTGAACAGAGAGCACTCGAGTGATCAGGAAGATCACTCGAGTGATCATTAATAATCACTCGAGTGAAATGCGTCAGATGGCAGATCACTCGAGTGGTACAAAAATCACCGAAAGAATTTTTCACTGTTCTCAAAATCACTCCTAGTGATACTGAAATCACTCGAGTGATTATGTTGATTTTGCAGATCACTCCCAGTGCGAGCCAGAATCACTTCAAGAAAAAAATCACTGTTCTGAATTTCACTTCCAGTGATCTCCAAATCACTCGAGTGATATCTCGATTTTACCAAATCACTCCTAGCGGCTCTGAAATCACTGCGTGAAATATTTCACTGTTTCAAAAATCACTTCCAGTGATATGAAATTCACTCGAGTGATGTGAGATTTTTCAGAATCACTTCCAGTGCGCAACAAGATCACTTCGAAAATATTTCACTATTGTCAAAATCACTTCTAGTGATCTGAAATTCACTCGATTGATGTAAGGATTTTAGGACAGAAGAAGCCCCCCACACACAGCCAGTAAATTCCAATAAGGATCAGAATGCTTTTAGAGAATCTGAATCACCTCTGGTGAAATCAAGATCACTCCTACTGGATATTAAATGCCTCAGTTCACTTTCTGTCATATATTATCCAATCAAGTGATTATGTTGATTTTGCAGATCAATTCCAGAGACGTGCCAAGATCAATTGATATGAAGTTTTGTCAATTTCACTTCTTGTCAGCATCTATGATCACTCAGTGCACTCTTCACTGTGTAAGAATCAGTTCCAGTGACAGTAAATCAAAATCACTCAGAATCAGCTCCAGTAATCACGCTATGCACTACCAGTAAAATATTGTGTTTGTTAAAACCATAGTTAATCAAAACCATCTCTGGAAATCAAGATCATTTCCAGTGATATAGGATTTTCTCAGAATTGCTTACGGTGCACCACCAGAAAATATCAACTTCCACCAGCGAATTTGAATCACTCCCAGTAACACTAAAATCACTGCAAGAGAATTAGAATTCACTGCCAGAGAATTTATTGATAGCTAGAGTGATTTACTGTTCTTAACAGAATCATGGAAATCACTCAGGGGATCTTGAGCTACACTTGAGGGATGCTGATCACTTCCAGTGGAATATTACTTTCTGAGAATCACCTCCAGTGAAATCAAAATCACTTCCAGTGATTCTTCAGTTTTCATAAATCACTGCGAGTGAAGTCTGTAATCACCCGAGTGATGTTTTGTAACAGTTATTTCTCTGATTGCTTTTACAGGTGTTATGCACTACCGATCACATGTCATACATAGATCAATATTCAACGATGACGAATCATGGGCAATATCAATATTTAATAGACGAGTCAATAAACATGCAAAAATTGAAGCATTTGTCAGAGCACGATCATGGGCAACGGTTGAATTACTTATCGGAGAGCACGATTAGATTTCAACGGAAAAATATTTGAATAGACACAACGGCTCTCGCAGGTTCTGTTATATAAGCTCAATCTTTTGAAAACCAGAAAGGGGAGACTACAGTGTACTAAGATACAAACGAGCAAACAGAAACATGAGAACCTAGCTACGCTAACATGCAAATATCATGAGTCACCCACTTTGATCCAGACACTCTCAGTACTTATATATTTTCTGTATCATGTATTGTGAGAGTGAGATTATTTGTATTGTACTTCAGTGAGTATTTTACCCATTCTACAAGAGAGCTTGTAAACACTTCATTTGTATTTCAGAAGTGATCTCAAGGTAGAGGGACCTTGAGGGGGTTGATTACCTTACGGGGAAGCTGTAGAGAGAATCATAAGTAAGACTTTCTGCTCGTAAGACTTACGAGGTGCAAGAAGTAGAGAACGTTGCTGCTTGTAAGACTTACAGTGGTGTAAGCAGAAGAAAACATTGTTGCTCGTAAGACTTGCACGGTTAAGCAGGAGAGAAAGGTCTTTAGGATTGCTTTGGGCGACTTGCCGTAAGAGGGAGTAAACCTTACAGTGTGTAAGTGAGAGTAACGCTTGTGAGTTTGTAGAGGCTTATCTTGCGCCCATTTAAACAAGAAGATAGTGGATTGGAAATCTCAGGAGGAGCCTGGGGACTGGACGTAGGTCATCGTGGATTAGACCAAACCAGGATAAATCACAGTTTCCATCTTCTCTTCCCTAAGCTTTTACATTTCCAGCATATATGATCTATATATCTGCATATGAATTTATAGTTCCATATGTATTGATTTGATAAGCTGCGAAAAGATTTTAAACAATCAGACTTTCTTATCGTACACCCAATTCACCCCCCTCTTGGGTGTCAGCTGGTTGTAACATCTATAACAACCTAAGAATGTTGAAAAAAAGAAGAAAAAAAGAGTAGTTACCCAATTCAAGTTTGATTTGATTTCTTTCATCTCATATTTTATGTTGCATAATTCTCTTCATCCGCTAAGATATTCAATTTTTTTCCTAAATACCATATCTTTTAATTTCTTTCTCAACCTTAAGCCTATTACAACCTAATAAAAGTCCTTTGAATTTATACTTGCATTTATTTTACTAGTGGTGGAGAACTTAAACTCTTGTCAAGCCTATGGAAAGAGTATTGGATAGGGTGGATTTGAGTGTAAACACAAGTCTATACACTTTTGAGCGATAAGTGACATACATATTACCTTAGTAAGGAATTTCTAGCTTAGGCCACCCTTTGTCAAGTAAATTGCCATCAAGTTTGTTTTATCGATTCTTGAGAAGATCACTTGGATATAAAGAAGTGTTGAAATGATTTAGTTTACTTCTTGCTTGTAATTAAAACATTCACTAAATTACTACTCATCCATATAATATTCTAGACTCGTTTTTAGTTGATAACTTAGCCAAATTACGCTAAATTACCAAAATGCCCCAGGAAGCCCGGCCCAACTGTACTTTTACAGAAATTATAACCTGAGCCAATCCTACACAATTTCACGTGTAGAATCCATTTATGACTTCAGATCAGTCAAATTCAGGCCCAAATGACGAAAATACCCTTGATAGCCTTTACTTAAAGCCTTAAAGGGGTAATTTAGTCATTTCACACTCCAGGCCTTTTCTCACTTCCCCTTCAACATGAACCCTACACAATTTTCTCTTTTGAACTCAATGGAATCATCCAATTGATGAAATTCCAACTCTTTACTCATGCCACACCTCAGTCAGCTAATATAGAGTTCTCAGAAGAGTTGTGTCGGTTTCTCCCTTTCTTTGACTTAATACCCTCCTTCCTACTCCTTATTACATGATTAGCCATTTAAACATCCTTTGGACATCATTTCATCCCCCAAAACACAAATAGAATGAGAGATGAACAGTACCCTACTCTCAAAATACTCATCCAAACGACAAACTGAAATAATAGAAAGGAAGCTTACGCTTACCTCTACGCCTTTCTGAATTCGGTTTGGAATTCCGGTGACGTTCTGGCCGGTGAGACGACACCAACCATCTCCAAACGAGAATCTAAAACCATAGAATCGAAGCTCGGGATGAGTAGAGTAATGTTTGTACTGAGTACTTGGAGAGAAAATGTCGTTTCAGTCGAGTTTCAGTGAATCACAACTTTCTCTCTCTCCTCTCTCTCCTTCGCATTCTCGTTCTTTCTCCGTTCTCTTTCCCTTTCTCGTTCTCATCTGTTCTGTTCCTCTTTCCTTTCCCTTTTAATCCAAATGTAGGAAAGAATGAGAATAAATGATGAAGGATGATGATTCATTAAAATCATCCAGGTGACCTTTACTCAATTAGTCCACCTATCTCATTTCTTACACAGCAAGTTTCCTTTCTCTTTTCCTTCATCATTCCATTAATATTAATGAGAAATAAGAGAGTATAATTCACTCTCAAATTATCCCATTATGCCACCTTAAGCGGTCAACCAAAGCCTTAAGATTCTCCACTTATTGACTTTACTTGATAATAATTCACCCGCTTGGCTTATTAATTATCAAGTAGTCATTTCCCTCCTTTTAATTCCCATTCAATTCAAATCATTGAGAATATCAGGGAAAAACCATCATTTCTCAACTTTTGACAAAATTACCATTTTGCCCTCACCTTTTATTTCCATTTTAATATTCAAAGATATTAAGGAATTTTGAGATAAATATCATTTCTCACTTGGACATTCGCTAAACTGGGGTCTAGCAATCCACTTAATCTAGGCTAAACCTCAAGTATTTAATCCCAAAATTCAGGGTATTACATCTTCCACTTTCCCCTTATTTAATTTCCATATATTTCCTTCTCCAGTTTCTTCTTTACATGTGCAAATCCCTTACTCACATCATTGCCCATTCATTATTCATCATGTACGTGGCTTTTAAGGATACTGAAGAGGAGTATTCTATGGCAGCTTAAGATAGTAGGGAGACAACTTAGGAGGAGCATGGAGGAAGCTAGAGCCTAGGATTTACACTTGAAGACTTAAAGGGAGTGAATTTCCAATAATTTTTTTGATTCAAAACTTGAGATTGTTTAGTTTTAAATAATTTTGAGTTGTATTTCTTGAGAAACATCTAGTTTTATATTGTAGACATACTTCTTTTCAATTGGATTGATATTTTGGATTGATTTGTGCTAAGACAATTGTTAGAATTTTTGTTTGCAAGCCTTTAGATCGTCAATTGAATTGCTAATTGAGTTATTATTATTATTTTAATTATCAATTTGGTTTATCCTCTTGATTGTTTAATTTTATTGGTTAATTGTCTAGTTGTTCAATTGGACAATTGTAAAAAATATTTTCAAAATTATTTTGAAACTAATTGTGATTGATTTTCAATGAGTTTAAGTAGCCACCGCTTATTTCATTATAAGTTTTTTAGTGGAGTAAGTATTATTGAGCTTGATATGGTTTCTCGATCTTATTTTAATTAAGTGATTAAATTTATTAATTCCTCTCTTTTATTATACTCCCTTTGGTCTAATTAATTAATTTGAGCTAATAAAGCTAACTCCATGTAAATCCTAAGTTGTTCCCTTCACCATAGCTGAAGTAAATCTTCCTTACCTTTTTTTATTTGATATTCTTAGCTATTAGTTTATTTATTTTCCTTAGGATTTTAATTCCCTTTTCATAAAAGTCCCCCTAAAAATTACATTTGCATTCATTTATGTTAGTTTCATTCTCATATAAGTTTTAGAGTCATTTGCATTTGTATCTTAGTTTAAATCCATTCCACCGCATTTTTCATCATCTAAATTCAATACTTAAGAAAAACCTACAGATTGCTCCTTGGAAGAATGACCTGGGTTGCCACTATATTGCATTAGTAATTGGTCATAGTTTAATTAATTGCTTTAGCGACAAGAGCAACATCTGTCCTATAAATAAAGGCATGCATGTACATTTATTTGTGATATGAAATGAAATCAGAATCACTCTCTCTTTACTCTCCAATTCTCTCTTGTCTTGCCCATCTTCTTTGTCGGAAAGGTTTCTTTTGTTCTTTTTATTTTCTTAACATAAATAAAATATTAATTTTAACTGGCACACCAAATTTAAGTCCAAAGTTTGTTTCTCAATCTATCACCATTAATATGGACACATAGATTATAAAATAATTCATCATTTAGGTTGCCGCGCACCCCCACAATCAGCAGCAAAAGCCTTAGCCCATGAATCAATGAGTCACAAACCGAATAAAATAAAGAGGGGACAAGACTAACCGTTATGAACTTAATTACTATGGGTACATGAGAGGAAAGAATCGTGTCTATTAATTTTTCTCTTCATTTTTTTTATTTAATGTCTCAATTATTAGATTATGTCTATGATACCTTCGAGACTAATTCCATTGTTCACGCATTAATCCTCCTATGGTCTGCGTACACCTTTACACGACATCAAACACAGAACAATCGAGGGAACAATCGAGGCTTCAATTGATAGGAAACCCGTGTTTCAGTGAGTTCAACGGTGGCAATCTTAGGAATTGTGGCAAACATAATATGCCCATATATTTTACCAAAATTACAAAGAAAACCAGATCAGAAACCTTAATTTTGAAACTCAAAACTGAGACGTAATAACATATATGCCTTTTAGGGATATTAATGGTGGCACAATCATGCACAATATATGCGTACAGAATTAAAAGAGTCATGCCCAAAAGGAGATTTAGAATTTGAATTCAAACTCAAACTGAAGCAGTAGCTTCAGCTCTAATGGGAAAACGATACTGTAGAAATCAAACTCCTTCTGGCCATCTCAAAAGCCCGGAATCTCACAAACATATATTCGGATGGTATAAACAGACCAAAAATTGATTGCAACTTATGAATGATTTTCACACGGGAAGAATCAAATATAAGGAAATAGAGATTTGGAATTCAAACTTATCTGATTTATTTGTAATCAATCACAAGAATTGGAGAACACCCATCACGATGCATTCAAAGGATTAGCAGAAAATAACTCTTAAGATTATTTGCGAAATCTGCAAAATAACAACAAAATACTTGGTTCAAGTTATTCTACAACTCCTATTCAACGAACTCTTACTGTAAGAATACATGGTGATAGAACTAACGGAAGATAAAGAACCTAGCAAGAGATTACTGAAGCTTCTTATTCTCTTTTTCAAATTGTGTCATGATTGGAGTATTTATGGACAAAAAATTGATACCTTAAAGTGGTGCCTCTTAAAACACTATGCCTCTTCAATTAAAAAGTCATGATTATATGTTAAATCCATAACAATGTTGATTCATGAACCAACAAATATCCTTTAATATATAAGGATATGACTTTTCAAGACGCATTTCTTTATTTTAAAAAATTCTAATAATATTGGAGAGATTTTTTCTTTGACACACCTATATATATACAATATTTACAAAAAGTCACTATATAAAAGTAAGATTACCAAACACGCATCACTACTTTTTAGTTTCTTAAAATTGCATGTAACATGTGAAGATTAACAAAAACGTATCACTACTTTTTAGTTTCTTAAAATTGCATGAAGCATGTGAACGTCCAACATTGATTTACAAAGGAAACTGAACTTAAAAAGCTTTAATTTATGATATCAGAAGTTTGAACTCAATAAAGAAGATTAAGGGGAAAAAAAAACTCCCTCAAGTCCTTATTAGAACCACCTCCAACATATTTCATAATATAACATATATATTTTATCCCGAGTATTAATTTTTTTACCTAATATTGCAAACTAATTATAAACCTTTCTAACTAATTAACCAAACTGTTCTAAAAAATGACTTTTATTGAGGACATAAAATTTTAATATTTTACAAAAAAAAAACTAATTATAAATAGAACTGGAAGGTTTATATTTATACCCAAGTTATGACTCGTGGCATGAAACCTAATGAATAAAAAGTGAAGCGGCTATGATTGAGATAATCAATAGATACTTAAAAAAGTTCAATGACCCGGCTTGGTGCCCAGTGGCTCCTCCACCCATATGAAGGGTCTGTCTGATTTGGTGGTAGAAGTTATTTTTTTTAATCTAACTTTTATAAAAATAAGATAGGATAAAAATCATATTATAAATATGATTTATGTTTAGATTAGAGGTGATAGAAGTTATTTTTTTTAAAGCTAGACTTTTAAGCTTCTTCTCAAAAACTGTTTTTGGACAAAAAAAACTCAGCTGTCATAATGCCAACCCAAACACCTCATTTTTCAAAAAGTCAATCCACCATATATATTTTTTTTTCAGAAAAAGCCACATTTGGGAACACTGCTTATAAATGATACTTCGTCTGTCTCTATATATAAGGTCCTTTTTTTTGAATGAGCTTATCCCTTTTTATAAGGTCCCATCTGACTTTTTCTGAATAATAAATTTACTTTTTTTCATTTTACCTTCGTTCTCTCACATAATTTATTTACCATATACATTTTCTTTCTTCATTTTCTCCTCATAACTTTTTCTCTCATGCTCATTCATAAATTAAATAAGGGTATCTTTAGAAAAAAAATTATATTTCTTATATATTTCTTAATTTTAATTAATTTTAACTATTTTTTAAAATTGCGTAATTCAGTTGAAAATACCTTACATAAAAAAACGGACGAATTAACTGCTTATCAACACTGGCGGCTAGGTTTTTGGGGGCTGAATTGGGTTGACTAAGGTTTACATTTTTTACATTGATGTGGAGTGGTATATTGATCCTCAGAGAGGAGACAGTCTACTACCAATGTCATATTAATTGATTAGTAGGTAATTAGAGTCTGCAGGGCGATGCTTTGATAGACCTGGAAATCAGGGCTGGCCTAGCCCTATAGGGCCAGCCCTTGAAGGGCCAGGGCCTAAACGGGTTGACCCTACAGGGCTCAAAGTAAGAAAAATTGCTCCTTTTCAAAGTTCGACTCAAGAGCATAAGGGCAGGGCCGGCCCATAGGGCCAAAAGCTATTTTCACAAGATTTAACTACACGTCTACATGTCTCATGCAATAAAACAAATATAGTTACTAATTCATATTCAAAGGTAAAAAATAATGTCCACAAATAACTCACAGTCTCGTACAAAGTATAAGATGACAAGAACCTAAACACTCTAAGCAATATGAGTATGATGACTATCATTTTCATCTTCTTTGCCATTATCATCAATTTCAAGAAATTCAATTGTGCTTCACTTTGAGTAGTAGGGTCTACTTGAGGGGTAAAAATATCAAGAATTTCTTCTCCCTCATCATGAATACATCCATAATCTTTATCTATAACAAATAATAAACCAAAATGATAAATAACTCTATAACAAATATAAAATACAAATAAATTAGTAAATTACCATTATATGTGAACTTTGGAGTAAATAAGAAATATCTAATGTATTTTTCTTATAAAATAATAAATATCTTTTATAAATTTTTCATTTTTAGGATTCTTAATACAAGATTTTCTTTTGAAATTTAATTCTAAAAAAGATAATAACAACTAAATATTTGCAACATCATCAACAAAACATAAAAAATCAATAATATTATTATCATATAAATAATTTCAGAAAATAAAAAAAATATAAGGGCCTAAAGGGCCGACCCGTGGCCCTACAGGGTCGGCCCTTTTAGACCCTCGGCCCTACAGGGCTGGCCCTTTTAGTTCCGGTTTTAGTTTTAAGCCTAAAATCTTAAGTCCGGCCCTTGTAAATTTAGGGCCTACAAGGGCCGGCCCGACGGGCTCGGCCTGTTTTTCCGGCTCTATGCTTTGATAGCAATTACACAACAATTTAGGAAGAGTACATTCCACTCATAACAATCATTGTTAAGAACTGCACCATCTTGATCTCGGGCTCCGTGTGTATTTGTCTTCTCTCTCTCTCTCTCTCTTTTTTGGTCAGATGTCTACCTTCTCTTATTAAATTATATACTTTTTATTATAAATATTAATTATGTGGATGTTTATTAACTCATATCCAGACTAACTTGTTCTTTCAGCGAACTTGATATGTATGATCAGATATTACTGTGTATCACTGTTTATCATTGTAGTAGATTACTGTGTGGCACTATAGCGTGGTTATTGTTCATAACTGTAATAGTTTATTGTATGGCATTGTAGCATGTGGAAGTTGTTGTAGCATACGCAGAAAGGTTACCGTTCATACATGTTTTTTTATTGTTCATACGCGTTTTCTTCCCTATAAATAAAGCCTTGGGTTAAGTATTGATGACGTACAAGTGAATGGGAATTTTTCTCTATTTTCTCTCTTGAATTTCTCTCTTCTCTATCTCTTGTTCGGTCTTATCATCAATATTTTTATAACACGCTATTAGTACGAAGTTTTAACGAAGGTATAATCTTCTCATCGTTTCTTTGACAATTTCATCTACCTTATTTTACATTATCTTTATTTGATAGATTTGGAATAATTTGAGCCACTATATGGAATTAGAGAGATACTTTTACCGATTGTTATAAAAATCGAGTTCGATGGCTAAGATTTAAGATTGCCGTTGGTTTTATATCTTATATATATATATATATATATATATATATATATATATATATATATATATATCATTTACAAGTTCCTTTATATTATTATTGTTATGGCTAGAAGTCATACACATCTGATTTATGAAATTATATGATCTGAAATCATATTGTTTTAATTATTTATTTTGATATGATATGCCAGAAGTCACATCCCTATGATTTCCTATTATATGGCCAGAAGCCATATCCTTTTTCATCTTTTTGTATGGCCAGAAGCTATATTTCCTTGATTTTCCTATTTCTAAATTATATGGCCGAAAGTCATATTTCTTTGACTCTTATTTTGAGATCATATGGCCCGAAGTCATATAACTTTCATCTTCTATCTTATTGTATAGCCAGAAGCCATATTCAACTTTTATTTATCCTGAAGATAAATGACCAGAAGCCATATAGATTTAATTTCTCATCACGAGATTAATTGGCTTGAAGCCATGAGACTAATTAGCATGAAGCCATGAGAACTAAATGGCCCGAAGCCATAAGGTTTTAATTTTTATGATAATATCTTACTTTATGAATTATTTATTGTCTTTATGAATTTCTTGTTATTATATTGCATTTTTATATTTCATATTTTATGAATACCTTTTTATTTCACTAGTCTGAACTAAGTTAAATCCTATGAAATATAAATTTGTGGCTCTTGTCAATACCAAAAAAAAACTATTTATCTTGAATACCTGATCCATAATTTTTCTACACCACCATTTACATGAATGCCTCAAAATTGAATATATGGCTGTGAAAGACCCACTTGCTCTTTGGAACAATTAAAAAAAAGGTATGATCACTAGAAGATGGTTATCTTCTTAAAAGCTTATTATAAATGGATACATCTAATTTGCTCTTGTAGTAGCAATATTGTGAAAGAAGTTTAAGAAATATGTCAAATTAATTTCTTGCATCCATATAGCCAAACGAAACAATGAGCATTTGATGAAAAACTATGAATCCCGTCCAATAGGCTCAACTTCATTCCCAGAAGCGAATGTAGTAATGAATGAATCTAATTATGGCCGTGGATATGGTTACAGCAGTAGGCATGACCATTGTCAAAATCGTGGTGGTTCAAATTCCTACCAGAAGTAGGGAAAATTGATAAGAACCATAAAAGGAAAACTAGTGAGCATAATAAACATGCTAAAAATCTATGTTATCGCTGTGGTGGCAAGGGTCTTTGATCTCGTACCTATCGTACGCCAAGACACCTGGTTGAATATACCAAAAATAAATTAAAAATAATGGTAAAGGATAAAAGGTTGAAATAAATCATGTTGATAAGGTTTAAAATTTTGAATATGGATATACGGATATTACCCATTTAGATATTGCTGATTTCTTAGCATAATTTATCTTTGTCTATTTGAACTGCTATGTTTTAGTGTATTTAAAGTTCCTCCTATCAAATATATTTCTCTTAATTATGTTTTTATGTATATTTTTAATGAAGAATGAATCTTATTGGCATTAATCCTAAAGATTTATGTCTTATTGATAGCACAACAACCAATACCATAGTTAGAAATGATAAATATTTTTCTTCCTTGGTAATGCAAAAAGCCAACATTCAAACTATATGTAGTAGTATAAATTTAATTGAAGGCTCTAGAAGAGCTAATATTTTTTTACCTGAAGGAACAAAATTATGTATTTATAATGCATTTTATTCTACCAAGTCTGAAAGAAACTTGTTGAGTTTCAAAGATATCCACAGAAATGGATATCATATAGAACCAACAATGAAAAATAATCAGGAATATCTTGTTATCACAAATATAGTTTCTAGTAGCAAATGTATATTAGAAATTTTTCCTGCTTTTTCTTCTGGCTTGCATTATACATTTATAAACACCATTGAAACACATGTTATTGAGAACCAGAAGTTCACCAATGCAGACTAAAAGTTTGCCAATGCAAACTAGCAGTTTGTCAATGTAAACCAAAAGTTTACTGATGAATTAAAGTTTGGCATGATCGGTTAGACCATCCCGGTTCAATTATGAAGCGAAAAATAATTACGAATTCATGTGGACATACCTTAAAGTGTAAAAAAAATACCATAATCCCATGATTTCTCATGTGCTGCATGTTCCAAGGGAAAGTTAATTATTCGCCCCTTAAGAAGCAAAATAGAAAGTGAGTCTCTCACATTTCTATAAGAGATACAGGGAGATATTTGTAGGCTGATACACCTACCATGTAGACCATTTAGGTACTATATGATTTCAATTGATGCATCAACTAAATGGTCACATGTGTGCTTATTATCTTCTCACAACCTGGCTTTGCGAGATTACTTTCTCAATTGATTAGATTAAGAGCACATTACCCTGATTATCCTATCAAGAAAATACGTCTTGATAATGTTGGTGAATTTACTTCACAAATGAATATTGTATGTCCCTTGGAATTGATGTTGAATATCCTATAACTCATGTTCATATGAAAAATGGACATGTAGCAATGTTAATTCGCATTAGACCAACAAGTTACCTAAAGGTTTCCTTCTTACAAATGATTTTTGGTCAGGAACCTAATATTTCCCATATAAAGACTTTTGGGTGTGCGATATATGTGCCATTAGCACCACCACAACGTACCAAAATAGGTCCTCAATGAAGGATGTGAATATATGTTGGGTACGAATCTCCTTCAATCATGAAATATTTAGAATCATCTACAAGATATTTATTTACGGCACGGTTTTCCGATTGTCATTTTGATGAATCACTTTTTCTAATATTAGGGGGAGAAAACATGCAGCTGGGTAAAGAAATTAGCTGGAATGAATTATCATTGGCTCATTTTGATCCTCGTACAAAATAGTGTGAACTGAAAGTTCAAAAGATAATTCACTTATAGAGTTTAGCTAATCAAATACCAGAAGCATTTACTAACCCAAAGAAAGTGACAAAGTCACATGTACCAAGTGCTAAAGCTCTTATTAAAATTAATGTCCCTAACGGACAACCTACTATGAATGAATTTAAAGCACACCCGAAGTATGGAAGACCCATCGATTCCAAAGATAAAAATCCTCGAAAAGAAAAGGAGCAAAGAATATAGATGGTCAAGTGATGATAATCAAGAAAAGTTAATAGCTTCAGAAGAGTCATCTCCTGAAGAGTTATTATCTCCAGAAGAGAAAGTTGTAGTCCTAGAAGAGACCTAGGTATCTGATATATGTAAAAATAATGAGATCTCAATAAATTATGTTGTGAATGGAATCCGATGAGATTAAAATGAAGTCAACATTGACGACATCTTTGCTTATCATATAGCATATAATGTAATGAATGATAATGAGGATCATGAGCTAAAATCCATTAGTAAATGCCAACAAAGAAAATATTGGCTCTTATAAAAAGATGCCATTAATGCAGAATTAGAATCATTGCAAAAACAAAAAGTATTTCAACCTGTAGTTCTTACACTTGAAGATGTAAAGCCAGTTGGATGCAAATGAGTCTTTGTACGAAAGAAAAATAAAAAGGGTGAAATAACAAGATATAAGGCACATCTTGTAGCCTAAGACTTTACATAAAGACCCATAATTGATTTTAAAGAAACACATTCACTAGTAGTGGATACGACTACTTTTCGTTATTTAATTAGCCTAGCAGTAAATGAAGGGCTTGATCTACATCTAATGGGTGTCATGACTGCCTATTTATATGGTTCACTTGATAATGATATTTATATGAAAGTCCCTGAAGGACTTAAGGTGCAAAAAGCATCTAATTCAAGTTCTTGAGAACAATACTCAATCAAGTTAAATAAGTCCTTCTATAGCTTGAAGCAATCAGGGTGAATGTGGTATAAACGTCTCAATGAATATCTGTTGAAAGAATGATACAAAAATGATCCGATATGCCTATGCATCTTTATAAAAAGATCAAGCAGTTAATTTGCTATAATTGCTATTTATGTTGATCACATCAACATCATTAGAACTCCTGAAGAGCTCCAAAATGCAATTAATTGTTTGAAGAAAGAATTCGAAATGAAGGACTTGGGAAGAACAAAATTCTGTCTAGGATTATAGATCGAGTACCTAAAAAATGGAATCTTTGTATATCAAGAAACTTATACAAGGAAGGTCCTAAAGTGATTTTACATGGATAAATCTCATCCATTATTTATCCCAATGATTGTAAGGTCTTTGGAAGCAGATAAAGATCCATTTCGACCTTGAGTAATTAGCAAAGAAAGTGATGAAGAACTAATTGGTCCAGAAGTACCATACCTTAGTGCTATTGGATAACTAATGTATCTTGCTAATCACACACGTCCTGATATATCCTTTGCTATTAATTTATTAGCAAGATATAATTCTTCACCAACATGAAAGCATTGGAATTAAGTAAAACATATTTTTCGTTACCTTAGAGACACTATGGACATGGGGTTATACTAATCAAATATATCTAAGCATGAACTAGTAGGTTGTGCAGATGCTAGAGTTTTATCTGATCCTCACGATGGTAAATCACAAATAGTCTATCTGTTTATATGTGGAGGTACAACTATTTCATGGTGATCTATGAAACAGACTATATCAGCCACATCTGTTGGATCTCATGTTTTGATGATAACAAAATCGTGATGATATGTTTTGCCAGGAAATAAGAAGTATTAATTGAAAATATTAAGTGGATTTTATCAATGGAAAAAAATTAGAACTTATGGCTTCTATACTCTGTCAAATTGCTGCTTCACTCGAGTTTTTTCTGCCAAACTTGAGTTATGGCCATATCACTAAAGTTCTGGTATGGTCACTCGAGTTCCGTTCAAAATTTCCTATATAGTTATCGTTGAGAACTAATGAAATCTAAAGTGTAGTGTTTTCCAGGTCTATAATACTCGAGTTTGTGAACATGCACTTGAGTCCTGAAGAGTTATGCACTTGAGTCTTGAGAGTTACAAGATAAGAGTTTCTGTCCGAGAGCCAAGACTATGGAAGAACAGGCACTGTACTCGAGTTCGTGGTTAAGCACTCGAGTTTATTATCAAAATTGCACTCGAGTCATAAGAGTGGTCACAAGGAAGTGTTTATCTGAGATAGTGGCTAAAGTGAAGATATGATGTGTACTCGAGTTTGTCAGTGTGCACTCGAGATCTTGGCGTATGTTACACTCGAGTCCTGAAAGTGCAGAGATGAAAGTTTAGACCCGAGAAGAAGTGACATAGATAATGAGAAATGCACTCAGTTCTATATTATGCACTCGAGTTCTCAGTTATTTTAGCACTCGAGTTATGTGAGTTATGACATGAAATTGTGAACCCGAGAGATATGGTACCAAGAAACAAATACTGCACTCAAGTCTGATATCTAGCACTCGAGTTCTAATTGTGATGTGCACTCAAGTAATGAGAGTGTTATAATGGAAGTGTATACCTGAAAGACTTGTAAAGTTGAAGAAATAAAGTGCACTCGAGTTAAGATTAAGCACTCGAGATCTACACCTATATCACACTCAAGTAATGTGAGTTTCTGGCTTGGGAGTTTCCACCTGAGAAGAGCTATCTTAAGGAAACAAGGGCGACACTCGAGTTCCTCAGTGTGCACTCGAGTGAGTATATAATTAGCACTCGAGTTTGGCTTGACAAACTCGAGTTTGTAACAAGAACAGAAATCCAATCGTTCGAAGATAAATTCTAATATGATTATATTATATTTAATTAATATTTATTCATGCTTTAACGTATTTTAACTTTATTCTCAGTGTGAGACAGATATTAGGTAGCTGAACATGGAAATGGATCCGAGATTACGGCTGCACGCGTTGATTTCGTGATTGTTGATTCCATGATTAAAGGATTTAAATGCCCATAATGATTTATCAACGGAAGCATTTACAACCATCAGAAAAAGGTCAATAAAAGATGATC
The DNA here is from genome assembly GCA_037074505.1 of Albizia julibrissin. NCBI lineage: Eukaryota > Viridiplantae > Streptophyta > Magnoliopsida > Fabales > Fabaceae > Albizia > Albizia julibrissin. Next base: position 30,931,008 of record CM073483.1, read on the forward strand.
ATCACAAATGTGCTGAACGAACCCAATTGCAACATACACAAATAAGCTTATCAGTTTTTCAATTGTACTGTGATCTTCAGTAATTATTCATCTGCTCTGCGAGAGAGTTTCTTGTGTATATCTTTTCACTGTAATTCTCATCTCAAAGTAGAGAGACCTTAAGAGGGTTGAGTGTTTTCTTACGAGTGAAGCTGAGAGAGTCCATTGAAGTCACTCTGCTTATAATTCTTGTCGTGAGGGGGAGAGGAAGTTATGAGTTAAGGAACATTTCTGCTCGTAGTCCTTGCAAGGACAGCTGTTGTATTGTGCTATCCAAGAGCCATTTGAATTTTGGAAGAATAGTAAAAATCTTAGTAGGTGGAATCCTCTGGGGACTGGACGTAGGCAAAACTTGTGGCCGAACCAGTATAACTCTCTGTGTGCAAACTTCTTCATCTTCTCTTTCACTTTGTTCAGTTTTTAAATTCAAAAAATTGGGTATCACCCAATTCACCCCCTATTGGGTGCAAACTTCCAATTTACAACATCATTTAGCCACGCAAAAATTCTAGCAATACATGAAGCCAGTCAAGAATGTGTATGGTTGAGGTTAGTGATACATCATATAAGAACAACTTGTCATTTATCTCTAGGAAAAATGGTACCAACAGTTCTATATGAGGATAATACTGCATGTATTATCCAAATTAAAGAAGGCTATATTAAGAAAGATAAGATAAATCATATTTCTCCAAAATTATTCTTCACTCGTGACCTTCAAAATGATGGTGAAATAGATATCTGGAAAATTCGTTCAAGTGAAAATCTAGTAGATTTATTCACAAAGTCACTTCCTGGTACAATCTTTGAAAATCCTATCTATGACATTGGCCTTCAGAGACTCAGAGATATCAACTGATGTTTTCAAGAAGGGGAGTCGATACACCCTGTACTCTTTTTCCCATATCTAGGTTTTGTTCTACTAGGTTTTCCTATAAAGGTTTTTAATGAGGCAGCACTATACAATATATCAATGAATGATGTACTCTTTTCTTTGGCTAGGTTTTTATCCCTCTAGGTTTTTCCTAGTTAAAGTTTTTAATGAGGCACATTCATAATTGACATCCAAGGGAGAGTGTTATGAATATTAATTATGTGGGTGTCCATTAACTCATATCCAAGCCAACTTTCTCCTCCAATCAACTTGATATATAAGATCAGACATTATTGTGTATCACTGTAGCATATTACTATGCGACACTGTACCATCACGGGGGGTACTGTTCATCACTGTAGCAACTTACTGTGTAGCATTGTAGCACGCGGAAGTTACTGTAGCATACGTGGAAAGGTTACTGTTCATACATGTTTTCTTCCCTATAAATAGAGCCTTGGCCAAGTATTGATGACATACAAGTGAATGAGAATTTCTCTCTATTTTCTCTCTTGAATTTCTCTCTTCTCTATCTCTTGTTCTGTCTTATCATCAATATTTTTATAACACTTTTAAGTTTCTTTTTTTTAGAATATACCTAATTTACTTTGGTGGATTAGTGTTCAAGCTTAATTGAAGTAGAGTTGTCATGTGAATGTGAAAAAATATTTATAGACGGCATTTTTCTTTGTATGATTACATCACCTCCCATATGTGATGATATATGGGATGAGGATTTGAGAGAGTTGATTATGCCATGAATAACAAACTTCTCCTCTATCTAAAAAATTATTTTTTTCTCTCATATTAGTGCTTCACTCTTCTTCCTCTCTAATTGTAAATTTGTTGTATAACGTGATTGGAGTTTACATTAGTACTCCAATGTCATATGTATACTTCAATAATTCAATCGAATTCTAGGTAAAATCTTAAAGTGATATCATAGCATTTTTGACCATGAAGCCATTTTTTTATTTTTACTATGCAAGTTTTAATGTGTTTATCTGGACTTAGATAATCGATCATATCTTCTTTTGATTCTTCCATTCTAAAATCATGATTTGCTTCCCATAATTATGCAAATCGATACACACGCATATAGAAGTTTCATTCAGTTTGTTATATACCCTTGAGTCATCAATCTAGTAACTATGTCTGTAGGTACATTCGTATATATACATAAGTTATTTATGGATGATTCAGTTCTTTGCAGCCCTTGATCTTATGTTTTGTAAATTATTTTATCATTTAAGATATTTGTTTTCACTACTACATATTCATGTATATATGATGCTTAATAAATAATGGTTATAGCAAATAAACGTCATGTATATCGAGCCAGAGGTTGTGTAAGAATATATAATGCTAAAATTTAACAGTTAAATATGCACATTGTCATTATTGAGATGTAGAATTTGTGACTACAAAAGCATAACAGTTGTAATTATTAACTGTCATTTATTTAGTGATAAAAATGACGTTTCATATGAAACAGATGTCATGTAACACTTAAAACGATTTATCTTCCAATCTTATATTAGTGAAAACAAAAATATAATGGTTATAATAATTGACCGTAAACTGTGAATGATAAAAATGACGTTTCATAAGAAACAACCGTCATGTAAAGAATAATTCTAAAAAGTACCTTTTCATAACCTCATTTAGTTCGACACCAAGTACCAATTCTCTTAAGTCAAATATTTTAGAATGAAGTACACTTAAACTCTATTTAAACTAACCTATTCCTTTTGTTCTTATTACCTTTCTTTATCCACCTCATCCTTCTCTCTTCATAGTTAGATGCTCGAGAGCTTTTTCCATTTGGCGCCCTCCTCTTCCACAAGCTCCTCCCCCTTTACCACCTCCTCCTCTTACGCCTCCTTGTCAAATGGATGATCTGCTGCAAACATTAGCCAGCCTTGATCGCTCCATAAGGCATCTCGCTACATATGCTAATAGTTTGAACATGAAGTTAAACCTCATTCTTCATCATAATGAGGTTGTATATAATCACTTCTAGTCAAACCCTTCATCTCCTTCTTTTACAACGATGATGTGCCAAGTGAGGAAGAGGACAATAGCAATGGTGATAATTGAAAATCACTACCATTTTTTTTAAATATTAAAAAATTAATTGTTAGGGCAAAGTAGCCTAAAAATATTTTTTTAAAAATTCAACTGATACATCACTATTATTAGTAAATAACCATGGAAATTTACAAATACAATTTCAGCTTTGTAATTTCTTTCATTCTGAAGGACACGTTCTGCTTAATAACCCGTAAAACCCTTTTCATTCCACTTCTAATTAATTTTCATAAGAAATAATCTTTAATAATAAAGGACGCATTCGGAAGTACAATAATCCACAAAACCCTCATTATTTAAATGCCCAAAAAATAAACACCACTTCTCCACTTCAGTTTAAACTTCTCATAGCTAACTTCTGATTTTTTGTTCTTCATCAATATCATGGACAAATGTAAGAGATCTTCTGGTTCATCATTTTTTCATCTCCCTATGATAAAACCAAAACATGATCTCCCTCTATTGACAATAATTGAAGGGCTTATCCACGTAGCCTATCAACGCCAATGTGTGGTCGAGGCTTACATGAAAGAGCAAGAATGCATAGACCAATGCTTGAAGGAATTGACCTCTTTTGGTCGCTCTTTAAATAAGAAGGTGGACAAATTACTGGAGAAGGAAGGATCTGATAATTCATTATATCCTTCATTACCATAACTTTTTATTTTTATTTGTTTATTTACATTGTCTTTTTCTTTTTTAAATTTTATTTGTAGTATGGGGCTGAATAATTAACCTCAAAAATTACAAAAAAATGTCAAATACATAACGATTATTAAGAAAAAAACCTGTCACTTTTAAAAATACCATGTCAAATACCTAACTGTTATTAAGAAAAAACTGTTACCATTTATAAAAGCTAATGATTATAATGTAAAACCTGTGAACTATTTTTCAAAGAAATATTACGGTTGTAATGTAAGAACTATAAGAAAAGGAAACCATTCATAATGGTTCTGAAGTTATAACTGTGATTTTTGTCAAGTATTTTAAAACACCCAATATCTTGCGCCTTTTCATATTCCCAAGTTATTAAACTTAACACACTTGTCTTAGGCCAAATGTTACGCATCACCAACCTTGAAACCCCACAACTTTGGTTGACTTTTCTGGTCGTCAGCAGTCATTTTTATTCAAACCACAACCTTTAAAGTTTTCATTAGACTTTTGAGTGATAGCTGCATGAGTTGCTCTGTGTGCCCTAACTCACGAGTTGCTTTGTTCTCCTTTTTTGTAGGTATGACTTCTCTTCTATATTTCACATTCTCTATTCTACATTTCGTATTCTCTATTTTTCACGTCATAAAGCCTAGCTAGGTTTTGACCTTAGTCGTGCATCATGTTTTTTTTTTGGAAAATCTATTGCTCTTTTCCTTATGGCTAACTGAATGAGTTATGTTTTCCAGTTAAAATGGTCAGTTTTAGTATCTCTAGCACTGATAATCCGCTTAATGAAGCTAGAACAAGACCTAAGAAGAGGCGGTAGAAAAAGTGAACAATATTGTAAAGAGGGGCCACTTGGCATATAATATAGATGCCACTTGATAGATATTTATCCTCAGGAAGGCTAGGCACGCATTACACACATTTTTTCATGTATTGATGAAGGCATATTTACAAAATTCAAAAGAGGCCGATGAGATAAAAGTTCCTAATAAACTTTAGTCTATAATCACACAGTAGGATTGGAGAGAATTTATCCTCTCACGTCGTCAGAAGTGATTCAAGATAATAGTTATTCATAATTAATAAGACTTGTATGTATCTGTTTAATATTAATCAGAGTGTTGTGAATTTTCTTAGTAAATAAGCTAGACAAATAAGGAGAGGGTGAAGAAGAATATGCATCCTTTCAGGGCAAGATAAAAGTGGTATACGTGTATTGCTTAAGAGTTGTTCACTCAGTATGGGAAGGGTATTAGAACTCCCCATCATGAACTTTGGTTAAAGATGAGGCAAAATAAAGATGGCTCTTTTGACAATTCTTGTGTGAAGGAGGTTGTCAATAAAATGGTAACTGCCTTTCTCCAGATGAGGTCATATTGGCTAAGGCATTCGGGTTTAACCATCTTGGTCTTCTTAGGGGTGTTAGCTTTAGATTAACCAATAAAAATTATTATGTTCACTAGAAACCTCACAGAAATAAAAAGAACAAAAAAATTGAACAGCTAGAGAAACAGTATGATGCAATGCAAAAACAAATACACTTTATAACACAAGAGTTTATAAATAAGTGTAGTACGAGGGTGCAAATGAAAGGGGGAAATGGAAACCCAAGTACTGAAGGCAGTTGCACATTCCTTTCTCATGATCTACCTTAAGGAGAGGGGGATGTAGAATGTTTTGCAAATAACTTTATACACCATATAGTTGGAACGGGCCACATGTACAATCGCCCGGAGGATAACATGATTCATAATGAGACTATGCCTTTTGAGTATGTGAAGGTGGAGCACAATACCAATATAGACCCTAACTATCAGCTCCTTGTACCCATAATAAATGTAGAAACTATGGGAGAGGCCATAGGTAGCTTTGTTGTGTGGCTTGGCCATCTAATTTGAGTATGCAAACTGCATAAGAAGTCTACCACACAAAAGAAGCTTCCTATCAAGTCAAAGACCACCCCTCAGCCCAAGCATACCCTTCAGTTTAAGCTCACCACTCAATCTAATAAGAGGAAGCATCCCATACTCAATGATTAATGTGGGCACAAGTCATACTCAAAAAATAAGCCCGTTGATCAAACTAGTCGAAAGTCCCTCTAGGAATTTATTGAAAAGTTCTTTGCTTCGAGGCTAGAGCTGTTGTTTGCAATGATCTAATATGGGCCAAGGGTCTTTGACACACAAGGGCAAAAGGAATGTATAAAATAAGAGGTTGTTACTGAGGTCTTACATAATGAGATGGCATGTCCAAATTCTGTCAACTTCTTTATTAGGTATTTCTTAAACAATGATTAAATAGTTAGCTACATAGAACTTTGATTATATTTTGATATGTTAGTTTCGACATTCTAGGCACCTATACTAGACTTACATAATCTCCAGCGGCCTCTATGACAAAATCAAGTTCATCTACCCTTACTATGTCAATAACCAGCGTGAGAACATGAAGGAAAAGGTCATACAAACTCAAGCGAACTTTCTGGTCGATAACTTCATTCGAAGGGTACCAGACAAAAGTGACACTTCTTGGCACCTTACATTCAAGGGTAGGTAGATCATTAACTTTTCTTAAATTAGTTATTTATTTATTTTGTAATTGTTCTAATGATGTGATCTATTATTGTACTTAATGGAAATTGTGTAACATCCCAATTTTATTATTAATATTTAACTATAATTATGATGTGAGTGATTAAGCAACTTGAGGTTTTGAGTAAATTAAATGCATTGTTTGAGATATAAAACACAAAATTAATAAAATAGTTGAATGAGATTGAAAAATTGTGAGTAATACATTTATTAATAATGAAATTGAATTTAATGGGATTACTTTATGGTAATTAGAAGTCAATGTATAATTATTTGAGAATAAGTAGAAATTATGCAAAATGAATTGAATTTTATGAAGATGTGATTATAGTTATATAAATATATCATAAAAGTTTTATTTGAGTGAAATACACAAATAAATCTTAATTAATTATTAAGACTTTTTTAGAATATTAGAAAATTTATACATTTCCCAATATCATGATATGTATTTATGAATAAGAATAAGTAGAATTTCTTTATATTATTAATTTAAAAAAAGAGAAAAAAATAAAATAAAGAAAGAAAGAATAAAAAAATGAAATTAAAAAAGTAAGCCCTACACTATGTTATAATATATTTCTCCCTTCCTTTTTCTCTCCAGCACATCATCACCATCATCCTATTAGATCTCATGTTTTGATGATAATAAAAATTGGAGAGATATTACAAAAAGATAACAAAAGTTTTTTGATCAATCAAGCTAAATTTTCTGAGATATACAGTACCATCACTCAAGTGATGAAGTAAGAAAAGTTGATTTGTTTTAGTAATGCTCTCTATCAAGTTTTGGAAGGCATCACTTGATTGATCACTTGAGTGATAGCCCTAGATTACTCAAGTGACCTCTTGAGTGATGAGGTAAAAGGCATCACTAGCACAATACTAAAGTGATTTTGAAAGTGATCTACTGTTGAAACTTTTTTAAGCATAGATCAGTTAAGTGATCCCATATTTTAAGATCAATAGGAGATCACTCAAGTGATACATCAAATTATTAATCACTGGCAGAGCACTCGAGTGATGCATCCAGTGATTTATCATTGATCTCTTGAGCGAGCACTCGAGTGATTGGAATAGTGGATCACTTGCAGAATACTCAAGTGATCCATCTAATGATATGTGATGTTTTATGCACTGACAGAACAAATCACTCAAGTGATCACTTGAGTAATGTAGTCTGTGAAGATCACTTGAGTGATGAGTCCCAAAAATCCAGATTACCAGCTCCTAATAATTGATATAATGTTTTTATGACTAACACTTGCTTAAAGTATTTTTCCAGGAAAATATAAGAAGATCATGCAAAGATAAGAAAAAACTACTTTATGGAGTGTCAAGAGTGTCCAAACCTAACGGCTAGTTTTCAAATACGATAACGGTCAAAAGAAGCAGTGGCACTCCAATGGACAAGTTGAAATACTTATAACAGTTATATCCCACAACTCAACTATAAATACACAAGCTATTAAAGCAGAGTGACAATGAACAATACAACAGACATTGATCAATCTGCATACTTGCTCTGCCTTTCATATTCTGTACTTCAGTGATAATATATTTACTCTTTGAGAGAGAATTCTATCACAAACTCAATATTCATTATTGAGACAGCTTAAGGTTGTGGAACCTTAAGTTGGGGATTAGATTACATCATGTAAGGGGGAGTGAGTGTCTGGTGCAGGAACTTACAATGTACTAAGGTGCTAAGAACCCACAAAATCTTAGAAGTTATAGTGAAAATCTCAGAGGATCTTTGAGGGCTGGACGTAGGTCAAAGTGGTTGTCTCCCGATGTACATTTTGGTGATATTTTTCTTAACCCTTAACTTTGATTTAAATTATTTCAATTACTATTTCTGCATTATCAAAATTATTTTATCACTGAATTCACCCCCTCTTGGGTTAAGCACTTGCACTAATATTTGGTATCAGAGCGTAGGCATTCTTATTCAGATATAACAACCTAAGAAGGATCCGATGGCAAGCATGCGTGAAGGAATACTTCCCAACAGAGCTTCAATTACTAGACCACCAAGTTTTAATGGAGAACACTTCTCTTTTTGTAAAGAAAAATTTAGAGTAATTATCATGGCTATAGACTACAGACTCTAGGAGGTTATTCAAAATGAGAATTACATACCTACAAAAGTTGTAGAAGGGCAATCAGTTCCAAAGTCACCAGCAAAATATAATGACAATGAAAAAAAGCTCGTGACTCTCAACAACAAAACAATCCTAATGATCCAAAGTTCACTAAGTCAAAAGGAGTATTGCAGGATTTGCACACTTCCCACAACAAAGGAAATATGGCAAGCCCTAGAAATAGCACATGAAAGAACTTTAGGCATAAAAGAAAATCGGAATACTCTTATCATAGAGTTTGATATGCTTCGAATGAAGCCAGGTAAATCAATAGCTGAGTTTCAACTCAGATATATTCATTCGTAAATCAACTTGGCGCACTTAGGAAATTCTATAATTAGAATACCCAAGTAAGAAAGATTCTGAATATTCTTTCTAAAAAATGGGAAGCTAAAGTGATAGCAATAGAGGAAGCTAAATGTGAATCAATGCGATTTGTAGCCTCTCTGAATCTAAGAGAAAATTGAAGTTCAAACGAGAACTAGAAGAGATCGATGATAAGAAAAAGAAAAGCTAGGCAATGAATGTGATAAATGAAGAAAAATATCAAGAAGATGATGAGGATTTCAATGATGATGAAATAGGCCTAATAATAAAAGGATTCAAGAAGTTCTATAAGAAAGGCCAAGGGCTTAGAAATCTTCAGAAAGGAGGAACTAGACATAGTAGAGAGACGAAAGAGCACGTCATTTGCTATGAATATGGAAAGTCAGGACATATTAGGTCAGAATGTCCAGAGCTATGTTACAAATTTAGGATGGTATATTCAGAAGTGCAAGTGTACACTGTCGTAATCAAGTAATAAAGAAGTGAGTAGAGTATCGTTCCCACGAGGATTGATCACTAAGTACCAAAATTGGTAATTTTAATTCTATTTAGTCGGTTGATTAGTTGTGATTGAGATTGCAAGATAGAAATGATGAAATATGAATACAAGTGATATAAAGACAAATATGAGAAAAAGCCCTAGGGATTAGATTTCACTTAATAAATTCCGGATTTAATCATTTATCTATTCTAGTCCAATTTATTCCACATGATTGATAGTCGAGTTTCCCTATTTTAATTACTAGCCTCTTCCAAGGTCAAGTAATTCTATAATTAATTGCTAACCCAATATATTCCTATATGAATTTAAGCAATCAATCATGCATTAAGATTTATGGAACTCAATTAAGACTACATAACCCATATGAATATATTCCTATTTCATATGCAAATTATGGTTTTAATTATAGGATCCACACACATGTATCTCCTTCCGGTCTCAACATGCATATTAAAATCATCCAAAAGGTGGCCAATCAATTGTAAGCATTAAGAGCAATAATTAAAACTCAATCATGAAGGAAAAATTAAAACTAGATTTAATAAGGTAAGATTCAATCCGTCATTAATAAGCTACGTCATCACCCTAGGAAAAGGAAAATTTAGCTCATGATAAAATCAAAAACAAAACCAAAATATATTCCAAACATCATAAATATTGCATAAAAATTAATTACAAAAACATAAAAATACTACTACAAGATGCATGAAAATGGAAAATCTAGCCTACCATATAGGAGGTAAAACCATCCATGTAGGTGGCAACCTATACCATCCATAAAGGAGGACTACCTAGGCCTTCCATATAGGAGGTAAAACCATCCATGTAGGAGGCATGCAAGAAGTAAAAAAAATGCAAGAAATAAATTCTAAAAATAACAACTCTCTCTCTCTAAAATAGAAACTCTCTCTCTCTCTCTTCCTTCCTCCTTCTTCCCCTCATTTTAGGGTGCCAAGAAGCTCTATTTATAGGCTTCATTTTCGGACTGCTACAGTGATTTTGCTACAGTGATTTTGCTACAGTGCACCGACTGCTACAGGAACCGCACTGCTACAGTGAATCGACCACACCGTCCGCTACAGTAAAACTGCTACAGTACCGACCACACCGTCTGCTACAGTGAAGCTGCTACAGTGCACAGTGAACAGTACCGCATGAACAGTGTACAGTGAATAGCCACGTGAATAGTCTTTTCCTTAAATGCCTTCTTTAATTCTTTTTAATCCGGTACTATCCATGGCTGCAAGAAAATCATTATTTATTTATTAATTACACCCAAATTGATTACATTCAGCTCAAATATAGTCCACAAAATCATCATATAAGGGAAAATGAATATGCAAATATTTTACTTATCAAGCTACTTTAGAAGAATAAAGGAAAGAAAAAAGGAAAATTCTTCGAGAAAAAGAAAGCATTTGTATCCGTTATATGGGGAGACAGTTCCTTAGATGAAGATAGTTATGAAGAAGAAGTAGCCAACATTTGTCTGGTTGCTTAAAAGGAATTGGAAGAAGAAGAGGTAATTGATTCTGACTTTACCTATGATAAATTACATTCTAAATATAATGTTTTATATTTTGAATTCATCAAAATAGTCAAAGAACTAGTTGTTTACAAAAAGAAAAACAAATTGCTTGAAGAAAAACTCAAGGAATTCTCTGGAAATGTTTGCGAAAATTGTCCTGTTTTGGAAAAGAAAAATGTTGATCTTACTAAAACTCGTGAAAAATTCACTAAAAGAAGTGAAATGTTAAGTGTCATTTTAAAATCTCAATGTTTTATAAATGATTGGTGTGGTATTAGATATGACCCCAAATCAAACAAAAAGAAGGGAAGAAATAAAATAGGAGGGAAAACATATTTGAATTATTTTCAGCATTCTATACATGTATCAAATCCTTTTGCACATTGTAATTTTTGTAATAAGAAGGAACATTATACTTCCTCATGCATTCATATAAAGAAAGGAAAAATAGGAACCTACAAATGGGTATCTAAAGGTTCATATGTTTAGAAAATAATTTGTACTATATCGGTAAATACAGTATCATTTTCACCAAACCACTTCCATTCTTAGTGCTCTGCCAAAAAATTTTCACGAACGCTTACCCATGCAATTGGCCTCAAAGCCTACTGATTTCCACTCCCAAAAATGTCCTAAAATCTTCAAAATTCTCTGCCCTAACATACAGTTGTCGTGACTGACAAGAGGGAAATCTTATAGTTTGGTACTCAATCATTTAAATGGATTAAACAAAAACTACTTGTGGTCGATCTTTAAAGTCTCCAGCAACATCCTCCATTAAAGAAATAGAAGAAATCATCCACATCGAAACCCAAGTCTCACTTACAGTTGGAAGTTCTTGAGCAAGCACCACCTGGGCTACAGCTCAAGGCTAAAGGAGTTGTTATTTAGGAGCCAATGACCACTAGAGCAAGAACAAAAACTGTAACGCTAAAGGGAAGAGGAAAATCCAAAACTCCTCCAAGTCCCCCATCTTTGGATTCTAACACTAACACTCCTTCTTGGACTGAGAGGGATCCCCAGGAAACAAAGTATAATGCCAAAATTACTAAGGCTATGTCCAATATGCTTAAAGAGGCATTATTGATCAAAGGAGAAAAGCAAGGATCCTCCTCCAAGCCCACTGAGTCACAGCTAGAGGATTTAGAAGAAGGAGAAAATAGAGAAGAAGAAAAAGAGGAGAGTAAGGAAAAAGATATAACAGTACCTCCAAAGGGCTTCAATTTAAATAAGCTTGGGGACATGAATAAATTAATAGAGCACTTTGCTCGGAGAAAAATGTGTAAGATGTACTACGTTGATCTTAAAGTTTTATTTGAGGCCATCAAATTTGATTTGAGTGAGTACCTAAAACACTATATGCTTGGTTATATGTGCATCTACCTTACTATTCTAAGGTAGTTAGGTATTTTTATTGTAATCTAGAGTCGGTTGAAGATTTCTTCAAGGGTAGTTCTATTATAGAAGAAGAGTTGGAAACTAAAGTGAGAAGGAAGAAGTTTTTGTTAGATATGATTAGTTTTGATGATGACAAATATAGAAGTCAAATATTAAGAGAGCAAAAGCTTGCATAATATACTTATCTCTTACATTGACTTACTACTATTTAATGTTGCATATCTTGTAGATTAGTCAAGCAAAGAGATTGAAAAATGAAAAACTTGTAAGAATTAATGAAGAATATGAAGATTCAAGTTCTTTGGGTACTGTAGCAGTGATACTGTAACATACGATTATTGTAGCGTATTTGGCACTGTAGCATACTGTAGCACTGTAGCACTGAAGTAATTTTAACAATCACTCGAGTGATATTTCAGAATTACTCGAGTGATTCTGCAAACAGTGAAAATCACTTGGAGTGATTCACTATTTTAGCAAGTGATGTACTGTAGCGGCGAGTCTCTGTTTTTCATCCAACTGAGTAAGGTTTGGTTATTCAATCATATTTCTCAAAATACAACTCTGAGTGAGACTAAACTAGTTACATATGAAAATAGACTTCCAATGCATCATTGGGACACCAGAAGCAACATCAAAGGAGCTTAGATGAAGGAGATATAAATGTTGCAAGTTGGAACTCAAATTAGCATCACCATCCAGAATAGGTTCGGTATTTTAGACATAACTGTAAAAAAGAGATCCAATTGAGCTGAAACTGGTGTCATATGAAACTAGACTTAAAGAGCTTTCCATGGATATATAATATGCCAATTTTGGAGTTATATTTGAAGAGTTATCTTATCTGGAAATTGACCCCTGTTTGCTGAAGAATTGGAAATGCAACGAGTTAAAGTGATCTGAACAACAGATTACTCGAGTGATTTTTAGTAATCACTCAAGTGATGACAAAAATTACAAATCACTCGAGTGATTTCAGAATTCACTCAAGTGATATGACTTATTCTACATATCACTTCCAGTGGCCTATCAGATCACTCCCGAAATTTTTCACTGTGCTGAAAATCACTTCTAGTGCATCCAATTTACTCGAGTGATTCTGTTGATTTTACAAATCATTTCCAGTGTAAGCCAAATAACTGCAAGAAAATTTCACTATTTCAAAATTCACTTCCAGTGATCTCCAAATCACTCGAGTGATATGTGAAATTTTCAATATTACTTTCAGTGGCTCTGAAATCACGGGAAGAAAATTTCATTGTTCTGAAAATCACTCCCAGTGCAGTCGAATTCACTCGAGTGTTTAGCTATTTTCTCAGTATAACTTCCGGTTGACATCAAATCACTGACAATATATTAGTATGAACCAGAACCACTTCCCGTGAAGATGAGATCACTCCTAGTGAACCTAAATGCACCTCCAGTGAAAGCCAATATGCCTCAAGTGATATGTTTATTTTGGTATATCACTCCCAATGCATTTCCAGTGAATCAAATACCTTACAGTGATCACTCAGTGTACTCTCCACTGTGACAAAATCAGCTCCAGTGATCACGCTATGCACTACCGGTAAAATATCGTGTTTGATAAAAATCATTGCTAGTGAATCAGAATCACTCCCAAATCAAGATCATTGCCAGTGATATAGGATTTTCTCAGAATGCTTACAGTGCACCACCAGGAAATATCAACCTCCACCAGTGAATCTGAATCACTTCCAGTAACACTAAAATCACTGCAAGAGAATCAGAATTCACTACCAGAGAATTTATTGAAAGCTAGAGTGATTTAGTGTTCTTAACATGATCATAGAAATCACTCAAGGGATCTTGAGCTACACTCGAGGATGCTGATCATTGCTAGTGGAATATTGTTTTGTCAAGATCACTACCGATGGAATATTATTTTCTGAAAATCACCTCCAGTGAAATCAAAATAACTTCCAGTGATTCTTTGATTTTTAGAGATCACTGCCAGTGAAGTCTGTAATCACCCAAGTGATTCTAACAGCTATTTCTCTAAGTACTTTTACAGGTGTTATGTACTATCGAATACATTGTAACCATCAGACCAATATTCAACGATGAAGAATCATGGGCAATATTAATATTTAACAGACAAGTCAATGAACGTGCAAACAATTGAAGCATTTGTCATAGCACAATCATAGGCAACGATTGAATTACTTATCGGAGAGCACAATCAGATTACAACAGAAAAATATTTCAATGCTTCTAACAGCTCTTAACGCATGTCCTATATAAACCAAAGCATTCAATAAGAGACAGTAGCAAACTGAGATACACACAAGCAAACAGAAAAAACGAGAACTCAACTATACTAACATGCAAATATCATGAGTCACCCACTTCGACCCAGACACTCTCAGTACTTATCTATTTTCTGTATCATGTATCATTAAGAGTGAGATTATCTGTATTGTACTTCAGTGAGCATTTTACTTACTCTGTGAGAGAGCTAGTAAACACTTCATTTGTATTTCAGAAGTAATCTCAAGGTAAAGGGACCTTGAGAAGGTTGATTACCTTATGGGGAAGCTATAGAGAGAATCGCTAGTAAGACTTTTTGCTCGTAAGACTTACAAGGTGCAAGCAGTAGAGAACGTTGCTGCTAGTAAGACTTGCACGATTAAGCAGGAGATAAAGGTCTTTGGGATTGCTTTGCTCGACTTGCCGTAAAAGGGAGTAAACCTTACAATGTGTAAGGGGGAGTAACTCTTGTGAGTTTGTAGAGGCTTATCTTGTGCCCAGTTAAACAAGAAGATAGTGTTAGACATGATTAGTTTTGATGATGACAAATAAAGATGTCAAATATTAAGAGAGCAAAAGTTTTCATAATATACTTATCTCTTACATTGACTAACTACTATATTTAATGTTGCATATCTTGTAGATTAGTCAAGCAATGAAAGAAAGAGATTGAGAAATGAATAACTTGTAAGAATTAATGAAGAATATGAAGATTCAAGTTCTTTGGGGGGGATTGTAGCAGTGGTACTGTAGTGTATTTGGCACTGTAGCATAATGTAGCACTGTAGCAACCGAGTGATTCTGGAAACAGGGAAAAATTCTTAGAGTGAGTCACTATTCACTCGAGTGATCTATGAATTTTCATGCTCTGTTTTTCGTCCAGCTAAGCGAGGTCTGGTTATTCGATCATATCTCTCAAACTATAACTCCAATTAAGACAAAACTAGTTGCATATGAAAATAGACTCCCAATGTATCATTTGAACACCATAAGAAACATCAAATGAGCTTAAATGAAGGAGATATAAATGTTGCAAGTTGAAACTCAAATCAGCGTCACCGTCCAAAACAAGTTTGGTATTTTGGACATAACTCTCAAACCATAGATCCAATTGAGCTGAAACTGGTGCCATATGAAACTAGACGTAAACAAATTTCCATGGATATATAATATTGCAATTTTGGAGTTATATTCGAAGAATTATGTCATCTGGAAGTTGACCCCTGTCTGCTGTCGAATTGGAAGTGGAGCTACGAGTTCAAGTGATCTGAACAGGGAGCACCCAAGTGATTTTTATAATCACTCGAGTGATCATTAATAATCACTAGAGTGAAATGCGTCATATGCCAGATCACTCGAGTGGCACATAAATCACCAGAATAATTTTTCACTGTTCTTAAAATCACTCCCAATTATATCGAAATCACTCGAGTGATTCTGTTGATTTTACAAATCACTTCCAGTGCAAGCCAAATCATTGCAAGAAAATTCACTGTTTGCAATTTCACTTCCAGTGATACCGAAATCACTCGAGTGATATGATATTTTTCATAATCACTTCCAGTACAAGCCAAATCACTGTAAGAAAAATTCACTATTTCGAAATTCACTTCCAGTGATACCGAAATCACTCGAGTGATATGAGATTTTTCAGAATCACTTCCAGTACAAACCAAATCACTGCAAGAAAAATTCACTATTTCGAAATTCACTTCCAGTGATCTCCAAATCACTCGAGCGATATGTGAAATTTTCAATATCACTTCCAGTGGCTCTGAAATCACTGGAAGAAAATTTTACTGTTCTGAAAATCACTCTCAGTGCAGCCGAATTCACTCGAGTGATTAGTTATTTTCTCAGTATCACTTCCGATTGACATCAAATCACTGCCAGTATATCAGTATGAATCAGAATCACTTCCCGTGAAGGTAAGATCACTCCCAGTGAACCTAAATGCAACTCCAGTAAAAGCCAATATGCCTCAAGTGATATGTTTATTTTGGTATATCACTCCTAATACATTTCCAGTGAATCAAATACCTTCCATTGATCACTCAGTGTACTCTCCACTGTGACAGAATCAGTTCCAGTGGCAGCAAATCAAAATCACATTTAGAAATCAAGATCACTGCCAGTGGAATACTATCTTCTGAAAATCACCTTGAGTGAAATCAAGTTTACTTCCAGTAATTCTCCAGTTTTCAGATATCACTGCCAGTGAAGTTGTAATTCACCCGAATGAAATGTTGTTTTATGAAAATTACTAGCAGAGAAGTATGTAATCACCCGAGTGATGTTTTCTAACGGCTATTTCTCTGAGTGCTTTTATAGGTGTTATGCACTACCGATCACATGGCATACACGAATCAATATTCAGTGACAACAAATCATAGGCAACATGACTATTCAATAAACGATTCAACAAACGTGCAAAACAGAAAGAAAGCAATGCTGAAACATTTGTCAGAGCATGATCAACAGAAAATGATGAAGTATCTGTCAAACACACGATGGGCTTTCAACGGAAAAATATTTGAATGCTCTAACGGCTCTCAACCTATCTTCTATATAAACTGAAGCATTCAAGAAGAATATACATATGACATTGACCAAATACACGAGTGAACAGAAATGATGAAGTAGCGATAACCCAACTGCCAATATGCTGCTATCATGAATCTTCGTCTCTCACATACTCTCTGTTAATATCTATTTTTCCTTGTCATGTATAATTGAGAGTGAGAATATTTACACTGTACTTCAGTAAGCATTTATACACTCTGTGAGAGAGCTTGTAAACACTTTATCTGTATTCAGAAGTGTTCTCAAGGTAGAGGGACCTTGAGTGGATTGGTTACCTTACGGGGAAGCTGTAGAGTGAATTGCTAGTAAGACTTTCTACTTGTAAGACTTACAAGGTGCAAGCAGTAGAGAACATTGCTTGCTCGTAAGACTTACAGTGGTGTAAGTAAGAGAGACGTTGTTGCTCGTAAGACTTGCACGGTTAAGTATGAGAGAAAGGTCTTTGGGATTGTTTTGCTTGACTTGCCGTAAGAGAGAGTAATGTTACAGTGTGTAAGGGGGAGTACTTTGTAAGAGATTTATAGAGGCTTATCTTGTGCCCAGTTAAACAAGAAGATAGTGGATTGGAAATCTCAGGA
Organism: Albizia julibrissin; assembly: GCA_037074505.1. NCBI lineage: Eukaryota > Viridiplantae > Streptophyta > Magnoliopsida > Fabales > Fabaceae > Albizia > Albizia julibrissin. The sequence continues at coordinate 30,948,600 of CM073483.1, forward strand.
GGAGCCTGGGGACTAGACGTAGGTCATCCTGGATTGGACCGAACCAGGATAAATTATAGTTTGCATTCTCTCTTCCCTAAGCTTTTACATTTCTAGTATATATGATCTATATATCTGCTTATGAATTTATAGTTCCATATGTATTGATTTGATAAGCTGTAAAAAGATTATAAACAATCAGACTTTCTTATCGTACACCCAATTCACCCCCTCTTGGGTGTCGGCCAGTTCTAACAGATAGTGGATTGGAAATCTTAGGAGGACCCTGGGGACTGGACGTAGGTCATCGTGGATTGGACCAAACCAGGATAAATCACAGTTTGCATCTTCTCTTCCCTAAACTTTTATATTTCCAGCATATATGATCTATATATCTGCGTATGAATTTATAGTTTTATATGTATTGATTTGATAAGCTTCGAAAAGACTTTAAACAATCAGAATTTCTTATCGTACACCCAATTCACCCCCCTCTTTGGTGTCAGCCAGTTCTAACAGATAGTGGATTGGAAATCTTAGGAGGAGCCTAGGGACTGGACGTAGGTCATCGTGGATTGGACCAAACCAAGATAAATCACAGTTTGCATCTTCTCTTCCCTAAGCTTTTACATTTCCAGCATATATGATCTATATATCTGCGTATGAATTTATAGTTTTATATGTATTGATTTGATAAGCTTCGAAAAGACTTTAAACAATCAGACTTTCTTATCGTATACCTAATTCACCCCCCTCTTGGGTGTCAGCTGGTTCTAACAGTTTTATATCTCTACCTCTAGGATCAACAAGTAGCTAGGTATTACTAAGCCACTAAAGGATAACCCACAAGCTTTCATGAATCATATTTTCAATATCCTAAGGCTCGGTAAGAGAGTAGGGCCACTTATCTTCAATCCAAGGGACATGTGTGACTTACACAGAGTCCTTTAGTACATATACTCCAGAGCCATAGTCAACAAGTCTAACAACTTCAATCATTTCATTAATAGATACTACAGACTTATGGCTTCCATATTGTTAAAGGAGAAAAGGAATCTATGAGATTTGATCTTTTTTTAGATTAAGAGGTACAGGTTCTCTGGTGCTAGCTCAACACTGATGTCATACCTTAGTTGATCTCTCTCTTCCTTAAAGCTAACAAGATATGGTACTTAGAGCCCAATAAACTGGTTGAGAGGTTATTACTAGTAGGAAGAATCCAAATTAGGAAGTTAGAGATTGAGTTTCCTCTAAAGCAAGCCTTAGTTACCACACCAAAGAAGAAGAAGGCAATTGAGGCTGAGACCAATAGGATGGATGATACACAGTCTTCTGCCCCTGCCACATCCACAACCCCTTCATTTTTTGGCCATATGATATATAATTATTTGAAAGAGGTTCTTTAGGGTTTTCATGTGGATATAGCTACACACTAATACTAAGCTCATAACTCACATGAATCACAAGATAGGAGAAATGTGTAAGTATATGAACCAGCATAATAAGACAGTGTTGGCACAGCATGAAGCTCAGATGAATGCATTAATTAAGATTACCAGGCTTCTCAGGTCACTGCCTGAGAAGGTTGATGCTTTGACACCAAGCTCCTCCACTCCTAATACATCTATCCTAACTTCAACTCTAACCTTTGCATCCATCCTAGTCTCTGATCTTCTATTTGACATTACTTACTCCTTACTGAGCAATATACTATTCACGATATTTAATCCTAATACTTCTACATAGGTTTATATCACCTTGGATGAACCTGCTCCTGTACAGCCTACTGTAGATTCCATACATGTTGCCTCACCTTCAACCACAGAGCTACTACCTCAGACTCCTTCTCATCGCTCTCATCATTCTGATGACACTGAGGAGTTAGTAGTCTCATCATCTGCTCAGCCTTTACCACCACAACATACTCCCCTATATGTCCTTCACCTATAAGATCCACTGTAGGTCCCTCCTCTTCACATTCTAAAGCTCATTTCATCTTAATCACCCACATTTGCTATTCAAGGAGGCAATACTCATGATGATGTATCCTCTCTTATCCCAGCCACTCCTATCACCACCATTGATCATCATCACCCAGCTCTAGCTCTGCCTCTCCTACTTTTTTCACCTTTTCGGATGATGCCAAAAATGGGGAGAAAATGGTATTGTTATAGGAGAGAAGGACTAGTTAGTGAATTGGTAAAGATACATTGTTCTTGTATGTTATAGTTTAGGGTATTTTGGGTGTATAGGGTTCTTGAGATCATTTAGGTTATGTATTTATGTTTTTCTTATACATTTGGACTACTTACTGACTTTTTACATATCCATGACGCATATTGAATGATTATAAAGTAAAGTATGTTTAATGGTATTGTTGTTTAAGCTCTTTTGTAATATCATGATCTTGTTTAAATTTCATGTGGTCTTATAGTCTTTAAATTCAAGTTTAGCTTGATATTGCAAAAAATTTGTTTTTAAAAACGTTTAGTTCAAGAATCACCAAGTTTTGTCATCATCAAAAAGGGAGAAAATGTTAGATTTCATGTTTTGATGATAACAAAAATTGGAGAGATATTAAGAAAAGATAACAAAAGCTTTTTGATCAATCAAGCTAAGTTTTCCGAGACATACAATACCATCACTCAAGTGATCACTTAAGTAATGAAGTAAGAAAAGTTTCTGTTTCAGTGATGGTCTCTATCAATTTTTAGAAGTGATCACTCAAGTGATGGCCTTGGATCACTTGAGTGACCCTTCGAGTGATGAGGTAAAAGGCATCACTAGCACAACACTAGAGTAATTCTGAAAGTGACCTACTATTGAAAATTTTCTAAGCACAGATTACTCAAGTGACCACTGGAGTGATCCCATATTTTGAGATCACTAGTAAAGTACTCGAGAGATATGTCAAGTTATTGATTACTAGTAGATCAATCAAGTTATGCATCTAGTGATTCATCACTGATCACTCCAGTGAGCACTTGAGTGATATGAATAGTAGATCACTAGCACATCACTCGAGTGTTCCATCCAATGATATGCGATGTTTTGTGCTCTGATAAAACAGATCACTCAACTAATATAGTCTATAAAGATCACTCGAGTGATGAGTCCCAGAAAGCCAGATTACCATCTCCTGATCATTAATTTAATGTCTTTATTACTAACACTCAATTGTATTAGTGTTTAAAGTATTTTTCCAACAAAATATAAGAAGATCATGTAAAGAGAAGAAAAAGCTACTTTAAGGAGCATTAGGAGTGTTCGAACCTAACGGCTAGTTTTCAAATACGATAATGGTCAAAAGAAGCAACGGCACTTCAACAGACAAGTTGAAATGCTTGCAACGGTCATATCCTAGGACTCAACTATAAATACACAAGCTATCAAAGTAGCGCAGTAACGAACAACATAACAGGCAACGATCAATATGCATACTTGCTCTGTCTTTCATTATTTCATTCTTTGTACTTCAATAATCATATATTTACTCTTTAAGAGAGAATTCTATCACAAAATCAATATTCATTATTGAGACAATTTAAGGTTATGGAACCTTAAGTTGCGGATTAGATTACATCATGTAAGGGGGAGCAAGTATCTAGTGAAGGAAATTACAGTGTACTGAGGTGCCAAGAACCCACTGAATCTTGGAAGTTATAGTGAAAATCTTAGAGGATCTCTAAGGACTGGTCGTAGGTTAAAGTGGTTGTGACTGAACCATGATAAATCCTGGTATACACTTCGGTAATATTTTTCTTAACCCTTAACTTTGATTTAAATTATGTCAATTATTATTTCTGCATTATCAAAATTATTTTATCACCCAATTCAACCCCACTCTTAGGTGAAACGCTTGCACTAACATATCCCATTTTCTTCCTCTTCGTTCTTCCTTCTTCAGAGTTGAAAGAGTGAGAGTCCTCCATTAATGGAGGTTTCAGATACCTTTGAGCTTTATTTCTTCCTCATAAAATCACCAAACTATAATACCTACTTTCCAAATATTTTTCTACTTTATGAGTGTTTTCTATTAGTACAAATTTCATTGAGAGTAAAGCAAGTTTGATGGTTAGGGCTTGAAGCAAGTGTGGATTTTTTATAAATGGAAATCATAAGATTGTAGAGGTAAGTAAATACTAGCATTTAATCGGTTTACTTTATTGAATAAGGTTAATTTTTTCACTTTAGGCTTCTTGTGATTGAACCTTAAGTAAGGGGGGATTTTAGGTTTTAGAGTAAATTCTTGGTTGAAAATTTGATAATTAGTTATAGGTAACTCAAAAATACTTATTGAAAGTTGATTTTGTGGTTACACTATAAGTTTGGTTGGTTTTTCTATTTATAGAGGAATTATGACGAATTTTTTAGGTCTTTTTAGAATTAGCAATCTGGACACTGTTTATCTAACAAATATTTTAGTTAGAAACTTTAGGTAATAAAGATCTTGTAGTTAAATTTTCATAGTGATTGGACTTGATTTGAGTTACCTTTAAGTACTCAAATTCTTACTTAGAAAAATGGAATTATGGAATAATAGTGAAATTGTAACTTATCGATTTTCTAGTAGCATGTAAAAGTAATTTGGGATTAAATAAAATGTTATGAAATGTTTGAAATTTTGGAGTTCATTTGCTAGGCTTGAATTCAAAATTCTTATAAAAATAAATGATTTGGTTAAGTAAAAGATAATTACGAACTTGAATATTTGATATTGGAACTAGGAAATTATAACTTACGTTGAGCATATGGAACTTGATTAATGAGTTAAATGAGTATAATAAAGTGAAAGAATAGGGAGAATATCATTAGGATAATAAACATATGAATGGTAGAGATAGTAGGAATTTTTCTAAGGAACAAGTAAGTGAAGGTTGAGAGTCTAGTTACTAATTGTTAATCATGACATTAGTTATCATCTTATTGATGAATATTCACATATATTATGTAGACTCTTCTTAGTTGTAGTTGAGCACGGGGTTTCATAAGAATGATGGTAACTTGTTTAGCTTTAGAGAGAGAGGTGACTGCTTTCCAATTTATCTTGTATGCTTGTTGAGGTGATTATAAATGTATGTTGGTATTTTCAATTGCTATAAATGTGTTATAGTATTTTATACATCAAATCCATAAAAAGATGGTAAAAATTATGTTTTTAGTAAACTTGTTAGTTAAGTGGGCTTGAATGTTTTATCTAAGTGTTGATATTGCATGTAATTGAGTATTGGTTAAATGAATAACATGTTGATACTGGATTTTGTGATGTTGAATTATCGGATTGCATATTGAGCTGTGTTGGATGGTATGGAGATTTGATTGTGGGAGGTTTTATGCTTTTATACCAAGTGGTACAATCACCACTTAGCACCCAGTGACTAACTTTGACATTCTTAAGGCCCTTAGTATTACCCTTCCTTAGCCAAGTAAAGGTAAGCTCAAGGGACATGTAACCCCTTTCCATATTACAAGGAAAGGAAAACTATGGTCTGATGTGAACTCTATAGCTTTTGACTGGGCTACACCTTACTATTAGAGAGCTTGGTGCAGTCTTGTTACAAAGACAAATCATGTTATGTGTTATAGCCTATAGGTTTTGTCAATGGTTATAAGGAGGTTATAAGGATGGTTAAAGGAGTCATATGCATACTTAATTACTCCTTGAACTACTATTTTTTGTGGAAAAAATTTTATACTTTATATTATATGAGTTTATATTTAGCTTACTTAACTATCTTATAACTATTCCCTGCATACATGTTAAATTAGAATTGTGGTTACTTGGTCTATGTGACTCACCATGTAGTTGATTATTATTTTGCAAGCCAGGATCTTTATGGGATATGTTCAAGAATGTTCTTGAGGTTTAGGTTGGCAACTGTGCCTTGTAAATCCTCCTCTGTTTGTTAATTATGTGTTGACTTTGTATATTGCCACCTAGGGCTTATTCATACTCTGATGTGAACTGTGAAACAATTTTCAAACTTGCATGATTGGATTACTTTTCTATACTTTGGCAAAGTATTGATAGAGGAGGTTTGAGATTATGGATCTTAAATTGTGATTCTTATTGTTGATCCACTTTTATGAACTTTTGAGAGTATTATGGTTCTATATGAAATCGGATTATCAAGGAAAGTTATGAATTGTGATTATTAAGATTATATTTATGAGAAATGATATTGGACCTATCGGTAAATTATATTATCGGGCTTTAACTGCCCAAGGCACAATTATCATAGTATCGACCAATATGTGATTTTGAATAAGATATTCAATACATTTTAACCATGATAAACTAACGTCTTTCTTTTTCTTCCACCGTTATTCTTAAAATGTTTTGGTCAAATCCTTTTTACTATGGTAGTCCTTTGTAATTGGTTTCTTCATTTTCTACCATAGTAGTGCTCAATGTTTTAATAAGTTGTTGGAAATAATTAATTATACAATAAATATGGAGGCTGTTACACATTCGATGCTCATATTACTAAATCCATACCGTAAAAAGATTTGGTAATATGACTCTCTTGGCGAGAATCCAACAATTAGGCCATATATTTATGCAGGAGATATTTAACCAATAAGTTATTCATTCTTCTAGTTCTATGTAAGGATTCAACACATACAATTCAAATCCTAGCAATTATATATGGATATATGGGTAGATTAATATATAAACTCTTATATATGCACTTTCTCAATGCATAAATAACTTCAACCTTTACCCAAGTCCTACCTCTTCAAATTTGACCCTTTAGCTTTAACTCTTTCACTTTAATTCTTGCTTTAATCATTATTGTGGCTAATAAAATTCTTCCCTCATTATTAACATTAAAATTACGGAATCCGGGCTCCTGCCCTATAACTTCCTAGGTTCAGACATGAATGCTTAAGTGCAAACTTTCTTATTTTTATGCTTAATGTTTCCAACTTTGCCTCATGGGTACATTCTCATACAATTCCCACCTATAAATTTATTGGAGCACTTAGATGCGTCAAAATTCAATTCCTTGCACTACAAATACGACCCATACAAACTTTCAGTGGTGACTCAAACAATCGCTATTGAAAGTCTTAAAAGACAAATTTCGAGGGCGACATTTTTTGTTGCCACTAAAAATTATACTTTTAGTGGTGACAGTTTTAGTCGTGGCTGAAAGTTAAACTCTCATGGCCATTTTCTCTGTCGCCGCTAAAAGTCGTACTTTTAGCTGCAACATTTTTGAGTCTCCGCTAAAGGTAATATTTTCAGAGGCAACTTTTTGAGTCGCTGCTAGAGGTCATACTTTCAGCGGTGACATTTTGTGTCGCTACTAAACACCATACTTTTAGCGATGCTTTTTTCAATTGTTGCTAATAATGGCAAGACTTTTGAAGGCAATTTTCAATTAACAAGGAGTGTAATTTTTTTATTTAAATATAATATTTAACATCTCACTATTTAAATATGCTATTTCTCATGAAAAATAAGGTAATGAGCTTTCTTTCTTTTTTCCAATGATTTTATGCTTAAATTGATAATTTAATGATACATCAACACTTAAATTTTCCAATTTCAATCTTTATTGTTATGGTGTCTACTTAAAAACAATTGTTCTACTAATTTAATATGTAAAATTTAATATGGCATGTGTGCATCTTTCTACCACAATTTCTTTCATTCTCATATTCAAAATAGAAGACAAGTATAAGGAAGATAAGAAACCAATTGACAATCCAACTACTCTTATACTTAAGGATAGGGTGTTTCGAATCACCTAAAAAATTTTTGCTTAATCGAGCACAAAATCTGATTGTTTACTTGATCAAGATTGCTTAGATTGGACTGAGCAAATGTGAACCGCTATACATGAAAATTTTAGGCAAGATCGAGGACTCAAATGGCTAATTAGACCACCCAAAACGAATATATATTAGATATAATCACTTTTTTTGTCTAAAAAATATATTTAAATCATGTTATGTGCTTTTTAATACTATCTTGAAAATTAAGATGAATCATATATTTTATAAATTTATACTAAAAACAAAAATAATAAAAAATTGAAAACATATTATTAAAATTTATCAATAACCTTTCAAAAAAAATTAAATAATCATTTTAAAATGAAAATAAATTTCTAAGTAGGAAAAATAATACATATAATCTAATTTATAATTAACTTTATTTTTTTAACTATATATATATATATACATATATATATATATATATAAAGAATGTCAATACATTATAGCTCATATGGTTTGGAGCTTCACTCCTTGACAAGGAAGTTCCAAGTTCTCACTTGGGTGAGCACTTGTGGGGGGAAATATTGGTGGGTGATGTGGGAAGCGATGTGACAGTATATAAGGTAAGTGGAGGATGTTTTCTTTTCTTTTTTTTAATACACTTTCTGCAATGACTTTTGATGTTGCTAAAAGTTGACTTTTAACGGCGGCATTACATGTTGCCGCAAAGGCTAACCTTCAGTGGTGACACTAGAGTCGCTGCTAAAGGGTGACTTTCAACGGCAATATTTATTGTCGCCGTTGATAGTATTAGTGACAATCACATCAGCAGCAACTATGCAGTGACAAAATATCGCCACTAAAAACCTAAAGCCATCGTTGAAAGTCAAATTTTTTTGTAGTGATTGACTATGTAATATACTAACAAACTAAAAATAAAAGAGACATGGATGAAATTCAATTCCATTATTCCAACATACATTTTACATTGTTCTCCAAGTGCCTCATATGCTCTTTATTTCCAACACTTTTCAACTCTTTCTTACGAACATAGAGGCTATTCAGAACAGAGCTTATGAAAGAAGTTTATAATAAAATTTAATCCTCTTATTGTTTATCATTTTAAAGGAGCCACTAGACACTATTCATCAAATTAGGATAACTATCCCACATTATATCACTTTCAAATAGTGGGTATTTACATCCTAGTTGTTTGAAAATCCAAATTATCAAACATTCATCTTCATATATATAAATCATAGTAGCCCTCATTTTATACAACACTAAACTTTACCACAATTAACTCCTTCTAAAAGTCAAACAGGCCTACTGTATGACCATGACAATTTTTTCTAGCTTCAAGGATGTTGTTTTAACCATCATTTTAGAGTCTTTACACATACTATAATAATCTAAAATACTTATTTTGCATTTGGAAGCATCAAACAGTGGGTTTTTATATCAATTTTTACCCCCCAAAATTTCAAAGTCTTGAAGCTTCCAATATCACACACCTATATTATCAATACCCATTAAATAATCTACCATCACTACTATAAATAAATATAGATGTGATGGTTATTTTAATATTATTTGTGGCACTTGACAAGCACAACATATCCTAACGCCACTAAAAGAAGCTGTAGCGCTACCCACAAGTGCCACAACATGTATATATATATTTATTTATTTATTTATTTAAATATCACCTAAGGAAGCGCCACAGTGCCACCCTAGGTCTTTTTAAAATTATTTTCATTTTTTTAAAAAAATATTCATTTTTAAAAAAAATATTTTATAATTTTTTTTAAAAAAATGGCCTAAGGTGGCGCTTCCTTAAGGAAGCACCACCCTAGGCCTTTTTTAAGAAATAATAATAATTTTTTTAAAAAATATTTTTTAAAAAAAAGGTATAGGGTGACGCTTCCTTTAGGCCCTTTATAATTTTTTTAAAAATTTATTTTTTAAAATTTTTTTTAAAAAATGTCTAGGGTGGCGTTTCCTTGAGGAAGTCACTTCTTGTGGCATTTACTCAAGGAAGCGCCACCTTAGAATATTTTTTTCGTATTTTTCTTTTAGAAACCTATAATTATAATTAATAATACACTTTAAACATATTTTTATATCTCTACAACAAAATGAAGGAAAATAAATCAAAATCAAATAACTCCAAAATGATATAAATTAACAAATAACTAATTAACAAAATCACTACTAAGTAAAATACAAGTGTTAAAAATAAATAATTATATTATTTATGCAACTCATCAATATAATTTTAACAATTATTGCAATAATAAAAATTATAACTAGTACAAATCTTCACATATAACCTATATATAATAACATTTAATTTTATCTCATTTATTTTTCAGCATACAAAAAATAGAATAATTTTTTCAGATTTCATAATAAATTAAATATAAAAGATATTGAGCAAATTAAACTTATATAGAGGAAGCTATAATAAAATTATATTTGTAAGCTCAAAAATTAAAAAAAAAATTACTGTATAGAAGAAGCTTTAACGGAGTGAGTGGAAATCTCAAACACAACACCTGGAAAAAAAATTAATAAAGAAAAAAAAGAAAGACAAAGTTGCATATATGTTTAAATTAAAAAAAAAAGTGGTTAACAAGACAATCTTCTATACATAGCTTCAAAATATTAAAAAAAAAAAGAAAGAAAAAAATGAGTGGGTACAACTTACAGGACGAAATGAAATTATAAAGAGGATGAAATGAGGCCAAGAGGGAGAAGGAGTAGGGTTAGTTTGGTGCAAGAAATGGGACAAAAAGAAATGAGCAACGAGTGTTGCAAAAATAAAAGAGGAGGAAGAGAAAATGTGAGAAGTGATGAAACAAAAAAAGAGATAAGTGTAAATCGAACTTTTGGACAGTCATGAGTATAGGAGAAGGAGAAAATATGGGAACTAAAAGGATAAGGGTGATGACACATGTTGGATGAAGATTGGAGACTAAGAGGATAAAGGTGATGGAAGAAGATTGCGGGAGAGAAAAAGGTTTGAATTTTTTTTTAAGAAAATAATACTTTGTGTGGCGCTTGCTAGGCTAAGTGCCACACAAAGTACGTAACAGTTGTGGCACTTCTTTGCACAAGCGCCATAGTTGTTGCTTCAATTTTTATTTTTAAAAAAAACATTTTAGGTGGCGCTTCCTTGAGGAAGCGCCACCTAAAGTATTTTTTTAAAAAAATCTGGAAGAAGTTGTGTCCCTTCTGTAAAGAAGCGCCACAAAAGGTGTGCCTCTAATACCTATTTTTATAGTAATGCATTTAGGCACTCTATGCCTTAGAGGGAAAAACAAACGTTAGTGATCATTACAAAAAGACACAGAATTAGTAACGGAATTAGGGATGGAATTTCATTCCGTCACTAATCCCTCACTAATTTTGTCATTAAAATTAGCGACGAAATTTAATGATGGAATTTTTCTGTCACTAAATTAGTAATGGATTATTCCGTTGCTAAATTCCGTCACTAATCTATCTTTAATTTTGTCATAAAAATTAGTAATGAAAAATTAGTGACGGAGTCCCTAATCTAATACTAATTTCTGTCTAAAATATTTTGTGATGGAATTAGTGACTAAAATTTTCCATCATTGATTTTCATCACTAATCCGTCTCTAATTTCCGTCACTAAACGTTTTTTGACGACATTAGCGATGAAATTTTTTCGTCACTAAATTATGTCGCTAATTTATCACTAATTTCCATCACAAAATATTTTATGACATATTTTTGACAAAAATTCCGTTGCTAACTCACAACATTGAATAATAAAATTTTTGTATAACATCTCCAAACTATTTTATTTTGTTAAATAAAAAATTAAATTTTATAATAGTTAGCCTTTTTCAATAATTAGATTTTTTTCATAATTATAAATTTTTTAAATAACTTAAATTTTAAATTATTATTAAATTATAATATAAATAAATGAAAATTATTAATTCATATTTATTATTGAAATTATAATATAGTATATATAAATTTTTAATAATATATTATATATATAAATAAAAGTACAAATTTTATGAATACAAACAAAAAATAAAATATATGATAAAATGAATAAAAAAGATATTAATAATAAAAATTTAGGTAGAATATTTACGTAAAATAAAATAAGAAAACTAAATTGAAATATTTAATAATATATTAAAATTTATATTTCTATTTTTTTTGTAAAGTGAAATGTGTGTGTGTTTATATATGTATGTATGTATGTATGTACATATGTATGTGTGTGGGTGCGTGCGTGTGTGTGTGAACATACATATATATGTGCGAGTGTGCCCACACAAACACACACACACACACACACACACACACTCACACTCACACACATATATATATAAGATTTTACATTTAAATCACACTAGTTCTTAACTCAACTGGCAAAAGCACTGGTATGTGCGTGAGAGGTCATGGCTTCGAATACCAACTTAGTCACAAAATGCAACCAAATTGTGATATGGACATGTGGCGGCTAACGGAGGGCCACATGTGGCGTACTATAGAAGGTGACATGTGGTAGTTGACATGGACATATGGTGGCAAGGTGGCGGTAGTTGACCGAGACATGTGGCAGCCGAAGGTAAGGTAGCAGTGGCTGATCGGGATACATGGCCAGCGGTGGGTACATGTAGCGGCTGCCAATGAGGGACATGTGGAGGCTCATATTGAGGACACGTGGCACTTTAAATTATACAAAAAAATATTTTGTGACAGATTAGGGATGGAAATTTTGTCACTAATTAGTGGTAGAAAATTCCATCCCTAATCTGTCACAAATTAGTGACAGAATTTATGGACAGAAATTTCCATCACTAATTGGTAACGGAAATTTTACGTCGCTAATCCATCACAAATTAACGACGGAATTCAAAATTCCATCACTAATCAATTAGTAACAGTACTTTTATCAACGAAACAAATTTCATGGTTAATTCGGTCATTAATCCAGTTTCGTCGATAATCCATTGCTAATTTCCGTCACTAAATTTTATCACTAATTTGATTTTTTTTTGTAGTGGATCTCCAATTAATCTGGAATTTTCTGTTAAAAAATAGATGCCCCAACATTCTTTTTCTTTTATTGATATTTTCATTCAGTAATTGATTCAGGGTTCGTGGCTACCCCTCCTAATATAAATGTCTCTTTTAAAACTCAAATTTAAAACCTAAAGGGATCTAGCAGGATTTTACATTGCTAGACCAACATTCTAACATCATCAAAAATGGCATTGAATTACATGGATCAATACATATGATATATATACAAGCTTTAATCCATGACAAACTGGTACTATATCATTAGGGAAAATTTCATCCATCACCACTGTAGCAATTTAATATCCGATGTCTCAAATAATTATGAAAAATCACTGTAGTGACCCGAGGCAAAATAAAAAATTATGTGCTATAAAGACGTTGGTACCCTTACTTTTGTTTTAAAAAAAAGTTAATCATTCTGGAGTTAGGTAGAGAAATTAAAGGTTGGTACTTCATAGTGATATATAAATTAAAAGGCATCATTCTTATTAATAATATATAATAAGGAAGGTAATTCTTGAGAGCTGGCTGCACAACATTAAATATTTTTAGTTGCGTTGTAATCAATGATGAAGAAAAAATTGATTGAAGTATTGATATTTTCAAAGTTTATTAATCAATGATTTGACTAGAAGTATGTTTAGGATCATGATTGAGGATTCTAAAAATATTTATACTCGTAAGTCAATACAATACTCCTCTTACATATTTATCTCATATACCGTAAATTATGATTGAAAGCTGCTTTTAAAGAATCCAATCATTATTTCAAACAAGCATTATATAGCTAACTCTAACTAGCATTAGCGTCTTAGGGCCTATTTGGGTTCACGTTCAAAAAGTCCCTTCATATAAATCGAGACAAAACTTCTCTCACATACTTACCTTATATATCGTAAATCACGTTAGAAAAATAGCTTATACTGCTAATCCAAACATGTACTTACTTTTCCAACCTTGACTTTATAAAGCTATATAAATGCATTTTATGGATATAAATCTTAGTATATATGATATATTTTGATGCGCTGGGCTTAGCTTGACACCTGTGGACATTAATAATTTATTTAAAGATTTTGTTCGTGTTTGTTTGTTAGTATACCAATTAGTCAATTACCATTCCACCAACCAGAAGATAATATGGCTACTATAGATTTAGCTATACATGAAGTTTAATAAATAACAGTTATAATGAGTAAATGTTATATATGTTGAGGTGGAGGTTGCATAATAATATATAATTATATAGGTTGAGGTGGAGATCGCACAAGAATATATAACACTAAAACCTAATGGTTAAATATTTGCATCATCATGTATTGAGAGGTGGAATCCGTGAAAACAAAAAAATAATGGTTGTAGTTAATAGTCGTTATTTATTTAGTGACAAATATAACAGTTCTTATGAAACAAATGTCATGTAATACTTACAATTAGTCTTCCAACCTCTTATATTAGCAAAGACAAAGAATAACAGTTTTCAAAGCCAACCATCATCTAACACTTTTATAACCATTCGTAACATCATCGAACCTTCAAAAGTAATAACTTATAACCCTTCATAATCCGTTAGATATTTATAAGTCATAACTCACATAATCCTTAGTAATCAGTTAGACCTTTATTTAAACTCACATATTCTTTGTGAGTTTTATTACTTTTCTTTATTAGCCTCCTCTTTCTCTCCTTTATCATGTTAAGTTCCGAAGGAGCTTCTCCGCCATTGTCACCCTCTCCTCCACCACCTCTACCTAATCTTGAAATGGAGGCTTTGATGCATATGTTGGCAACCTCTGACTACCACACACGGCGCCTCGTGGCATATGCCAACAAGCTGAACATGAAGTTGAACCACATACTTCATCACAATGATATTGAATATGACTTGTAGCCAGACATCTCATCTCCTTCCTTTATGATGACGATGAGGATGAAGATAAGGAAGAGGAAGAGGATGATGAGGATAGCAGTGGTGGTAATGACTGAACATCATTATCTTTTTTTAAAATATTAAAAATGAAGTTAACAAAAAAATAAATTAATCATTTATGGTTATTAATTAAGAACCATAAAGTATTTTTGCCAACATACTTAACAATTCTAACTTAATAAACGTTAAGTCAATAATAAAATTAACAAAAAAAAACAACTTAATAATTCAAGGTTATTAATTAAAAACCATAAAGTATTCTAACAAATGTATTTAATAGTTCTAACTTAATAAACGTTAATTAATGCTTTTGAAACCTTTCCTCTTCCTTTTGCTGACTCTGGGTGTCTCCTCGTTATTCATGATCATCATGAGAAGGTACCCTTTCATTACGTCCTGTTCAACTTCCAACGAGTGCAATGAAGGTGTTTTCATATTGATCCCTTTCATATGTCTATTTAAACTCCCTATTTTAATTTGTTTTTACTACATTTTCTTCATCCTCCTTCTCTTTTTTCTCTCAATCTCCAAGATAAAATGTCGTGCGGAAGAACTTGCCAAAAAACCCTCGGCGTTATCATCCACTTCCCCCTTCTCCTCCTCCTTAACCTCTACCTCTTGCTTCTCCTCCCCAAAATTCGCCTCCACTGCCGCCGCCTCCACCATTACAGCCTTCATCCCCATATCCTATGCTTCCTCAACTGGAGGCAATGTTGTAGCATGCACAACAGATGACCATGCCATGAAGAGGCTTTCTAGACACCTTTACAGTATGAACAGGAAGCCCAATCTCACACTTGATGAGCATGGGATTGGCCATGATCCTAACAACAATCCTAACTACTCCTTTAGTGATGGGTAGCCTAGTAATCTCATTAGTTCATTAGGCTATTTCCATTGTTCTATTTTTGTTCTTTTTTTGTTTTATCATTTTTTCTTTTTAAATATTTTGTTAAAAAAAGAACATATCCAACGGTTCTTATAGTAAAACCGTCATAAATAAAATAAATAACGATTCTTATATTATCCTTTCTTAACAACTGTCATGAATTCAAAAATAAATAATAGTTCTATTGAAACAATTGTCATAAAACTAATGGCGTAGGAAAAAAAACAATCATTAGTAACACTTACAAACGATATGCCTTTCCCAACTATTCTTATTTAAATTACCTTCTCATAAATCTCTAATTAAATTCATCTATTTTAATTTTTTTCTATAATATGGTGGTTGATAAAAACATAATCGTTATTAAGAAAAACCTGGCACCTATTAGAATACCACTTTAAATTCCTAACAGTTATTAAAAAAATTGTCACCATTTATAAAATATAATGATTTGTAAATATAAAGGACATAAAGGCTTGATAATCCATCGAATCCTCTCTATATAAATGTCTAAAAAATGAACTCTACTGCTCCACTTCAATTTCAACTTCTCATAGCCAACTACAAGCTTTTGTTATTCTTCACTAAATTATGGACAAATGCAAGAGACTTATGCTTCATCTTCTTGGGACAAATCAAAAGATGAACTCCCTCTACCAACAAGCCATGAAGGACTCATCCACTCGACCTACAAGCTCTATCATATGGTTCAGGTTTACCTATGAGAGCAAGGACGTATGGACCAATGCTTGAAGGAACTTACCACTCTCGTTCACTCTTTGAACGAGAAGGTAGACAAGTTACTGGAGAAGGAAGAATCTAATGATGCATCATATTCTTAAAACATCTCCATAATGTTTTGTTTTTATTTTTTTTATGCCTTCTTGTTTTCTTAATGTTGTTTGTAAAATGGTGGTCGTATAATCAACCACCAAAATTTTAAAAAAAATGAATTGCATAACAGTTATTAACAAAGAACTATAATAAATGTAAACAAATAAATAATAGTTCTTATGGATGAATCGTGATGTAAAGTCTTGGGCACGATAACTCAAAATAGCCTACCATTTCTCTTCTATTTAAACATTTGAAATATAATACACTTGACACCTAGCTTGTTTGAACGAAATCCACCAACATCGTAACCCTACGACCCCTTTTATCTTTTCCATCCGTCGGGAATCATTTTCAGTCAAATCTCACCATGAAAAGCCTTCGTCTGACTTCTTAGTGACAGTCGTGTTAGTGAATACACTTGACCCTTGTCTCAATGACTGCTATGTGAGTTATTTTTGTTCATGAGCTCTAGCTAGGTATAGTTATGATTTCCCTTCTCCATTTTGCATTATCCTTCATGCATTTAATTCTAATAGTTCCTCTCCTATTTCTTGTAGTATTTAACCCGCCTGATTGTGCTGCCTTTGTGAAGTCATCATGTGATAATGCATCCAAGGTAATGTTAAATTACTTTTGTGAATTTATATTTTATTTAACCCATTATTCTCTTATTGAAGGTTCATCTCTTGTTATAGGAAGTTGTCAACCCCATTGCTTTGGCTGAATGTTCCTACTCTATTGATCTTTTTTAAAGTAATTTCAGGAGATATGGATCCCTAAGCAAATACCTATCCTTTTTTGGAAGTATCCATATCTTTGGAAGTTACTTTGTAAAAATCAATAGGGATGTGATGAATAAACTAATTCAATTATACCAAAGTCATACATGAATAAGAGAATACTTGTAGCAATTTTGAAGTCACAATGTGATAAAGCATTCAAGGTTACATATAAAATTGCTCTTGTGAAGTTATGTTTTTTTTTTCGAAAACCCATTATTGCTCTAATCGAAGGTTCCTATCCTGTTACAAGAAGTTGTCAACCTTATTACTTTGACTGAAGCTTCCTACTCTGTTGATCTATTTTGAAGTAACTTCAGGAGATATGGATCCCTAAGCAAATACCTCTCCTTTTTTAGAAGTATCCATATTTTTGGAAGTTACTTCGCAAAGATCAATAGGGATGTGATGAATAAACTAGCTCAGTTGTATCAAGAGACATACATGAACAAGCGAATACCTCAATATTTATGAAGTCACGACACGATAAAGCATTGAATGTGACATATTAAATTGCTTTTGTGTAGTTATATGTTTTTAGAAAACCCATTATTACTTTGATCAAACACTACTAAAAAAACAGCACAAACATCACTTATTTTTATAAATATTACAGCGTTTATGAAGCAGCACAGCTTTCAGTGCTATGAAATCAACCTACAGCGCTTTTTGAATTTTTTAAAACACCTGTACTTTTTATTTTCTTTTTTTAAAAAAAATAATTTCCTACGATGTTTTTGCGGGGAGCGTCATAGGAAGTATGGACATCCTATGATGCTTCCTCTGGGAAGCGCCATAGGAGGTTCTCACCTCCTATGCCGCTTCCTATAGAAGCAACATAAAAAGTGGTATTTTTTATTTTTTAATTTGCTTCACGTAAAATTCTGTCACCTAATTAATTCATGCCACAACAATTTATAATATAAATTGACAGTAAAAAAGAAAATAATCAAATCATAATTAAATAACACATAATTAGTCTATAAGATCAGTACTAAATGTATAGTATGTCATTATAATGTATGTACACCTAATTTTAAGAGACTACACAACACAATACAAGCTAACATACAAGAAAAATAATGTAACTAACATTTGTGCCTAAATGTTAGGTGATATTTGCTTGACCATGTATTTACACCATTCTTTAATGATTGTTTCCACTTGTTGATTAGTCAATTAGGAACAACGTTGATATTCATAATACTACATAAATATCACCCACAAAATGAATTAAAATCATTATAAATCAATTAACTTAGAAACTTTGAATTAAATTCCAAAAACAGTATAAATTGTAAGTAAAAGTACTTACTTTCAAGGGAACCTGATTTAGATTATGAGTAACTATATCTTTCATAAATTTCATGACATAATAACTACAATCGTTATTATTTAGTTGGAATGGACACTGCAACAATACAAAAAAAATAGTTAAGTCATTGTTTGAAGAAAAATTTAGGAATAACAAAATTTGAGTAAATTCATCATATACTTGAATCTTCTTCTAGGCATAGGTCGTAGTGGAGTCAAAGTGTTTATTAGAATAGCTCAATTCAACATTGCTTCTATATGCGGTCAATGCACTAACAAAACAAGTAATAACTTATTAATTTTGGTTATTCAATAATGACACGCAAATATTTACACATACACCCATACACTTACTTATTAATCATAATCACCATATCAAGGCTATTCTCTGGATAACTAGCCTCTATAGGATCCAAATAGAAAATGTGGGGGCATCCAGCTATTGCAGGCTGGATCACAAGCAAAATCCAATGTTGCCTAAAATATTTTGAAAATTTTACTTTAACAATAATGTTATGGTAAAAGTGAAAGAATAAAAAAAACATCCAATAATGTCGTAAATAACTTACCCTGGATTGTATGGTATAATAAACATGTTAGTAGGGATTGGTCTCCACATGAACTGTACCTCAAGAGCGTCAGTTTGTACATCCAAATTAGTCCCCACATAGTGGGCAAGGAGGTGTGGGATGATAAATACAAATCTATTCGCCCTTTTCGTGCCCACTACCAGATCGTGGTATAAGTGCATTTATGGAAAACAAATAGTGTCATTAAAACCAAAAACTTGAATGATGAATAATTATAACAGTAATAGACGATAATGATAAAGTACCTAACCCATATGTTGATGGCCCTCACACCAAGCCATCCACGATTAAGTACTTCATTTAGGATACCACCATCGACATGATTAGGTACATATATATGATAGATTTTGATATTGAAATTTATTTCCTGACCTCTTCGGTGGATGATATCTGGTGCCATTAACGCCAATTGTTGGTGATATGAGGCTATTTATTGTCTGTTGCTTCTGTTATTGGTTGAGGGTTGGGACTTCTGTTGTGTTATTGAGCAGTTTGATTTCTTCCCACGCCCTTCAACTGGTTTTCCTTTAGGATGAGCAATCTACAAAAATCATGAAATTAAATCATGTAACTTTAGATGAAAATGCATAGAAAAAGTAGAAGCAATTGTAAATTAACTACCTTTGTTATTGGCTCAATCAGAACTATTAGCCATGCAACATAGCCACCGGCAACATCTTTCACCATTGCCTCTTCATCCTGAGAAGGAATTGGTAGGAGGGCATCGTCATTTGTGCATATGTCAACCCTGACTAGGAGTGTGTTCTGGGGCAATGGTGAGTTATGCAGTGTATCATTGTCGGTGTTATAGACCATGCCTATAGCAGCCACATGCTTGAAAGAATCATCGACATGCAATTTACACGTCGATTCGTCCTATGAAAAATAGAGTTAATATATTAAGGTTATAACGTAACAAAAAGTTAACTACAGAAGAAATTAATTACAAAAACATGGGGACTTTAGGAGTGAAGGGGCAACTATCTTTAACACTAGTGTTGTCACACATTAGACTTGGTGTTGTCCTAGATTACATCAAGGCGTCAATTTGAGCCCTCAACAACGCATTTTCCTCTTGCAGCAACCGCATATGATTATTAAATTGTTCAACTTGATGCTTGTAGTTACTAATCTTTTGTTCTACGTCATACTTGTAGTCACTCATCTACTGGACTAGTTGCTGCTTTTAGCCAGAAATCTCCTCCTTTAGTTGAATAAAATCATTCTTGTTGGGTCACTTTTGGGAGCCAAAATACTTTGTTTGGGTTACTCCAAAAATAGTACCCTGAAGATGACAATCATACTCAGGAGCTTCAAGCGCTCTACTGAGTAAGTCGTCAGGCCCAACATAGTTCCCCAACTCTGGTTGTTCTTGCATCATTGTGTGATATCATAAAAAGAATTACAAAAATATTAGTTATTATATTATAGAACTATTTAAGTTAAATCTTTATTGTATGTATAATCCACTACTCACACAGTAATCCACAACTTCCTTGGCTTGCTCACTGGGAATTTTGCTATTTTCATTTGTGCAGCCGGCCAGCCACAAATCATGCCATGGTAAATGTGTGACATCAGAATGGAACTCTTGTATCTATATGTCAAAGTTAGTTGTAGTGAAAGCTTAGTCATAGAAATTATATTCCTAATAAATAATGATTAGTTCTTACTAATCGTTGCTCCAACACTCTATATGATACCGCTCCTTTCATGTACCGGTATGGCATGTTGGACGTGTTTTCTTAGTTATGTCACTTTTTTCATGTTTAGATCCAAATCAATCATATCAATAAATGTAATTTACAAATACATTACAAGTAGTCCGTAAAAGTAAATATTATGTTACCATAAATTATGGTATAGTATGTGAGATGACAAACTCATCCCACTGCTTTTGTGTTATGATTCCATGCTATAACTCCGGCGG
This sequence comes from Albizia julibrissin, assembly GCA_037074505.1. Taxonomy (NCBI): domain Eukaryota; kingdom Viridiplantae; phylum Streptophyta; class Magnoliopsida; order Fabales; family Fabaceae; genus Albizia; species Albizia julibrissin. The sequence continues at coordinate 30,969,655 of CM073483.1, forward strand.
TGTATAATTGATATTACCATTGTTATCGTGCAAGTAGAATATGACGAGGTCATAATGAAAATTTCGCAGAAGTTTACCACATTTTTTTAGCACGTATTTCTCTTTGTCTTCTTCGATAATGAAACAAGAATGTAACAAAAAAGCACACATTACTTTTTAGATTGTAATTTCATGAAACTAAATAACCTAGATAATAAAGTAAATATTGTTTACCTTAACTACACCCAAGACGATATCTGCGTATTATTTCCTTGCTTGTCTCTAATCTGAAAATGTAATCGGGACTCTTTCTCTGGGCATAGTCCCAATGAAATTATTAAATGAGCTATCATTAGGTCCGATTGGATTGTCGTTTTCATTCCATTCAAGTGGTAACCTAATGTCCTTACTCCTTAGCTTGATCAGTCTTTTCATTATAGTCCTTCCTCGGGTTACATCAGCCTCAAATGCGGCCTGACCATGATGTTTATCATAAGGAACTTCATCTACATTGTGGGGATCCATTTTCCTACAAGTTAAATAAACCAAATGAAACATCAATGCACAGTGACAATCATAACAATAAAAGTAAATTAAGGTAAAATATATGAATATAAATATAATAAAACATACAAGGCAAAAAGTATGGGCACTCATTATCATCTTTTCCTCTTTCTTGTTTGATTTAAAAGCCAAGTCCCCTCTTCATTATCATGTCTCATATATAAGGGTTCATCTTCATCTTTATCTATATCAATATACTTTGACCACAACATCTCAAAAGAAAGATCATCCTCAGGAATATTCATACAGCATCAACTTGTTCTTTATTATTCTTGTTCGATAGAAGTATAATGGACTAATTCTTTTTTGCAGGATCTGGAATAAAAAAGACTTGTTCGGCCTGCGATGCTAAAATGAAATGATAATCTTTATACCAAACTTTAGAGAGGTCATCTTGAACAAACACTAACTCATTCATTCGCAATCCACTGTTGTTGTTTACCTATTTACATCTAAACACAGGGACCCTCAACATAGTGTAATCTAACTCCCATATTCATTCAATAACACTAAAGTATGACATTAGTGCATAGATAGGGTGTATATCTTTAGCACTGGCTCTATGTCAAGAATCAGTAACAAGTGTTACCCCACTGTTCTGCATCATGCTCCTTCTATCATGTTCATGTGTGTAGAATGTGTAACCATTGATTGCATAACCATTAAAAGGCAACACATTTAAGCTCGGTCCATAATAACCATCTCAAGTTTTCAGAAATAGAATCAGGATTCCTCTCCACCTCATCTTTAATGCGCCTTTTTAACCAACTTGGAATATGTCAGTTGTTCTCTTTTGTTATAAAATTTTCATTCCTATCACCATGTACCAATCAAAGAGCATCATTGTGTTTTTCAACATACGGTTCAACCTCATCAGTGTTATGTGTAGTACATACAAGTGAGCTTGCTCCTATTTAGTCAATGGTATCCTGATTACATCCTTCATACTTGTCCCTTTCCTTGATGTTTGCCCATCATGACGAGACTTTGGGATCCCTACAGGGTCAACATTTGATAGAAAATCAGCACAAAAGTCACTTGCTTCTTCAACCATGTAACGCTCAGTTATACAACCCTTTGGTTGATATCTATTTTTCACATACCCTTTTAAGATTTTCATAAATCACTCATTAGGGTACATCCATCTCAAGTACACTGAACTGCACAATTGAACCTCTTTCACCAAGTGTACTGTGAGATGGACCATAGTGTCAAAAAATGATGGTGAAAAATACATTTCAAGTTCACATAAAGTACAAACAATCAGCCTTTACAAATCTTATAACTTCATTGAATTAAACACTTTACTGCAAATCAGCTTGAAGAACATGCAAAGTTTAGTGATGTTATTCCTTACTTTTTTGGGTAAAATTGACCGTATACTAACGGGTACGAAATTCTGTATGAGCACGTGACAATCATGAGATTTAAGGTTCTTTAGCTTCAACTCTTTCACAGATACAAGATTCTTTATATTTGAAGAATTCCCTCTGGAACTTTGATTCCTTCAAGAAATTCACAAAATAACTTTTTCTCTTTCCTCGATAGAGTATAAGCCGCTGATAAGTATGGTTCCCTTGCTCAACAGGTGTCAACTCTTCTCTGATGCCTAATTTAACCAAATCCAACCTCACATTAACATTGTCCTTACTTTTTCCTTCCATATTAAGCAACGTACCAATTAGACTATCACATATATTTTTTTCTATGTACATCACATCAAGAAAATGTCCCACATATAAGGACTTCCAATATGGAAGTTAAAAGAAAATAGACTTCTTCTTCCAACCGCTTGTCCCAATTTATTTTGCAAAAGGTTTGTCGACATTGTTATCCAAGTGTTTGACCTTCTCAAATACCTGAGCACCTGTCAACATCTTCGGTAGGCTACCTTCTTCTGGCTCACCATTGAAAGCCTTTTTCTACTTCCTCCAATGATGTTTCGACGGTAAGAATCTTCAATATCCCATGTAGAAATTTTTTTACAATGATCTAGGCATACTGAATGGGTGTCATCTTCACATATAGGGAACATATAATATCCCTTGACGCTATATCCGAACAAATTACCATAAGCAGAGAAATCATTTATTGTGCCAAACAACATGGATTTCAAAGTGAAACTTTCTTCCCTATGCCCATCATACACATTGATGCCTTCCTCCCAAAGCAGCTTCAAGTCATCAATTAAAGGAGCCAAGTATACATCTACATCTTTCCTAAGTTTCCTTAGACCAGAAATTAACATGGACAATATTATAAACTTACATTTCATGATCAAGTGCGAAGGAATGTTATAAATCATCAATATCATTGGCCACATACTATATGTACTACTCTGAATCCTGTGGGATTGATTCCATCAGTTGAAAGTGCAAGGCACAAGTTCCTTGCTTCATGTAAGAAGTCAAGGTGGTCATGATCAACTTTTTTCCATTGAGGGGCATCTGCAGGGTGCTTAAGGTTTTTGTCTTCAATCCTTTCATCTACATGCCACATCAACAACTTAGCAATCTCCACATTACTGTACAATCGTTTGAATCTCATAATAATGGAAAAATACCATACAACCTTCAACAGACTTTTTCCTTTCTTCTTCCCATATCGGGATGTATTGCATTTAGGGCACTTCTCTAACGTTGCATACTGATTACGAAATAATATACAATCGTTAGGGTATGCATGTATCTTATCAAAACCCATGCCAGTTGTAGAGTAAAGTATTCGTTTTGCCTTGTATGTCTTGGAAGGAAGTACATTTTCTTTTAAGAGCATATCTTGCACAAGTTCAAGCAGTGTAATGAAACCCGAATCACTCAATCCATAGCACGCTTTAAAGTTGTACAATTTCAACACTGCTAGCAATCTTGTATATTTAGTACTACCAGCATATAATGGTTTCTCTACATCACCTTTCAACTTCTCAAATTCTTGAGGTTAGTTATGAAGCACCCCTTCGACCGGATTTAGCATTTCTTGAAGACCATTGTCCTCATCACATATGCTTGGGTCAAACTCATTCGAAGAACCGATCATAGTATGCACCCAATTAGTACGTGCATCATCTGTCTCACCGTACCTTGTCCATCGTGTATATGATTGATTCATTCCAAGACACGCTAAATGATCTAGCAAATCAGGTGGACTAATGCGCTTTCCATAACAACAAGATAAGTAAGGACACAAGATTTTATTAGAATCATTTGTATGATCTCTTGCAAATCTAATAAATTCTTTCACTTCATTTATATATTCCCTTGAGCACTGATCAAATGACATCCATTTTTGATCCATCTATACCTTAAACATATTTTTATAAGTAGTTAGTTTCTAGCCTATTGCAGTTACTAATTACTTTTATCTTTTATTTTTTATTTATTTTAAAAAAATTGGCAGCGTAACATCCTAAATTTTGAAGTTTTCAAATATTAAACACTTTCTTTAAGTCACAAATAATCAACCAATTAATCCAGTAGCATCATATTTATAAAGTACAGTTCAGAGACCAAAAATATAATTGATGTAAGCTTATTGGACTTAAATTAAATTACATCCAAACAATTCAAACTTGTAACAGCTAAAAACAACAAAGGTTTAAAATATAAGCACCACAACGTAATTATCAATTTTTTTAGTAGTGTGTTGAATTCAAAAACTATCTCCTTTGTCTCCTCAATATATATATGTATATATATATATGTATATATATATATATATATATATGTATATATATATATGTATGTATGTATGTATGTATGTATGTATGACAAAACCAATAATTATAATGTGCCAAAAATGTAAAGGAAGGTGAATGAGCCTCCTATGTCCTGTAAAGCCTAACTACTTTGATAGGCACTTTGCTCTGATCCCACCATCCATCTATCATATCCTTAACATTAATTTCTCTCTCTACTTCAATAATCTCAACATTCTCTCTTCTCTTTGCTCTACGCTCGTATTTTACCTTTTTTCTATTTTTTAAAATCATTTGACTATTTAATTAAGAAATCTAGCACATTATTAAATATCATTCACAAGAAGTCTAGTATTTAAGTTGCCCAAATTTGAGCCATACAAGTTTTACATCAATAATATTCAGATTTTGGATAAATTTTAACTAAAAAAAAGTGAAACAAATGTTGGGAAAAAAGAACCACTCATAGAGAGGATGCTTCTGTAAGAGGCCGCATAAGTAGAAAACAACATATAGGATGAGAAGCTATGTACTACAACCGAAATAGTGGCAAAATATTAAAGAAATCAAATGTTTACAAGGAGGAGACAAGAATAAACAAATTAAAAAGTAGGGGACCAAGGAAGCTTCCGCATGCCGCCATCAAATAGAATAGAGAAAATCGATTAGGAAAGGTGGTGGACCAACCAAAGAGACCAAAGGAGAGCTCTGTGAAATAAGGACAACGCCGGAGAAGATGAAAAAATGGCTCTCCCACGCCATCTAAATAAATTTATAATGTCTTGTATGGTGCTTTCAAAGAAAGTGGCATAGAAGGCTTCACCTTGGACAACACTTTTAAAGAAAGCATCATCCAAGGCATTACTTTTAAAAAATAATAAAATATAAAAGGCACCTTAGACGGCGCTTTCAAAAAAAGCATCGTCCAAGGACATACTTTTACACACACAAAAAGTAAAAAAAAAATCATAAAAAACATGCTGAGTTGCGAGAAAATATTATATTGCAGTTGTATCATATTAGCTATATTCTCAATTCATATTTATCAAAACGGTGAACCTTTCAAATACATATATCAAATGGATGTAATAAACAACTTGAAGATGATGAACTTCCTCCTGGAGCCTCTATACTCCGCAGAATGAATCAAAATAATTAGATCGAGAATGGAAGATATTGGACATTTTCAAGAATAAAATAGCAAATAACAATCTCTGCAACTGACCAAAGCAAATGAATGCAATCTCACCGTGTAATATTATAAGTGAAACTGTATTTATATATAAAAGAAGAGAAAAAAAAAAGCAAACAAAAATGATTTTCCCCAGATTTTGAGCAAAAGAAAGACAAAAAAAAGACATGGAAAGATAAATTAGAAAGAAGCTAACATGTAGAAGAAGAGAGCTTGAATAATTCTACGCTTTTGGAAGACTTCTCTGCTGAAATTGTTGCTCAAGTCTGCAAAATGAAAAGCACACAAATGAAGAAAGAAGGAACGAAGATATATAAAAATGAGTGAGAGGGAACGTTTATGTTAAAAAATAATAATAAAATACACCTTGGCCTGCGCTTAATGTTTAAGCGACGGCCAAGTATAGGTTCTTGGCCGACGCTTGTTTAACAAGCGTCGGCCAAGGTGTGTACCAGCCTTATCTTGGCTGGTGCTCATTCAACAAGCGCCGGCCATGATTTTACTTGGCCGGCATTAGTTGTAACGACCCTTAAATAGGAGCATAAACTTGCTCAACGCACTTGTCCAATCATGGATAGTGCTCAGAGTAGCATAATGCGGAAGAATTGTAGGGACTCTCATCCCATCAATTGCATTACTCAGAGTCGCGATTACACAGCACAGGGCACATAGCAATAGAATAACTATACTGATGTTATTACAACAACAAAAATGATAGTAATAATGCTTAATAATGCTACATAGTTTTCATAGGGGTTACAAATAACTACAACCTTAAAATTATACACAACCTTCAGATAACCAACGTCATCTTCTTGCTCTAGTCCGCATCCTCCAGTTGACGGAATCACCTTCCTCGCTTATCGAGCCATCAACAACTGCTGGAAACTTACATTTTGTATGGAAAGCGTGAGATTCGAGAGAATCTCAGTAGTAACATGCTTACATACAAATAGAATATGAAATAGATATGCAATGTCATGGCATGTAAGATGATCGTATGTTCGTGTGTACACTTGCCCAAGGCGAAACTATACGTCCGCACCTTGGTCGACTTAGTGCCCCTGTTGGGTCCCCGACCGCAACATGGTGAATGATTGTTTAGAACATTAATTCATGCTACAATGGATGACATTCATAATAGTTATCACATAGTATATGTAAGAAGGAAGTTACTACCTGGAATATGACATTTCCTTGCTCGTCCTTGGTCCATTTCCGATTCCAGCTCATCTATAGATATATCCTAAAATGCACATTTAGGATAAATGAGTTATTGATTGCTCGTAACTCATTCTAGACTCATTGTGGTGGTTATTATAGCTCATAGCTGTATAATTACCAAAATACCCCTAAGACTTAGCTTATGCCCATTTGTACCCAATTATTGACTTGAGGTGGTCCTATATAATTTCGCGTGTAGAATCCATTGGTGACTTCAGTTTACTCAAATTCAGGCCCTAAATGACAAGAATACCCCTTGACAGCCATTAATTAGTACTTAAAGGGCAATTCGGTCATTTCACACACCAGGCCTTTTCTCACTCCGACATCAACATGAAACTTACTCATTTCGCTCTTCTAAATTCAATGGAATCATCCAATTGATGAAATTACAATTCCTTCATCATTCCACACAATTAGTAGCAATTATGAGTTCTCGGAAGAGTTGTGTCGGTTTCTCGTTCTGTCTTGCCTAATCATCTCCTTTTTACTTATAATCACATGATTAAATAGTTAGGCAAGCATTAGATATGTTATAATACATAATTGAACTAGAGATGAATAGTACCTCACTTCTCCTATACTCATGCAATCAACAAACCGGAATGGTAGAAATGAAGCATACGCTTACCTTAACCCGTTTATGAATTTAGTTTGGAATTCCAGCGATACTCCGACCGGCGAGATGGCACCAACAGCCTCCAATCAAGAATCTGAATCCATAGAATTAAAGCTCGTGATGAGTAGAAGAATGTTAGAAAAGGGTATTTAGAGAGAAGACGCCATTTTGATAGAGATTCGGCGCTCCAAAGATTTCTCTCTCTCCTCTGCGTTCTCGTTCCGTCGCTGCGTTCTTTCGTTTTCTCATTCTGTCTCAATTTCTCGTTCATTCTGCGTTCTTATCCGATCACTTAGACGCAGGAATGAATAAAGAAAGAATGATGAGTCATTAATAACGACTCTTATGTGGCTATAATCATTAGTCCACTTCTTTAGCTTTCTTGCATGATATTTCATCCCCTTTGTCATGCTTATTCATCCAATAAATTAGTGAGATATATAGAGAGAATTATTATTCTCAAACTATCTCATTGTACCCATTATACCACCTTCATGTGGTTAATCGTAGCCTTAGCTTAATGGCTCTTTGTCTTTTCTTGGGTATTAATTCACTTAGTATTTGTTTCCCTTCCTTTTTAGTTCCCATCTCATTACAATCATAGGGAAAAATACTCATTTCTTACTTTATTGGCAAAATTATCATTTTGCCCTTGCATTATTGGTAAGGATTACTCGTGCCTATTTAGGTCACTGACCAAAACAGGGCCTAGTAGTTCTCTTAAATTAGGCTTCTTCTTAGTTCTCTTGTCTTAAAATTTAGGGTGTTACATTAGCCGGCGAAAAGTAAAGGTTACCAAAGGCCCGCCAAGGTCACTATTTGGCCTTGGATTCCCCTGTCAAGGCCTAATTATTCAGCCTTGGCAGTGAATCTAAGACAACTTTGCTTGTAATTTGACCTTGGTATTACTGTAGCTTTGAATTTACTAATTAATTTAGTGTTTTGAATAAAAAATTTGCTGTAGTTTTTTAGATGAACTGTTTATATCTCTCCAACATTATAAAACAATTTATAAAACAAGTTGGGATTTAGATTTGTATATACTTAATATATATTTTTTTAGATTTTATTTTATTAAATTTTGTTTTATAATTAAAACAATGGAAATAAATACGTGTGTGAAAATTGAGAATGTCTATTATATTTATGCAAGCAGTGCTTTATATTTATGCAAGATACCAGCTATGATGCTTTACTAAAAAACGTCATAGCTAGTACTTAATTTTCTTTTTTTAAAAAAAATCTTGTATGACACTTTTTTAAGAAAAGGCCATATAAGCCTATCACTAAGCTACGACGCTTATAATATGAAGCGTCATAATTTTGTTTTTTTTTAAATATAATAATTATCTACAGCGTTTCTTGAAGAAGTGCCATCAGAGCTGATCCACTAAAAGCCTCTTTAGTAGTAGTGAAAGGTTCATCTCCTTTTTTGTATTGAGCAGGTGGCACCAAGTTGAAAGCTCTAAAATTCAACATTGTGAACAATCTTAGACTCTTCAATGTGAGAGTTTCTAAGCTACTTGGTCTCGACTCTATCTAATAGAATAATACTTCTCACATCAAGTAGCTATGCAATTCAAGATGAATCAGGATTTTTTAGTTTTTTTTACTAGAATCAATCGCACTCCTAACCTATATATCTCATATTCTAAGTGTTCATCACATATACCTTGTGTCTCTTCAGCAATTAAGCTAGGAAAACAATGATTTGGGTGAAAAAAAATGAATATTCGTATTGCAAAGGCCGTAAGGGCTCAAAGGTTTGCATACCCCCTTACTTTGCTCAAGGGTTTGCATACCCCGTGCATCATTTCCAATATGAATCTTCATAATATTTTTCTCCTCAGCCTTAGCTTTCCAAGGTTAATTCTTATGTAGAGATACAATTTATAGGTCAACAGTTATATTATCATAGATATATGTCAAAATTTGCCATTCATTTTTTCCACAAAGGCTGGAATGTCTTAGTTCATCAATTGTATGGCAACTTGTTGTTGGAAGTGCTATTCTATTATATATAAACGAGTCTAACTAGCTTAGAAATTCTCACTTGAAAAGTCTCACATTCATACATCACAAGTATTATATAATTATAATAACTATAATTTATTATAAAAGTTCATGGTTCATATTTAGAAACTATTATTAATGTACTAAATACATAACGGTTGTTTATGTGACACCGATATTTATTTTTATTAAAAGTAACAGTTCTTACATAAGAACCGTTACATATGTTACTAAATAAATAACAATTGTCAATATGAGACCGTTATGTATCATGCAAGCATCATCATATATTATGACGGTTATTCACGTGTGTCCATTAATTATTATCACAACAACTCACACATCATGGCCTCACTAAGACTCAATCCATAACAGATGTTATATTAGAATCGTTATAATCGGTCTAAAATAAATGATGGTTCGGAACTGCAATGTATCTGCGCTGAGCATTTATAGCGCTTGCATATTTTATGGTTCGAAACCATGATTTATGGTCGATAATAACCATCATATGTTGTGATTTATGTAATATTGAATATTTAGCAATGGATTAAGAAAAAGAAGTAGATTCTACCAACTTAATGAAATTTGTACGAGATTTTTTATTTTTTATTTCTTCTATAAATACAATATATATGTAATCCAAATATTGTTTGATAAAGTATTACACTTCAGTGCAGTATGAATAAGGTCAAATAATAAATCATATAATACTTAGACTCCTTAATCAACAAATGTATAACAATATGCAAACGACAATATTTATTAAATTATTACAGAATCACATAAATATATATGATAGACATACTACCAGATCCCCATGATTCATATGAGAAAATACAAACCAAAGGATTATTGACCGATATAACAATAATATATAGTTGTAATGCTAATTATTAGGATGATAACACACAGGAATTAAACACAAATCTAATTTTTTTCTCACCGTCCCAACAAAAGTCTCAGACATATCAAACTCTTCTGACCCCATTCTATTAGGAAGTTTCCAATCAAAATTATACAACAAACTAGCAAGGGAAAGCTCAACATTGGGTGTGGCAAAAGCAATTCCGGGACATATCCTTCTTCCAGACCCGAATGGGATATACTCGAAGTTTGTGCCACGGAAGTTATAATAATCAGAACCATCAATAAACCTTTCTGGTTTGAACTCTTCAGCTTCAGACCAATACTTGGGATCTCTTCCTAATGCCCAAGCATTCACAAGGATCTTAGTGTTCGCAGGTATTTTGTATCCACTGATTACACTTGTTTCATTGTTTTTTCTTGGAAGTAATAATGGAGCTGGTGGGTGTAACCTTAAAGTTTCTTTGATGACACATTGTAAGTATTCAAGTTGGTGAATTTCTGTCTCATCCACATAAGCTTTGTCTTTAAAAACCCTTCTTACCTCAGCTTGTGCCTTTTCTAATATTTTTGGTTGTTTCAACATCTCTGACATCGTCCATACTACAGTTGTTGAAGATGTCTCAGTTCCTCCAATGAATATGTCCTGAAATTGATTAATTTGTTTAGATTGCTCAAATATTCTTGTTTCACTCACTTAATTTGAGCAAAGAAACATACATTTCCATGTTAATTAATCAAGCATATTCTTAATTTGGAGTTGAATTTTGCAGAGCAAAAATAATAATCAAATTTAAGCATCTTGGGTAGTTTGTCCAATATTTTTGTCCATGTGTCAATCAATTGAATCAATAACTCTTTATAAACAAATGAAGCTAAGTTTTTTTTAATTAATTACCAAAATGAATTGTGCAAAGCTTCTCCCTACATTTTCAAATTAAATTAAATGTTTGTCTTTGTTGTTTTACACATAATTTAAGAAAGTTATTAAATGGCCTAGATTATAGCTAAGACTAACTAGCATAACTAAAAAATTCTAGGGAAACAGACATCAAAATATTCATTGAACTTCAAAATCTCAATCAATCTTGTTACCTGCAAAAGAATAAGTATTAACTACACTTGTATAGTAATTGACAACTCTTTTTAATAAGAAATCAGTTATTTAAGATTTTGAAGTTTAAGTAGTATTTTCTTGTATTTTGCCTAAATTTTTAACCCTTTTGTTGGCATTAACAAAAAAAAAATACAAAACTCTATGCTTGATCATTTGACACAATTAATAAGAAAACTAACTATTTATGAATTTAAATATTTATATGCAGTAATTAGTAACAACTAAAATTTTATCTTCCACTATATTTATGTGCAAGCATAGTATTTTCTTTATAAATGTTAATACAAGATTTTAATTATCCTACTTACCAGAATTGTTGCTTTGATGTTATCAACAGATATGGGAACCTCCAGATCATTTTGCTCCTGAATTTTCAAGAAAACATCAACTAGATCTTCTTCAACCTTATCATCACATGTTCCATTCTTGTTCATCCTCTTCTTTCTGTGATCATCAATGATGTTCTCCAGTATTCTATCAATCTCTCTGTGCAGCCTCTCAAGTTTACTCTTAATACCAGAAATATCTTGAAGAAGCTTCATGGAAGGAAAGAAATCTGCAATGTAAAATCCTCCAGCTAGCTTCAAAGCCTTCTTAGCACACTTAAGGAAGGCTTCTTGGTCTCTTGATCTCTCACCAAAAGCTGCTCGTGCTACAATGGCGTTTGTCATGGACATTATTATCTTGCTCAGATTTACTTCTGATCCTTCGTTTTCTGAGATTGTCTTCACCACTTCTAAAACTTCCTCTTGTCTAATAAACCTGTGTTTTGGAAACAGTTAGGGTTCTTTCAACTAATTATCAAGTTGTTCCTTCAAGACAAAAGGAGATAAGTGCATCAATATATGTGTAGGATGTGAGGGGAAAAAAGAGAAATACATAGTCCTTAGCGATATTTAATTTGATGTCACACCAAAAATAGAACTTTTTTGTATTTTCTTGGGTTTAGTAGCATCCAAAACAAAAAAAAATTTCCAGTTCTAATTTTTTTTTTTTAACATCTAAGGCCCTAAGATTTTCTAGTAGCACAAGTATCTAAACAATTTTTGGTGCAATTTTAATTATAAAGTATTTTCTCAATAGCAATGACACCATAAATTTAGAATATTAAGGGCTTGTTTGATACGAAGAGAGGGGAGAAAAGGGAAAGTGAGAGGAGAGAAATTTTTTTTGAGTTGGATTATAAAAAAAAATAAAAAAGTGGGGTTAAAAGTTTTTAATTAATTTTTCTTACTCTTTACCTTACATATTCTCTTTATTAAAATTTTATAACCCCACTTCTCCAATTTTTTTTTAAAAACTCAACTCATAAAATTTTTTCCTCCCTTCCAAATACTACATACAAAACATATTTTAAGTGCTAGTGTGGAAAAATATATCAGGGTGTTGAATACATCGTTAATTACTTTAAGATATTAGGTGCTATTGGAAATATACCTTAGGGTGATGAATGCATAAAAACTTAGTTTACATGATTTTAAGTACTAGTAAAAAAATACTTTAGGGTGTTAAATAAAAATTTGACACAAAAAAAATATTTCCCTTTTGCTTTTAATAACAAATCTTCCATGCCAGGTTGACTTGCCTTATGCTTTTTGAGGAAAGTGAGATGTGTGTGACTATATATTCCGTTTAGAATATAGAATATGGAGTAAATGTTCAAGTGTCATGTTGGTTGGATAAGAAGAACAGATTCCTTATTCACATGATCATGAGTTCAAACCTCATGAGAGTTGGGGGGGGGGGGAAGAACATTGAATACATAAAATTAAAATAAAAGTGTCATGTTGGTTGGATAAGAAGAACAGATTCCTTATCCACATGATCATGAGTTCAAACCTCATGAGAGTTGGGGGGGGAAGAACATTGAATACATAAAATTAAAATAAATTAATTAATTGAAAAAATACTTTGTAAATTATATTTTGTTTTTATTTTAGTAAATAAAAATTGTCAATTATAATTAAATAAAAATTGTAAAATAAGCATGACATTAACACACGTCAACATAGGAAAAGAAATCAAATTGAAGAGTTACTCTTATTTGACTCAACTAATCAAATATACAAAAAATGAAAGGAAAATTTATCGCTTGGGTTTACTTTATTGTAATCAGGTATGATAAGGGAGGCTGACCTGATTTTCCTTATTTGACTCAATTAATTAATTAATTAATTACTCTATTTGACTCAATCAATCAAAAGAAATAGTGTATAGCCACCGGAGGTAATATTGACCCACTGAAATTTATTATGTTGAATTTTTTTCAAACAAAAATCTAGATATCATGTATAGCCATAGGAGGTAATATTGAAATTTGAACGTTAATAAGACTATTTTTGTTAGTGTTGGCAGATGCACTGTTCACAGCGTTGTTTACTATAGATGAACTTTTATTTTAGTTATGTATTGTTTTTTTTTTTTGTGGTGAAAAGATAAACTTTTTCTTTGGACACAACATTTTAATTAGGTGAGTTAGACTCTTTAGGCTAATTAGGGCTAGAGTACGCCTCAAAAGATAAACTTCTAAATACTAGTCAAATTTTAATCTTTCTAATTGACCATGCACCAATTAAACCTTTAAATTCCTTCAGTTTATTTTATCTCCTAAATATACAATTGTTTTCTTAAAGTCTCTAGTTACTGTATACATTAAGAGGTTTTTTTATCAAGAGAGTAGTTTCTAATGTAAATGATTAAGAAGAGTATTTTAGAAAAATTAACACACTTTTTTTTATAGATAATAACTAACTTTTTTAATATCCATAAATTTATTATATAACTTTCATATTTAGGACCATTGGGATTATTTTAAATTGAGTCACATTACCTTAGACCGTATAGCCACTATATTACAAAAACGTGAAGCAACAAGTATATAAAAAGAACCTGAATGATTGAACCCTCTTAGCAGAAAGAAGTTCTGTACTGCATATTTTTCTGAGCTGAGACCAGTAGCTACCAGAGGAAGAGAAAGCAATGTTGGTGGCATTATAAGACAAAATTTCATAAGCAAAAAGGTAAGGTCTATTAGCGAAGACGGCATCGTGTGTTTTCATGACCTCTTTTGTGGCTTCTGAGGAAGAGACTATGACATTGGAGGTCTCTCCTAGTTTAAGGTACATCACTGGTAGGCCATGTTTGTTTGCTAGGTCTCTTAAAGATTGATGGGGTAGTGACCCTAAAAGGTGGTGCATGTGCCCTATAAGAGGGAGCTTCCATGAAGGTCCTGGTGGAAGAGAAGTTTTGGGAGATTTCTTGAAGCTTGCTTTCATTAATACATTAAGGAGGAGGAGGAGGAAGAAGAAGGTACTCAAGGTAGAGAAAAAAATATGCAGAGAATCCATGGCGGATAGAATAGAACTGGGACTACAACATAATCAAGTGTATGGTTTTGGGCAGAGAGGAAAGAAGAATATATAATACTCTCCCTGATCCTGTAGGAGCTTTTTAGGACCTTATTTCAACTTCAAATTCAATACTTTCTTTCTAAAATACTTCAATTTAATACGCCAGTGATATTGAGAGAGACCTTTTAATTAATAATATATCGAAATCTATGGTCTTTGATAGAGCACAATGGCGTCGTGCGATCCATGTAGCCGACCCCACCTAGTGGGATAAAGGCTTTGTTGTTGTTGTTGTTTAATACGCCAGTGACAATTGTTGAGTCGGATGAACTTGTTTGGAATGGGTTGACCCGGGGACCCAATTTTATGGCGGCGTGAGAGAAAATGACTGGTGGATTATATATTTGGCGCGCTATTGAGCAATTCCCTATCCAAAATCCTTAAATTTGATTATGGATTATCCACTAGACAATTTCAAGTAGCACATAAACAAATATGCCAGTGACAATTGTTGAGTCAGATGAACTTGTTTGGAATGGGTTGACCCGGGGACCCAACTTCATGGCGGCGTGAGAGAAAATGACTGGTGGATTATATATCTAGCACACTGTTGAGCAATTCCCTATATGAAATCTTTAAATTTGATTATGGATTATCCACTAGACTATTTCAAGTAGCACATGACCAAAGTTTGAAGATACTTAACAGGTTGTTAAATTTGCCCATTTTTAAATTGTTTATGTGTATTTTTGTTCCTTGTAAAACTTATTTATGCCAGGAGCTCATAGGAGAAAACTTTATTGATAAATTGCACATTAACCCTATATTTTATGACAATTTGTAACCATATGATGTTATTTCATTGAAAAGTTGATATGTTGATTTTTCCCCAACAATACATTGAGCTATTATTACTATGAAAATTAGACTTATTATAAATTACTTAGGGTTAAGATGCATTGAACACCTTAAAATTTTTCTTTTCTCTTACCAAAAAATATTTTAGGGTATTAAATGTACCCAAAAAAATATTCAGGTGCTGGATGCACCAATATTTCACAATGTTGGTTGCACACCAAAATACTTTAGAATACTTGATATATTTAGGAAAATACTTCACATCTTAACCCAATTAGTTATACATATTATATACATATAATTATTTCTTATCAAATTTTTGTTTAATTATTGTGCCATCAGTGGACCACGACCTAACAAGTTGGACGAGGAGAACCGTGAAATTAAAGGTTGGCCTTTTTATCAAACGTTCTGTCCAACTTATTAAAATATTAATTTTTTTCACTTAAAACAATTAATTGCAAATCACCAATTTAAAATAAAAAAATATTTCAGGAAAGCTATTAAACATTATTAATACATTATTTCTAAATAACTAATTTAACTTCGTAAACTAAATAAATTAGACAAAAGGACTCTTACATTTATTATATCTACCATGCGATAAAAATGATATTCTTTGGAGAGATACGCAACGTGATATTGTTGAATACTACTCCACTACTTTTTGGGGGGAGGGGTGTTTGGTGTTAAATATAAGTCATTTGTAGGTTATTAATTAATTTTTTTTTATTTGTATTTAAAGAAAAAAAAAGGATAGAGAGGTGTGAAAGATTTATAAATGTAAAGAGGGAAATTTTTTTTAATAAAGGTAAATAAAATTTTTTTTATCGATGTAAGCTGATTTAGTGCTTTGCTTAGTGTATGAGAATGCGTTACAATTAACTTATATGGGGCTGTTTGAGACAGTTTTTTTGGATCGGGCTTATTATATAAGTCTAATTCACATAAATCGAGATAAATTTCCTCTACATATTTATCTCGTAGATCGTAAAAGCACCTCGTAGACCATAAAAATTACTTCGTATTCTGTAAATTACAATTCATAAGCATTTATGGAACTTTTATAAGCTAATCAAAACAGTCTCATAGTGATGACGGGGGTGGTAATTTTTTTAACAACATATGCTGTTGAATAATTAAGTTGTCCTTTTTTTAATGGCATTGTTTAATAATTTAGTAATGTGGAAAATAAAATTTGATTCTATAAATTTTCAAAGTTGAATCATCAATCGTTTGACTATATATGTTGCCAATTCTATTGACACTTGCCCCGTTTGGCAATAAATTCAATGCATGAATGATAAATATGATACTCAATTTTTTTTAATGAAAAATTATACATATTTTACTCTCTTATTCAAAAGGTTGGTATCGAATTTATAAGAAATTTTCTAAAACATGGAGTAATTAATTCTTAGGGGGAAAAAGTATCCCAGAAAATAAATGTACGAAGAGAGAATGATTAGTCAATAAATTTATGGAGAAAAGAATTAAATGAATTTAAGAGAAAATACAGTATTTAATTATAAGAGTACTTTCATAAACATAAAATAAATTTAAAAATATTAGTTAAATTAATTAATTAATTTTTTAATATATATATATATATATATATATATATATATATATTAGTTAAGTTTTTTTTTTCCTTTTTACCAAAAGTGTTCAGTATGTTAAACGTGAGTGGGTAGGTAGCATCAATTATGTTATAGTACATACACTTTTGAATGCAAAAGAAAAAATAAAGTTGATGTCAAATCAATTATTTGATTAATTTGTTTGCCAGTACGTTATGTCACATCAAGTACTACCATTCCTTTTTTACTTTTTTTTAAACAAATGTCACAAAAACGTGTGAAAAATGGAAAATAGGACTGGATACTAAATTAATTGAGATATTGGGTTAAAAGTCAATGGTTCAGATTGAGGTTAACCTAGAAGTCAATTAATATATATATATATATATATATATATATATATATATTATTAAATATCCATCCATACTATTTAAAAAAATACATGAAATTTTTTTCCAATAAATAGTCCAATATAACCTCCTGAACCTAATACTTACAAAAATATCATTAAGTACATAATGATTTTTCTCCAACCAACACCAAAAGTATTTCACAATCATTTTAAAACTCCTTGCAAATCAAAAAAAATTTAGGAAAATAATTTTTTTTTTAAAAAAAAAGCCAAAACAACATCTTTTAGAGTATAAAAAAGTTCAAAAAAAATATAGGTCAACCCATGACTAGGCCAGGTCACCCCGGTTCATATCGGGTCGACCAGTTCAATCGACCCCAATTTTTTGCGTTCATCCATACCAGACTGGCGACCGATTCACCGGTTTCTGGTCTGAACTAGCAGGTTCGATTCAATTTTCAATACATTGGTGAAAAATTTAGCTAATTAATTTGCATCTCATGACAAAAATTTGCAGAGAAAATACTTATGCACTATGTAAAAAATATTTATATTGACAACTTAAATATTAAGTTGATTTCTAAGTACTCTAAATAATCAAAAAGGGGAATAAGAAGTGATTCTTTAAGTGAATAGCTAATAAACACAATGCATATTTTGCCTTCTTTATGCCACTACTATAAATTTAGGCACTTATAATGCCTAATATATAACGGCTACAGTTAATAAATGTCATGTATGTCGAAGCGGAGGTTGCGCAAGGATATATAATATTTAAACGTAACAGTTAATTAAATGTACTATCATGTATTGTAAGATGAAATTCGTGAAAACACAAAAGTAATGGTTGTAGCTAATAATAGTCATTTATTTAGTGACAAAAATGACGGTTCTTAAGAAACAACCGTCATGTAACACTTATAAACAATTTGTCTTCTAAACACTTATATCAGCAAAGACAAAATATAACGGTCTTCAAAAACAATTGCTATCTAACTCTTTCATAACATTTCATAACATTCGGACCTTCAATGTTATAACCTTTCATAATCCCATTAGACCTTTATAAGCCATAACTCATAACCTTTCACAATTCATTAGACCTCTATTTAAACTTAACTATTCCTTGTTATTCTTACTACTTTTCTTTATCAGCCTCTTCTTTCTCTCCTTCATCATGTTAAGATCCCAACGAACTCCTCCTTCACTGCCACCCACTCCTCCAATACTTCCTCCTCCTCAAGGCTTGTTGGTAGCAACAAATGACTCAAGTACTGAGGATCCTAACTACGTCGCTCCCTCTATCGTAGCCAATGCCTGCACCCCTCTACCAATCCTATATTGCACTAAATGATGAGATGACACAAGAGAAAAGATCATTGGGGAAGGGTCTTGTTATCATGAAGGAGGTCCATAAAGTAAATTAAGAGAGATAGGAGGAAACTTACTATAGCTAAAATAAGAAAGATCAAATTTTGAAACCTGACAAGTTCATAATTTGTTAGATTTTAAAATTTACCCTTTCTTGTTCTACCTCATAGTAAGTTTCCTCCCCTCTCTTGTAATTTGCTTTGGGCTTCCTTCATGACAATAAGATTCTTCCTCAGTGCTCTATTATGTTATACCATCTAGTCATTCAGCGCAATAGATGGATTGGTGGAGGGGGCGACGACGCTAGCTACAACGGAGGGGGTGACGTGATTTGGATCCTCAGTACTTGAGATACATAATGATTATTAAGTAAAACCCATCATTTAATAAAATTCCAAGCAAATAAATAATGGTGATAATTAGTAATCGTTGTATTTTGTCTTACTAGAATGATGGTTGTTATGTAAAAACCGTCATGAAACAACAAATACTGTGATGGTTTAAAATCTTTTCCCTTCTCCACGTTAATGATAATAATACGACTTGGCCTTCATTTCCTTCCTCCGATGATAAGGATGAGGAAAAGGATGAAGAACAGGAGGATGAACAAGACAATGAGGACGATAATCCACCACTGTCGTTCTCGTTATCCTGTTCATCCTCCTCTTCCTCGTTCTCTTCCTCATCCTTATCCTTATCATTGAAAGAGGGAGATAAAGTTAAAAATTAATATTTAAAGGTTATTTAAGAATCTTAAAGTATTTTTGTCAGCATACTTAATGGCTCTAAGTTAATATTGTGGTTGATTATGTAATTAACAGTACGCACCAATAAATTAAAAAAATTGTAAACTACGTAAAGATTATTAAGAATTAATTTTCGTCATTTATAAAATATAATAATATTTAATATTAAAAGACCTGAAGGCTCGATAATCTATGAAACCATCTCTATATAAACGTCTGAAAATTGAACTCCACTTCTCTACTTCCATTTAAACTTCTCAAACCGAATTTCTGATTCAACAAAACATCATGGACAAATGCAAGAGAACTTCTGATTCATCATCTGGAAAAAAACCGAAAGATGAACTCCCTCCACAACAAGCATTGAAGGTCTCATTAACGCAACCTACGAGCTCTGTAATATCCCAAATTTTGGGACTAGAGGCATAAGATTAAGCCTAGATCAAGTGGACTGCTAAGCCCTGGTTTAGCAAATGTCCCTATGAGATATGTATTATTTCCCAAAATTCCTTTATATCATTGGATATTAAAAGGAATTATATTGGTGAGCTAAAGAGCTCGGGGAATAACAAAATAAAGCGATTAGAAGTCACACATAATATAGTAAAGTGGAACATAAAGTAATTTTGCCACCGGTGAAATTTCTGGTGTGGCAATGGTGATTGTGTGACATCTTTCGATCGGTAAATGATAGTGAAAAATTATGAAAATTTCCAAACTGAAAGTAGACTTATCAAGCTTTAATTTGATAGGTCATATAAGTCATTTGGAGTTGTATGCAAAGAGAAATGAATTTTTGAAGTGAGCCCAGCGAAATTAATTATTTTCTGGGACAGCATTCAAAGATTAAAATTATGGGAAGAGTGAGCTTCCAATTGGCCAAATTTTATATTTTTTCTTAAAACTAGACTCAGTAAGGGTCGTATAGCCTTTTGAATCACTCCAATTGAACATTTTTACAATTAGATATGAATTTTCGAAGTTAATGAAAAATCTGTAGAATTTGGTATTTTATGTGAAAATTCATTATTTGGGCCAATTATAGGCTGACACGTGGCAAGTTGCTTTTACCCTTCATTTATCCATTAAATCATCTTCATCATCGTCTATTTTTCTGCGGAAAAACCACTGGAAGAGAGAGAAAGAGATCGTATGAAATGGAGAGAGGAGAGAGAAAATCTTTTCCTCCGAAACACTGCCGGAACGACGTCCTCTCTCAAAGTACCCTTCACAAACCTTCTTCTACTCATCCTAAGCTTCATTTCTACGGTTTCGGATTTTTGATTAGAGGTGTTTGGTGCCGTCTCCCTTCCCGGAGTATTGCTGTATTTTCGAACCGACTGCGGATATGCGTAGAGGGCCATGAAGTGATAAAGAAGGAGCAATTGTTGGCGGATCAAGGGACAAGAAGAGAAGGACATAAAGTCCGAGAGGTAGTGAACTTACCTTTTCTGCATGTATGTGATATGTATGTCTTGCATTGATTATGTGACTGATTTTCCTATTTATGTGGAACATGTATGATTGGTTGAAGCTCTGTTATATTTGTGCAATGGCCATATGTATGTCATAACATCGAGCATGCAGCATGTCATTATGTTGGCATGAAATAGTTTAGGCAAGCATGTCATGCATTCATATATATCTGGCATGCATAGTGGTAATGTTTGCTACTGAGATTCTCTCGAATCTCACTCATCCCAAACAACCATTCAGACAGGTGAGCATTGGAAACGTGCTGAGATCAAAAAAGAGGTATGCACGAAGAGGACTGTTGCTGGTTGTTTGAAGGCCTTTTAGTTATTAAGGTCTGTAAATATTGTGTAAACCCCTCGTGGGGAAACCTTTGTATTATAATCAAGTAATATTGTATTAATATTATCAGTATATTCATGCTATTCCTGTGTGCCCACTAAACTACACATTGCTACTCTGAGCAAGGTCAGTAATAAGGGATATATGAGGCGGGCCATTACAAGCTCCATCATATAGTCCAATTTTACATGCAAGAGCAAGGACGATGGACCAGTGCTTGAAGGAACTTACCTCTCTCGTTCACTCTTTGCATGAGAAGGTTATCAAGTTACTGGAGAAAGAAGAATTTGATGATGCATCAAATTTTTAAAATATTTTTGTAACTTTTTATTTTTAGTTTGTTTATTTACTTTATCTTTTTTTTATTATAAAATGGTGGTTGCATAGTCAACCACCAAATTTTTTTTAATATATATATATATATATATATATATATATATATTACGATTATTAAGTAACAACTGTCACTTATTCGAATACCATGCAAATACATAACGGTTGTATTTTGTAACCATCATATATTGTCTCATAAGAATGACAGTTATTACGGTAAAACCGTCATGAAACATTAGATGAACAAACAAATGATTTGTCTTTCAACTTCTTATCAAAAAAAATAATATAACAGTTTCTCTTAAATAATGTTAACTAAAAGGTTCAAACATTTTCCCTGCACCACGCTCATGATGACAATACTCTACACTTCTTCATTCTTCGATAATCAGCATGAGAACCAAGCACATTTTCATTACCCACCACTACACACGAATGATTCTATCTAACTTCCAACATGTGCAATGATGGTTTGAACCCATCACTTCCAATATATAAAAACTCCCAATTTTCATATGTTTATCGTCCTCCTCTATTCTTTCAATTGCCAAGATGAAATACCATACTAAAGACTTGCTAGAAAATCCCTAGCCTCATCCTCCTCCTCCTTCCCCTCCTCCACAACCTCCATCACCCCCTTCTCCCCCTTCTCCTCATCCACAACCTTCACCTTAGCTTCCGCCTCAAGTGGAGGTAATGATGCAGCATGCATAACGCATTGACCATGTAGTGAGGAGGCTAGCCGGATATTTTTCGAGTATGAACAAGAAGGCCAATCTCATTTTTAATAAGTATGTCATTGGCCACAAAGATCCTGACATACGCCCAGATGATTCAGACTACTCCTTTGGTGACGAGTAGCATGATAATGTGTGGTATGCTGCAAATTTACGAAACTTCTAATTAATTGAAATTAAAGAAAAGAAAATTTTCTAAATTCGCAACAGACCTTAGATCATCTATCTGGAAACTAGTCATTAGAGGGTGATATTTTGTTTTGTTTTATTTTTATAAAATATAAAAATGTAATTATCTGGGCACTAGCTGTCCAATGTTTTTAAAAAAAATAGTAACATACCTCATGGTTATTAACTAATAACTATGATAAATGTAAATGTTAAAATAATAACATAACTCATGATTATTAACAAAAAACTGTAAGAAATATAAACAAATAAATAATAGTTTTATTGATACAACTGTTATATAAAGTCTTAGGCAAGACAACCCAAAAAACCCTACCCTTCCTCTTCTATTTAAGTGTTTGAAAATGAATACACTTGACACTTAGTCTATTTGAACAAAATCTGCTAACATCGTAACCTTATTACTTTTGTTGTTTTTTCATGTTATCAAGAGTCATTTTTAGTCGAGCCCCACTATAAAAAGCATTCGTCTTACTTCTCAGTGACAGTCGTACTAGTCAATACTTTCACACTAATCTCAGCGACTACCAACCGATTTTCTTTCTCTTGCCTTAACTCACGTTTTTGTCGTTCGTGAGCCCTAGCTAGGTTGCATCCTTTTGGTGCTTTATTCTCCTTATTCAATTGAGGTGCCTTTGTGAAGTCACGACACAATAAAGCATTCAAGGTAATATAAACTTGCTTTTATGAAGTTATGATTTTTGAAAAACCTATTATTGCTCTGATTGAAGATTCATTTCTTGTTACAGGAACTTGTCAACCCATGCATTAACTGAAGGTTCCTACTCTATTGATCTTTTTTTAGGTCACTTCTTGAGATGTGGATCCCTAAGCAAATACATCTTCTTTTTTTGGAAGTAGTCATATCTCCAGAAGTTACTTCAAAAAGATCAATAGGGATGTGATGAATAAATTAGTTTAAGTGTACCGATAAGAGCCATACATGAACAAGCTCTATGAATAAACTAATTCAAATGTATCGAAAGTCATACACGAGCAAGCTTTGTGAATAAACTAGCTCAGGTGACATATTGAATTTATTGTTGTGAAGTTATATTTTTTTAGAATCTCATTATTGTTCTGACTGAAGGTTCGTGTTCACCGTTTAGCTTACCGCAAGAGCACAGGTCGCAAGTAATAGTATAGTGTTGAAAAGAGTATTATTCCAGAAGGACTATGACAAAAATGAGCTAACTAATATAACCATACTCTTAATTAGGTTGAATTGAATCATTTGAATTTGATCAAGTTGAATAAGAATTTTTTATGAAAACAACAAAGAAAAATAATGGGAATTGGAAAATTGGGTC
Source organism: Albizia julibrissin (assembly GCA_037074505.1). Taxonomy (NCBI): domain Eukaryota; kingdom Viridiplantae; phylum Streptophyta; class Magnoliopsida; order Fabales; family Fabaceae; genus Albizia; species Albizia julibrissin. The sequence continues at coordinate 30,993,565 of CM073483.1, forward strand.
TAACTTCAAAAGGTTATAAGCTTAGAATTACTTCATCTCCATTGTATTTTATGAAACTATGCAATTATCCACTTATATTAGCTAAATAAGTCTATATGTTAGTCAAATGTTCTAAAGTCATCAACCAAGCTCTTTCAAGTCAAGATTGATTTTTAATCTTCATTAAAAATATTCAATCTCTTGTTTATAATTAATAAAAACTATTTTTCTAAAGCTATCATTCAATAGACTATGCTAGTTTGTAGATATATCTCTATTCTAACAACAAACCATCCATTTAATCCCTAAACTTCAAGTCTAATATGATTTTTCTTAGGTTCTACAATCAAAATAACTCTCTGAAGAATCTTCCAATTGAATTACTCTATTCATGTGGTGATCAAGCATAAGATATCATTAAGCACAAAGAAAAATCAACATATATACTCATTAACTAACAAAAGCAATATAGTCTAATAGTTTAAATCCATACAATGGGTAAAAGTAATCCTAAATGAGAGTTTTAGCCACTTATGGTCTGTACATGCCAAAATCTTAGCACAAAAAATATAATCCATATCATCAAAGTTAGAGAAAAAGGGAGAAGAACTATAAAAATCCAAGATTGTTGACTCAAATCTCTTTGAAACTTTAGTCCCAAGCTTCAAACTCTTCCAAATGTAAAACCCTAACAGCTAAAATGTCCAAGAAGTCCAGAATTACTGATTTTCTGCCTATCCCTTGCTTTTATACTGGTTTTTCTACTTCAGTTTTCAAAACTCACAGTATCACTTCCGCGCATTCACTGTCAGTTCACTATGCGAATGCCATAACAAATTGTTAGACAGAACCAGTGCTTTTTCAAGTGGTTTCGCTATGACTTTGGCTATAGTAGATCCACAGCTAAAGGGTAGACAAAAAGGCCATCTTTTAAGGCAATTTTGCATTAGCTTAGCTACAACACTACCACAGCAAATGCATGCTTCTCTTCTATAGTGTTCTTTTACATCTTCCTCTTGCATTCTTTCCTTCCCTTTACAACTTCCCATGATCTTTGAGAGCTTTTATAACTTGTCATATTTCACCTATAAGGAGGAGAACTTTATGAGCTCTTTAACTTTCACAAATAATCATAACTAATTGCATTTAAATCATGGTTTGACAAAAGTTTGATTTTACTTTTGTCATATCATGTTTTCTTCTATAATCTCTTTATATGCACAATTTAAACCCAAAAATAAGTGAAAAGAAAAGAAAATGTGCTAGAATATCACAGATTTCTATGAGTTAACAGTTCGTCTCCTGCCTTTCTATTAAGCAGGTGGCATCAAATTGAACGCTATGGAATTCAACATTGTGATCAGTCCTAGACTCTTCAATGTGAGAGTTTCTAGGCTACTTGGTCTTTTCTCTATATATATAATAGAGTAGTATTTTCCATATCAAATAGGGATGCAATTTAGATGGATCAAGATTTTCTAGGCTATGGCTGAAATCAATCGTACTTCTAATATATATATATATATATATATATATATATATATATAAGTGTTCACTTATACTTTGTGGCTTTTCAGCAATTAAGTCTAGAAAGAAAAGGAAGATGGGAAAAAACAAATATCCCTATTAGAAAGGGCACAAGGGTTAGAAATGGTGCAGGGGTTATGCAAACTCTTGAGTTCAAAGGTTTATATGCCCCTACCCTTTTTTAAAAGGGTATATGTTTTTTCCCCAAAGTTTTTTACTTTCCAAGAGTTAATTTTTGTGAAGAGACATAATATAATTATATATAAGTCATCAGTTACATTATTACTTATATACGTTAATAGTTGACATTGATTCTCCCCACAAAGCTTGGAATGTCTTGATCTATGCCAAATTGTATATACACTTGATATGAAAGGTACTGTTGTTCTATTATATATAGAGAGGAGATCAATTAGCTCAAAAATTATTACTTGAAGAGCCTTATATCCATACATCATGGTTATTGTATAAAAACCGTCACGTATTATAAATATTCACGGTTCTTATAAACTGTTATTTATGTACTTAATACATAATGGTTGTCTATGTGAGATCATTATTAATTTTTATTAAAAGTCACGATTCTTATATACAAATCGTTATGTATGTTACTAAATAAATAACGGTTGTAAAATGAAACTGTTATGTATCATGCAAGTATTACTATATATTATGACAGTTGTTTACGTGTACCCATTAATTATTATCAAGGTAATAGGCAGATTATGACATCATTAAACCTCAATACATAATGGGAGTTATATTATAATCATTATAATAGGTCCAGAATAAATAATGATTTAGAACCATAATGTATTTGCGCTGAAGTTTTATAGCTCCCGCATATATGATTGTTCAAAACCGTAATATATAGTAGTTAATAACCATCATATATCGCGATTTCTTTAATCTCGTGAGAAAAACTAAAAGAGAAAGTCATTGTGGTTATAAAGTTTTATGTTAATGGAGTTTGTCCATGAGAATGTCTCAGAAAATATTATATATATATATATATATATATATATATATAATATTATAAATATTAACGTACAAGACAATTCATATATTGCCTTGCTGAGGCAATAGCAATATATATTGCCATTGCCTCAGTGCCGGAAGCGGCAGTAAATTTATTTTGCCGGCCAAGGTAATATACCTTGGCCGGCGCTTTTTCTTAAAGCGCCGTCCAAGGTCAATTATTTATTTATTTTTTTAAAGTAACTTAACATGTTTTTTTACAATCTCTCTAGATTTAGCCTTCATCTATCATGCTTTATATATGCTTAACATACTTTTTTGACTTTTACTTTGTTTAATTTTACATCATAATTAAAATTCAATTTTAAATTATATCTTCGAAGGTAAATATCAAATTTAACTAACCCAATTTCAAATATTATGGATAAAAGAATTTATATTTATATATAATATATATTTAATATATATATATATATATATATATATAATATTTATTAAAGACATGCAATTATATATTGTGTGCCTTTAATATAAGGCAATGAATTGCCTTAAGGCAATACTCAGCTCCAGCGCTTCATGTGAAGCGCCGGATAAAGGCAATATATTGCTTTGACTTTAACCGGGGTTTTTTAAAAAAACGCCTTAAAAAATGCCGGTTAAAGTATTAATCTTAGTCGGTGCTTTTAAGGTATAATTTTTTTCAATGTTATTTTACTATATTTTTTTTCTTATATCAATTATTTTACCCGATGCTTTATATGAAGCGTCGGTCAAGGCAATGCCCTTAGCCGACGTTTATAATAAAAAGCGTCGTAGCTTATAATTTTTTTTCCCTTTAAAAAAAACAATTACCTACGACGTTTCTTTAAGAAACGTCATTAGAGGTGCGTTATTAAAAGCTTTTTTTTATAGTAGTGAATACTTATAAAGTTCACAACTTATAAAGTTATAAATATATTAATATCACTACTACAACAATGTACATATTTGATGGATAGAAACTGTCACGCAATTACCAGTGGAGGTTGGCGTAGATGGGAAAGGCATCTGCGCCACACCAATCCGTTCCTGGGCTCGATCCCAAAGAACGGAAGGTGGAAAGAATTTTCATTGGAAGCTCTCTACCCGCACAAAATTGAAAACATGGTAAGTGATCAAGTCTTTAAAAGGGGGTCGTCTGTACTAGTTGGTTTGTGGGCACACTGAATCCATGGCTCAAATACAGCGATATACCAAGATTTGATGTGCTGGTGAATCAAATGTCCCACATCCAAAAAAAAGAAAAAAAGAAACTGTCACGCAATTATTTGACGGTTCCTGGCCATCAAATACTATTGAGACTTTTGGTATGATCACTTGAGTTCTCTAAAAATATTTAAAATATTATTTCTAAAATTATTTTAACTACTCTCTAGGCTAGCTTTGTGAACAATCGATGTAGAAATATTTCTTAGACCACACTAATGAGGAACTATTCTAAAAAAGTCTATCAATATTAAATAAACGCTATCAGTTACATTTTTATATATATCCTCCACTATCAGTCTAGATAGGGCGGTCTAATCATTTTTTTCTCTACTAGTGATAATTCACAAAACAAATATTTATTTTTATTTATACATTAATAAATTTTCATATAACAAATAAATGCAGGAAGTAAAAAATGGAATAAATTACATATACTACTTACACACACACACGTGTATGTGTGTGTGTATATATTTGTATATATATGTATGTGTGTGTAGCAAAAGAATATTAAGGCAAATGTTCAAGAATTTGTGGTTTGTTTAATGTTATTTTTTAGTTTTAGAATTTATTTTGATGGAATGGATTGAATAGGGGCAATTTGTATTTGGATTAATTTGTTGTCTAATATTTTATTTCAATTATGATATATTTTACAATATTTTATTTAGATTGTCAGTCCAACTGGTTAGACCATAAAAACTAAACTCGTATTGTTTTTGCAATTTAAAGATTGATTTGACTTTTAGACCATTCCTTGCAATTAAGGGAAAATTTCACTCATGTCCCAAGAATAAAAAAAAAAATAAAAAAATCTCAGTATAAATTCTTTTATAAAAAAGGTCTTTAGGGATTTCAGTGATATATATTCTAAATATAAACTTATATTATTGACATAAAAGATTTGTCAATGGACACTCTATGACTTGTCAATATAATCATATGCTCTTGTTAACAGAAGTTGTTTTAGTTAATATAGATGGGCTTACTTATAGAATCTATATTATTGAGTTCCCTAGGGAATTTTTTAATTGAGGAATCTACATTGGGATTTTTTTGATATTTTTTCTAGTCTGTAGGACTTGAGTGAGATTTTTCCTTAATAAAAACAAGAAAAAGGTATCAAAATAAATTTCATGGTAGGCTGGTGAAAAGTTAAAATAGAACCTTATATGACGCTTGATATAAAGTGGCATATAAAGTCTAGAGAAGCTCCACCGTTTTCCTAACAAGCGTCATAGCTTTTAATAATTGAAAAAAAAAGCAATAACCTTAATTGAACAAGCGTCGTTGAAGGCAAATAAATATATATTACCTTAAAGAAAATATATAATATTATATACAATAAAATATATATATATTATATTGTATATAATATTATATATATATATATATATATATATATATATATATATATATAAAATAACATATTATATATGCATTCCCTTGACCGTTGGCCAAGGCAATCCATATATATATTGCCTTAGCTCCGGCGCTTCATGATAAGGCAATATAAAGCTCCGATGCTTTTTATGAAGCGTCAGATAAGGCAATATTTTATATTTCCTTATCTGGCGCTTCATGAAAAGCGTTGGATAAGGCAATTTCTTTATCCGACGCTTTTCATGAAGCACCAGATAAGGCAATAAAAATTATTCTCTTATCTGGCGCTTTATGTGAAGCGCCAATTAATGGATAAAACAAGGTGGTGGAATAATGGAGTAGTGGGGACTGAAGCGTCATAACTTTTAATAATCAGAAAAAAAAAAGAACAATGTCTTTAAATTCAAAGTTAATAATTTTTAACAACACTTGGTATTTAAGCGTTGTTCAAAGATACATATTGCCTTTTAAGGTAATATCTAATATTATATACAATATAATTAATATACATACATACATACATAGATATATGTGTGTGTGTGTACATACACACAAATATATCTATGTATGTATATGTGTGTGTGTGTGTGAGTGTGTGTGTGTGTTAATGATATTGTATATAATATTATATATAATACATTAATATAATATTATATATCTCTGTGTGTGTGTGTGTCTGTGTGTGTGTGTGTGTGTGTGTGTGTGTTGCCATTGCCTTAGGAAATAACCGTCGCTTCACATGAAGCGCCGGTTAAGGTCTACATTTTTTGTTTTTTACTGATATCTTTTTTTTTTTTACAGATTATTCCATTTGAATTTTTAAGGACTTTAGTCGGCGCTTTTAGAGAAAGCGCCGAATAAGGTGTAGATTTTTTTTTTGCTTATAACTTTTTTTTAAAAAATTTTTTTACAGATTATTTCCTTGATATTTTAATGATCTTAGTTGACGCTTTCTTTGAAAGCACCGATTAAGGTGCAATTTTTTGTGCTGATAATTTTTTTTTGTTGATACCTTTTTTGTGCTGATAATTAATGGAATAAAAGATCACGGGTGCAAGGAAATTAATATAAAAAATTTGATTTAGATTTAGATTTATTTAATTTATTTTTTTAATTTTTACTTTATTTATTTTTTCTTCATAATTAAAGCATTAGAAATAAATAAGTGTGGGAAAATTTTCTATTATGACTACATGTATGTTCATTATTTATACAAGCTGAGCAGCATTTAATAACATTGAGAATAATTTTAAATATTTTGGGTTTACACTAGCTATGACGCTTTGCTATAAAGCGCCATAGCTGATGCTTAATTAAAAAAAAACAACAACAAATGTCTTGTGTGGCGTTTCTTAAAAAAATGTCATACAATTTTACCACTAAGCTATGACGTTTATAATAGGAAGCGTCGTAGTTTATAATATTTTTTTCCTTGAAAAAAACAATTACCTACGGCGCTTCTTTAACAAGTGTCATTAGAGGTGCGCCACAAAAAGCCTCTTTTGTAGTAGTGTTCTTTGATGTTGCTTGTGAAGGCATTCGATGTCGAGGGTTATGGGTTCTGGCTTTGAAGCTATGTTCTTATGTGCACAAGTAACAAGATGAGTACTTGGCGCCCTTAATTCACAATAAACTCCAAATCCATAGTCTAAATAGCTATTTTTGAATGATTTGTTTAGTTGTTTAAGGTTAGGGTTCGTTCTAGGCTATGGGTGCACTACTATAAAATATCAATTTAGCGGCGCTAATCTTATGACATTTCTTTAAAGAAGCGTTAAAGGAGACTTCTATTTTTTTAAAAAAAATAACATGTGGTAACTATGACGCTTGACCAGGAAAGTACTATAGATGCCTAATACCTTGTATGACGCTTTCGTGGGGAAGCGCCATATAAGGGATTATTAAATAATACACAGTTCAATTGATTATGGTACTCTCTTCTCTAGGTACATACTAAATTCTCAAATTTCACCTCATAATAAATGCTACTATTATTTGCAGGGGAATATAAGTCCGATTATAAGTCTTTTTTTAATACAAAAGCTTTCGTCGATTGGCACTATAATTTTTTTTTAAGTTTAAAATATGTCATGAATCTTAGCTTGTAGTTTTATGTGTGCTTATAATTTTTTTTCCAGGTATTTGTTTAAATATATAACTCTCTCTTGTTAAACTTCCTGTACATTGTAAATTTTTTTAATTTTTAAGTTTACAAATATAATTTTATTAGTTGTTACTTATTTAATTTGCTCAATGTATGTCTTTTATATTTAATTTAATGTAAAATATTTTTTAAAAAACAATACTTCCTATGGCACTTCATAAGGAAATGCCATAGGAAGTGATGGCGCTTCTTTAAGAAGCGCCATAGGAAGTGTCATTTAAAAAAAAAAAGTTTATATCACTTTCTATAGCGCTTCCTTCGGAAGCACCATAGGTATCACACTTCATACGGCAAATGAGCATTAACATATGCTATTTATCTTCAAAGATGGTGATGTACTTATATGTGTCCAAAATTGGCTATCAAAGACTCTACAAAATCAAGGACCTTGGTATTGACAATTTAAATGTAATGATATGATTGAACTTTGAAATTTAAAGATTAAAAATTAAGCATGATGGAATGGATTGGTACCTATGTATGGTTATTATGTTTTTTTTTTGAAGTTAATATGTAAACGGGTTTCCCCATAACCCATTTTAGCCTACCCATTTATGTCCCAGCACATTTAACTCGAGCTTAACAGGTTGAGGCAAAGGTATAGGCTAGCCTGTATTCGTGTATCACTAAATGGGTGGGCTACAGGTTAGGGCATGAGCTGCTCAACCTGCCCATTGCTCATCTCTACTCTTAGATGCTATGATTTGAACATGCTACATTGCAGCTAAGATTATCTTTCCACACTAGCAGGCCTCCCAAGATGCAAGCTAATTAGATCAGTTCTAGCACTAGTATAGTTTGCTTCATCATTAATTATTCAAATTATATTTGTTAAATGGGATATTCTCGTACAAATAATCTTCCCGTGTACAAAAGATCTTCCCTTATGTTCAAAAAATTTTACATGTGTTCAATATATCTTTCCTATATATATGCAAACAATCTTCCCTTGTACACAAAAAACTTCTTATGTCTCATTTAGCAAATAAGTTTCCAATGAGGTCTTTATGAACAATTCTCTCTAATTAATTAATTATTAAAATAAAATCAACTATTTTTTATTAGATCAAGTCTAGCACTAGTATAGTTTGCTTCATAATTAATTATTCAAATTATATATATATATATATATATATATATATATATATATATATATATATATATATATATAGATGGATTTTATATGTTGCACAGAATTTAATAAATGAACTGTTTATATATAACTTATAAAAATAGACTTATCGTAAATTAATTATTATAATAAAATCCAAAAGGCTTCATTATTCATATTCGTATTCGTATATTATAAACAGTGTGACCTACTATGTAAACTACGGTTTTGATTATCTACCGTTGAAGTTTAATGAGATAGGGACGTACCCAAAACAGACGGCTAAGATGAAAGTTGCCCCAAGGAATGAGGTTGTACATGGCTGTAGGGTGCGTTGCCCCAGCTAATGCCCCTGCTTCCACAAATAAGCTTTGTTGCAGTGATGCCCTGATGGTAGGTAATGATGATCAATAATAAATCTGAGATTTAGATGTAGCTTCTATTTTTATCATTTGATTATTTGATTATAGGGGAAAAGATACTTAAATACTATTTAAATTTTAAAATATTAAATTAGTTTTATAGACAATAAGAATAATGTGATTAATAAAAAGAATATAACAATTAATAATTCAGGTTTTTAAAAAATTACTGATTTAGAATTTTAAAGTTCAAGTGGTATTTAAGTGGAATTGTTCTTGATTAATCCTATTCATTACAAACAAATTTAATATCATCAATATGTTTGATATGTATAATATAATTTGGGAAAAATTAATCTTTTGTTCCTATAATTTTAATTCTATTGTAACTTAGTCCCTAAATTTTGACAATTGTATAGAAAATCATTATAGTTTTAATTCAATTGAAACTCAATTTACTACTACAAAAGAGGTTTTACTACTACAAAAGAGGTTTTTAATGGTGCACCTCTAATAACGCTTCTTTAAAGCAACGCCATAGATAATTATTTTTTCTTAAAAAAAATAGAAGCTACAACACTTTTTATTATAAGCGTCATAGCTTAGTGTTAGTCTTTTATCGTCATACAAGATTTTTCTTTAAACAAAGTAAAACATTAAGTGCTAGCTATGACGCTTTAAAGCAAAACGTCATAACTAGTGGTAAGCCTTGGATGACGATTCCCCAGGAAGCGTCGTCTAAGGTTTTAGCATTATTATTTTTAGTTTTATTAGTAATAATATATATATTTACGTTATTGTTCACGTTTAAGTTTTTATATATTTTACTTTATGTTTAGATTTCATTCATTACTCATAATATATATATATATATATATATATATATATATATATATATATATATATAAAGTTACACTATTAAGTTAATTATCTGTGAATCCACACTCACACTAACATATTTATATATACTTCGTACATATTTGAGTGCATGCGTGAGTGCACTTAATTAATCTCAAGGCTTTGAGTGCAACTTATATAATTAGGTCACTTTTGTATAAGTTGCACTCAAAACCTTGAGATTAATTAAGTACACTCACGCATGTACTCAAATATGTACGAAGTATATATAAATATGTTAGTGTGAGTGTGGATTCACTGATAATTAACTTAATAGTGTAACTTTATACACACACACACACACATATCTAAAGTACCAACAGTAGTAATTGGAATAATCTGCACACACAAAAAATTATAAGGAAAAATATATACACCTTAGTCGGTGCTTTCTTGAAAAACGCTTGATAAAATCCTTAAAATCTGTAAAAAAAAAAAAGAGCTGCTTTAACTGACACTTTAGATGAAGCGCTGGTTAAAACTAAAAAATTTAGTGCATTAACCGGCGCTTCTCTAAAAACGCCGGTTAAGGCAATAAACTTTATTGCCTTAACCGGCGCTTATCTAAAGCGCCGGTTTACACAATTGTCTAAAGGCAATATATATATAATATTATATATTGCCTTTAAGTTAATATATATTTATTTATCGCCGTTGAAAATTATTTCTTTTCAATTTAAAGCCATAGTACTAATAAGAATAATTTGTAAAAAAAAAAGTTATAAAGAAAAAATATATACACCTTAGTTAGCACTTTCTTGAAAAACACTTGATAAGATCCTTAAAATATGTTTATAAAAAAATAAAAAAAAGAGCTGCCTTAACCGGCGCTTTAGATGAAGCACCGGTTAAAACTAAAAAATGTAGTGCCTTAACCGGCTCTTCTCTAAAAACGCCGGTTAAGGTAATAAAGTTTATTGCCTTAATCAGCGCTTTTCTAAAGCGCCGGTTTAGGCAATTGCCTAAAGGCAACATACAATATATATTACATATATATATATATATATATATATATATATATATATATATATGTAATATATATTATATTATATTATATATATAATATTATAATATATATTATATATTGTATATAATATTTAATATTATATATTGTCTTTAAGGCAATATATATTTATTTACTGCCGTTGAAAATTATTGCTTTTCAATTTAAGGCCACAATAGTAATAAGAATAATCTGTAAAAAAAGGTTATAAAGGAAAAAAAATATACACCTTAGTCAGCGCTTTCTTAAAAAACGTCTGATAAGATCCTTGAAATCTGTAAAAAAAAAAAGAACTACCTTAACCGACGTTGTAGATGATGCGCCGGTTAAAACAAAAAAATTTAGTGCCTTAACCGGCGCTTTAGAAAAGCGCCGGTTAAGGAAGTAAAGTTTATTGCCTTAACCCGGTTTATACAATTGGCAAAAGGCAATTGCCTTGGCCGCACAGCCAAGGCAATTATATATATATATATATATATATATATATATATATATATATATATACATATAATATATATATTACCTTTAAGGAAATATATATTTATTTGCCGTCGTTGAAAATTATTGCTTTTTAATTTAAGGCCATTGTTTTTATATTTTTTTTATTTAATTATTGAAAGCTATGACGCTTGTTTAGAAAAGCGTTGAAGTTTCTCTAGACTTTATATGACACTTACACATTAAGTGCCATGTAAGGTTCTATTTTAACTTTTGACCAGCCCACTATTATCATCTTCTTTGCGCCCCTTCCAGCTCTCAATTTCCTAAAACTCCATTGCTCCACCATCTTGTTTTATCCCTTTAGTTCTCACTTTATTGTCTTGGTCTCCATTTCCTACAAAGCTTGGTCTCCACGTATTTTTTTCTTATTGTCTTGGCCTCCTACAGAAGCCCATTAGCTTGTAAGTATTTTTTTATATACAGAAGATTAAATCCATATGTTTTCTTCTTCTTCTTTTAGTTAAAATCTATCATGAATCTTATATGTATACTTAATTTTTTTCCAAGTATTTATTTGAAGTTTCAGCGAGCCTTTTGCCTTTCTTTCTTTTTTGCTTTAACTAAGCTGCCCTTACAGGTTTTCAACTTATCATACTTCTTTTCTTTTCTTTTTTTTAACTATTTCTTTGATTTTCATTATTTTTAGCCACTTTTCAACCTTTAAAATTTTAAAAAGAGAGCAGCCTTACAACTAGATTACCTTGATGGCCTCAAAATTTGCGAAAATATACACATGCTCTCCTAACCAAGAAGATAGGGTGCTCTTAGAGGAAAAAAAGTACCCTGAGTAGAAGATAAAGGATATCTAAGAATCGAAGTAGATACTCATGATAAATAAGAGTAATAGGAACCAAACAAGCAAGTGTACGCTTTAAAGGCCTTAAAACAAAAGAATAACTGAAGGAAGCTCTTTCCTTATTTTCTTTGGTATTTACCTCATCTTTCTTTTGATTTTCTTTTCTTTTTTGTTGCTTTAACTTTGGCCTAAGTTGCCCTTTCGAGTTTTCAACTTAGTGAGCTTTTTGCTTTTTCTTTATTTTTCCCTCTAACTCTTACCGAAGTTGCCCTTATAGGTTTTCAACTTAGCGAGCTTCTTTTCTTTTCTTTTTCTTTCAACTAATCACTTTTCAACAAGATTCATCTCAAAGCCTTAACAATTTTCAGTGTATACACATGCTCCTCTAATTAGGAAGAGTGAGTCCTTTTAAAAAGCAAAAAGAAACTTGAATAAAGGTAAGGAACATATGTGTAGTTTCTACATACTAAGGGATAGGAAAGGAATATCACACAAGCTTAAATGGCTACATGAAAAGGTGGCTATTTGGCTTTGTTTTTATTAAGGATGAAAAATGAATGCCTTGGTCCTCTCTATATCAAGAAAATGAACAACAAATCTGACCTCAAACAAGATACGTGCCAAGTTCTAGATTGGGTAAAGGATAAGTGTAACACACATGAAAATGAAATCATATCGATAGGCTCAAATCCTCACATGGCTTGTGTAATCATCATCACATTGCGTCCAAGTTAAACAATTTACCCTTTAAAGCTAGCCTTATCAAGGTGGGGTCAAGTCATTTTCAAAATTAAGCTTCTCCAGAGTATTATATTACCTCTATACAAGCAACTTTTGCAAAATAAGTTTTTAGACCCTTGACAGTTTCCCCTAATCAAGAATAATACTCTCAGAAGGTAAAAAGAGAGACAAAAATTTTAGTCTCACATTAGGAATAAGGAACAATTATTTATGTGAAGGAGGGATGACATTGACAATGGTAAATGAATACATTTTTAAGGAAAGATAGATATTCTATGCAAGTATTATTAACTAAAGATATGACTGCACTTATTTTACTTTTTTATTTTTTCATTTTTATTTGCATGCTCATGTCTCCCCCCTTTCTCCCTCATTACTCAATGATGTTTATTATGTCCAAGGTCCATATCAAATGAAGCTAAATTCCAATAAATGATACAAAGATGGCTCATGAGACATAAAAGACTGATGACATGTACTTCAAGTTATGATATGGGTGTGGACATTGAGAAAAAGAACTCTACCTCCTCAAGAGATCTATTACCTCATAGGAAGAATGAAGTACCCATTAACCTGAGAATGGCCCAAGCTATTACATGGCTAAGGGTTTTTTAAAAAATGATTATTATGTCTAAGGCCAATATCAAATGAAGCTAAAATGCCTATGAATGATGTAATGACGCCTCAAGAGCCCTAAAGGATTATCTCTCATTGAGATATTTTCTGACATGATGGATGTAATGAGATTATGGTATTTTAGGGTTATAGACCCTTAGACTAGGGTTGGCTATCTAATGCATACACTGTCCTTGTGATGAATCATTATGTGGAGTAATGCTAAATACATACTCAGGTGAAGCGACAATTAGTCATTTGATCCTAGGGGTTTTATTGATTATGCATGGATGATAATAAAGATTATCAAGAATAAATAAATATATGCCCTTTAGTGTCCTATTTTAGGAATAACCCTAGATTGGGGGTATCTACCCTAAAAAAGGCAAGTACTAATTAATTAGATAGGTCAATAATTTCCACTAATATGTGCTATGGTTTCAAGATGATTCTAATTCTTACAGATAAAGGTCTCCTAACTGCTCCCATCGTAAAGATGAAGACCCCATCTAACAAAATTGACCTTCAGGGGGTTCTGAAAACCCCACAGGGATGAACCTCACCAAATGAGTAACAACTAGGATGAAGTCTTCACAGTAACCTTAGGGGGTTCTGAAAACCCCACAGAGAGACCGCTAGAAACTTCTGCTCACCTAAGAAATTTAGACCCGGGTATAGGGCCCAAAATGTGTGTGAGGAGAATAGTGTATGCATTCAGTGTGTGTGAAGAGCATACCAACTTGTGGGCCTAGGTTCCACATAACCCTCATATGCTAAGCAGATAACGAGATAAATAGATAAAAAGAATTAAAAAAATAAACGAATAAACAATTTAATAAATGAAAACAAATAACCAAATGAAAAAAAAGAAAAAAAGGTAATTAAAATAAAATTAAGGTCATATTATTTTAAAACACTTAACTTAAAATGGGCTTGACTCTCAAACCACCCCTAATAGAGTCGCCAAGTTGTAGCGCCTAGATTTTAGAAAATTTGAAGCCGCCACCAAAATTTTAAAAAAGGATAATTTTGAAAAACCTTTTTTTGAAAAAAGAAAACTAGATAGGGTTCAGAAGTTGATTGTGTATGAGGAAGGTGTTAGACACCCCACATCACTCATTTATAAGAATGATTACCCTAAGTTGATTATTTAAAAATAAACATGGCCTTTTAAAATTTCATCATAATTACCCAAAAATAAAATATTTACAAAAAGAGAAAACAAAATTAATTATTTACATTGTTAGACTTGACCTAGGATGAAAACCTAGGGCCTACGTACCTTTTAGAGGGATTATAGCTCATGTAGTTTGTTGTAGAAATGTGTGTCACTTTTTTTATGTTTTTTAAGGAAAATTTTACTTTAATTTATTCGAGAAAATGATTTTTTATTTGTTTGGTATTTTTATTTTATGAAAACAACTCTTCTATTTTTTTATTGAATAAAAGAAAGGTTTTTTGAAGGCTCTTGAACTAAACTTCCTGAGGAGATTCTCATAATCTTACATCAAAGAATAATTGATTTTTATCTAAAGAGGCTCTAAAAACCTCAAACGGTAAAAATCCCTTTTAAAATAAATTCCATTTATTTTGATAAAAAGAGAAGCTTTTTTCTTTGTTATTTTTGTTTTTGAAAATGGGTCACAATAATTTTTTTCCCCTTTTTATAAAGAAAACTTATGTTAGAGGGAGAGATGAAAATAACAAATAGGTAATACACATCCAAACAGTGAAAATAAGTGGTAGAAGCAAACCAGTACATGTCAAGTCAATGAATGAAGGACACATACATTCTTCGTGGTCCAAGTAATACACAAACATCGTTAGGGATATCCTCACAATATCAACAAGAAGAGAGTAGTATAAATGTTGTTGGGGTGGTGGAGTGAAAGAAATAAAAATAAAAAGGGATGAGTGATACAATCATATGAGATTAAAAATATTAAATAGAAAAACTAATGAAAAAAAGAATAGAGAGGAAAGATATAAGGAGAAAAAAAGGGAAAAGAAAAACAAGATAAAATAATACAAATCCTATTGGATTACACCCTCTAGCAATAATATTGGAGCTCACAAAGGTGATAATAATCACAAGAGCATTTGCTTTCCTTGGGCATAGAGATGAAACAATAAAAATAGAAGAGAGAGAAAATGAAGAATAATAAGAAAACAAATCAATTCAAATTTCATATTGGATTCACCCTCTAATCATTGGTGTTGGGGTATCACATATGTGGCACTAACCATAAAAGCATAGATTTTCCTTGGTTATGAAGAAGAAGATAAAAAAAATGAACACAATCAATAATTCACCCTTATTCTTTACCTCTTCTCTCTCTCTATTTTCTTGTGTCTTTGCTCTCCCAATTTTTTGCGTCCTTTGCTTCAACCCTTGCTTCCCTATTTATAGTCTCAAGATAGGGTTTTTTTTTTTTCATAAATGCTCTTTCTAACTAGACCTAATTACCATTAATGGAGATTTTTTTTCATTATTTTTGGTTTTTATTTTTTGTATTTTCTATTAATAAAACTTCCTAGTTTGACCATCAATGAGAGATTTTTATTTTTATTTTTTCCACAAGTAATTTCCTAATTTAAACCTATCAACATAAATGAGAGATTTTTTTTTATTTTTTATTTTCTTTTTTTATTTATTTTCTTATATTTTCCTTACAAGAAATTTCCTAATTTAAACCTATAAATGAGAGGTATTTTTTATATTTTTAAATTTTTCCTTAATGAATGACAATGCCAATTTGGATATCAATCATAATTAATAAGAGCACTTTTTTATTTTTTATTTTTCCCTTTAATGATGATTGCCAACTTTGACACCGATCATCATTAATGAGAAGATTTTCCTATTTTCTCTTTTTTATTTTTATTTTTTTTAATAACGATTGTCAATTTAGATACCGATCATCATTAATGAAAATATTTTCATTTATTTTTTCTTTTTATTATTTTTATTTTTTAAGTGTGGTCTGGACAAAATAGGGTGTACACAATTGGGAAGAGATTGAAGGAGAGAATGTATGAAGTTTGCTCAAGGGCAATTTAATGTTTTTAAATTTATATTTTAGTTATTGGTTCTTATGAATAATTATAATTTTTACATTACTTCCCAATAAATATCTTATACTCTAGGTCCTTAGATCTAATTTTCCCTTTAAATAAAAATGCTTTAATCACTGAGTAAATGGAAAAAATATTTATAAACCACACATTATTCAATAAAATAGAGTTACTAAAGTATAAATCTTACGAAGTTCTATTTTTTTCTAACTCAAAAGTACATAATTTTAGGCTCGGTAAAGGGAAGAAAAGTATAATTAAATCCAATCATGAAAGACCAATCCAAAACTCTTGATCAAATGGGTTAGGGTACTCATTCACCGATTCACTGGTATAACCGGCTGACCGATCTAAGTTGGATTTTGGTAAGTAATTAATATTTCATTGAAATTCTATGTATCAAGGACATTATTTTAAAAGAAATAGAGAAAAACATCACAAAAACTTGAAATTAATATGCCAAACATGTTAAAGAGAGTATTATAAAATTTAAGCCTTTTTATTGGCAGTATGTGTGTGTGTGTAATACACCAAATTAAAGGTAGAAGAGGGTCCTTTCGACCAAAAAGCAAGAGGAACTAGCAGAAGCGAAGAGGAAACGGTAAGCCATGAGAACGCAAGCTGGTCCCTTCATTTGCAACCAATTATATGCTAACACCAGCATAGGCCACTTGAACCACGATCATCATAAATACTGCATTCAATTCCATCTCTCTCTCTCTCTCTCTCTCTCACACACACACACACACACACACACAGAGACTCAATGCCTCGTGTTTATTTGTGGCTTACTCTTTTGTAGTGTTCAACGTTTTTAAAATAACATAATTTAGGGCCGCAGAATATGGGAATTCAAATTATCATTCAAAATGGCTTAATTCCTATGAAGTAGTCCTTAGGATTATTCGGAAATTAAGTTCTTCTAATGAAATAACCTAATTTTTTCCCTATGTAAATTAAAATTAGTTCTCATGATTTAATTGTAGTTCTCATTACTTATTTAATAAGTTAAAGTTGTTACTTGTTAAACTATTATGTTGTTGTTATTGATAATTCAATAATAATGTATTTGTGAAATTAGTTGGCATTGCCTTAATTAGTTGATGTTATTATTTAATAAGTTAAAGTTGTTACTCACTTTTGTGTATTTTATAAGCTTCACATTACCAAATTTTGTAGATAAAAAGTTAGTTAAAATTAATTGAAAGAAATAGATATGTAAAAAATGTAATTTCTTTTTCAAAACACTCTTATTTATCGAGAGAGTTGGAGAGAGAATGAGTAGGAAAAATATATGAGATAGACATATAATTAATTGGGGGTAAAATTAAAAAAAGCACATTAAATGATTAAGCAAACCTAAAATATAGCTTATAAAAAGAATAATTTGAAGGTTATAGAAAGGATCAACAAAGTATTGTTAAAATTTTCCTGCCATTTCATTTTTTTTACAGCTTTTAAATTAGAGTTGTGTATTTGTTGATATCACTAAAAAAATAAATATTAAGGACTGGGGGACACTGCTATAAAAAGTACTTTTAATGTATGTTTTTAGGCATTTTCTACATCTCTTTTCAGGGGTATGCTTATGTGAGCAATGTAGTAAAATTTGAGAATAATGTCTGTTAAAAAAGGGATGTCGTAAGAGACTTACACACTACAAAAAAAATCAATATTAGCGACGAAATTTAGCGACAAAAATTCCGTCACTAATATATTTAGCGACGGAAATTCTGTCGCTAAATAACAGTGACAGAAAATCATCCGTCTATAAAAAGGGCGTTACTAATTCATTTAGCAACGAAATTTTCATTGCTAATTTTCCATCTCAAATTAGTGACAGAAAATTAGCGACGAAATTTCCATCACTAATTTTCCGTCACTAATGTAACTACAAATTAGTAACAGAATTTTCGTGGCTAATTAGCAACAAAAATTTCATCCTGATCCGTCACTTTTTTTTTTGGTTATTTGATATTTGATATTATTTTAAATTTCCACCGCTAATGCCTATTTCTATCGATTGTTTTTAATTAAGTCAACCCTAATAATAATAAAAAAATCGAAAGTGGTAATAAATGGATGAAAAAAAAAACAAATTCAAACAAAATTATAAAATTATAGTAAGTTAACAATTACAAAAGCAACAAAAATACTCAAATAAAAGTGTATATAATGTGCAAAAAAGTACACAAAATTTTCTATCAACCATATCAAACAAACTCATTAAGCAATCATCACTAAAATTGCAACACATATCTCAATAATTTTCCACAGCCCATAAATATCTAATTTAGTAATGAAATATTTGGATAACATTTTTCTTAGACTTAGACTTCTAGTGGGGTTGGTACTCCTTCAGTTGCTCTTGTAGCCATGCCTTGTTAATCACTCGAACCATTACAGGAGATTGCATTTCACCGCCTGGCTCTTGACTACAGAACACTAATACAAAAGCAATGATTTCATATTGAGAAAAGAAAAAGAAATGAAGGCAAGCCACAAGTTTATATGCAACATACCGATTTGACTGTCCAAAATTTCCTTATGCTTCTCCAACACCATATCCAAGTGGGAAGTAGCAACCTATAACCATCATATACTAAATAAGATAAAAAGCAACAAATAATCCTATTGCATTTGCAAATCCAAGCCAATGGTTGGAATTGCAATGTTTGCTTGCTTATAAATCCGATGTATTTTATTGTATGACCACAATAAAAGAGGGAAGCAAAGGAGAATCCTATGTAATTACTATGTAAGAAGTACAACAAATAAGCATTACTTATGTTTTGTGTGACTCATATATCTCACAATCAGATAAACTAAATAATTGCCAATAAGAAATTAAAAGGTGACCAAATTAAATCACACCACATATCTAAAATCATAGGGTAACAGGTTTATGTAAGTATTAAAAAAGAAAATATTAACCAAATGATTCTCAATTGGCAGCTTAAAGAAGCCACTTTGTAATTCAGCAAACAAGCAAAAGAAAATCATTTTGATTCAAGTAGTCATCCATATACCATAAATTGTCATAGCTTTGCAAATCATTTTCATGGGATTGCATGCAGGTGTATGAGACATCTAGAAAATGAATGATGTGCTCTAGTTAAAGAACTCTTTTTAGAGCTTACATCAATGAGTAGGAACAGATATAGAGTATGACCAGTGAGCAATATGCAAAGAGTTCAAGCAAATTTCTCAAAATAATACATGCCAATTCTCATACATATGGCAGAACATCAAGAAATTGCCCATGCATAATGATTCCAAGTTATAAGAGATACCAGTAAAACAAGCACTACAATGATAAGTTGTATTCAACAAGAATTAGTAAATCCACTGAAAACTAGATTGATCCATTTCTTGACAACTTAAATGATATGAACAATTCAATGAGATCATTTTGAGAGTGGAAACATTTTATGAATCAAGTAATCACAGCAATAATGTTAAATTCTTTTACCAATAGCTTAGTAGCAACTATTGACTTAGCGCAATTCACAGTGTCAACTAATGAGTTCAACAGTTTAATAACAACTCAACAAGTTATGCAAATTCCAAGACCGGAATAAACTAGCAATACTGGTATGGCAGTGGACAAATTCACGGTAAGTCACCACATAGCAAGGATTATGAGCAATGCACCACACTACTGAAATTATTAAATTCCAGGTAACTTGTTGCCCTAACTAACTCACTTAAAATCATATTTTTTTGTAAACAAATGATTGCAGAACCAATTAAAATCCCAAGTTGATGACAAATGCATAATAATAGTCAAATCCAATAGAATCGTATCTCACAAAGCAAGAACAACATTTCAGGAATTTATAGAACAACGACAAAATCCATGAATATTCACAACTAAAGCATAGTTAGAAGCATTCAAATCAAGCTATTCACTCAACTCAGTAACCAAGTGAACACATCAATGCAATCTCCAGCAACCAAACACTCAAATGCACTTCGAAAACCAATCTATGATAGTAAATTCAGATTATGGCAACAATCTATAACAGGGAAATTATCAACACAGTAGGAAAATTCAATAAGCATGAACTGATCCAGGGGCAAGCCACTTCCAATATTCAAGCTAATCAAGATAACAAGTTGAAGTCCAAATTCCAGAATTACAATGTAAGAAAGTGAAGTTTAAGAAAATTTCATAGAAATTCATAATCACACCAGCCGACCTATTCCACGCATAATTTCTTTCATAAAAAAAGAGATAAAAATGAGCCAATCTGAAAAAGCAATCAATTCTTGCTTCTGTCGGTATGGTGGATGCTAATTTAAAACCAAGTGCAAAACCAATGGACCAACAGAATAGGAATAAGAAGTTTCAAGCATGCCATGTAAAAAGAGAGGGCAAGTAATGGATAAAAAAATGCAAACACCAAAGGACACTAATATCCAAAAAGCCAGAGTCAAATTCGTCAAAAAGCCAGAGAAAGAGCTTTAAAAGAGAAAAGAAAGGAAACAAGGAAGGAAGCATCGAATTCGTTGTTAGAAGACAGAGCTAAAAACAGTGGAGTAAATAATTCTCTCCACTATGTCTCTACTTTCATTATCTTTCATTATCTTGTATTATCCTTCATTATCTTGTATTATCCTTCATTATCTTTTTTCCAGTGCACTATCTCTACTTCTGCCTATATAAACTCATATCATGTAATCAGTTTGATAGATCAATGAATCATTAGCTCTATTATCTAATATGGTATCAGAGCTGGAGACTAGTGATTCATGGCCAAACCCTGGCCTCCGAAAGTAAGAACCGATCAGAAAAAGAGAGGAAACAGTGCGCACAAGAGAGGGAGGGAGCAGCCACCGAAGATGTTTTCCGGCGAGTGAGCATGCACCACCCACCCAGAAGAGGTCGCCAGGCGCCGATCGGCAAAACCCTGGAGTTCGCCGTTAAACTGACTCCACGCGCCTCTCTTTGTCTCTGCGCGTGAGATCCACGCGCCACCACACTGCCAGCGCGTGAACTACACACGCCGTCGTGAATAGTGTTCCCCGTTAATATTTTGCCCCCCTTTTCCCAGAAACATGGATCCTCCTATATTTCCTCCACTTTTTGGTACTCTTCCTAGCAACCCATCAACACTCAGGAGTACCCCATTAGCACTTATGTCTGGTTCAAATCTTGGTTGTGCAATTCTATGACTAATGACATTAATGAAAGCTATCTTTTAGCTGATACAACAAAGGAAATCTGGGATGCAATAAGACAAACTTACTCTTCACTTGACAACACCGCTGCATTGCTGCACCTGAAGAGACAACTTCGAGACTTAAGTCAAGGTAACTTAACTATTACAAAATATTATAATGCCTTGATGAAACTATGGCAACAACAAGATCTCTATGATGTACATCCATGGGATACTGTCAAAGATGCCCAGTTACATAAAAGATTAGCAGACGAGGGAAGAATATATGACTTCCTTCTTGGACTCAATGACTCGTTTGAGGAGATAAGAGGTCGAATTATGGGACTAAAACCCCTGCCTTCCATACGTGAAGTTGTCAACCACGTACAATTTGAGGAAAGCCGGAAACTCTTGACTCAAAGCTGTTCTTCTATTCAAATTGAAAGCTCAGCTCTTGAAGCAAAAGGACCAAAAGATGAACGGAGAACCAATAAATGGTGTAATTACTGCAAGAAAAAGGGCCACATCAAAGAAGAATGCTGGAAGCTACATGGCAAACCATCAACCAGCAAACAACATTTCAGTCCTAATATCAACCTTCTTACAGCTGAGCAAAGAACAGACAATAATGCATACCTAAGTCGTGAAGAGGTACAGATGTTCCGACAGATGCTTAACAAACAGAATAAGTCTAACTCTACTCCTAGTGTGAATCTGGTACAATCAGGTAATTCCATTATCGCACTCAACACTACGGTGACTAGTAAAGATACTTGGATTATAGACTCAGGCGCTACAGATCACATGACGGGTAACAAAACATTATTCCAAAGCCTTAAACTATGTCCTGAACTTCTCCAAGTAAAAGTTGCTAATGGTGTATTCACAAGAGTTGAGGGAATTGGCACGATTATCTTATCTAATCACTTGGAACTTAAAAATGTTTTGTTTGTACCTGCACTCACTTGTAATCTTATATCTGTGAGCAAGATAACTAGAAGTCAATCATGCCAAGTAATATTCAATGATGATCTTTGCTTTTTTCAGGATTTAAAATCTAGGCGGACGATTGGGACTTCTAGAGAATGGGATGGACTGTACTATCTTGAAGGATCAAACTTGAAGGTTACTGATACAAGGAAGGCAAGAAGGACACTGGTTAGCTCATACTCTCAAAATCATGATGTACATTTGTGGCATTGTCTCTCAGGACATCCTAGTTTTGAGTATATGAAGCATGTTTTTCCCATGTTATTTAATAAAAATTCCATTCCTTTTCATTGTGAAACTTGTCAACTTGCCAAGCAAACTAGATCCTCATATCCCAAACAACCTTATATACCCTCCTCACCATTCACACTAATTCATAGTAACATTTGGGGTCCTGCACGAATCAAAACTCTCACTAATGCTAGGTGGTTTATTACTTTCATAGATGATCATACTAGAACCACATAGGTTTATTTAGTGAAAGACAAATCCGAAATATCTACGGTGTTTAAAAACTTCTATACCTTTGTGCGAACTTAATTCAACACTTCCATTAAGGTTTTACGAAGTGATAACGCAAAAGAATACACGATCAATGCCTTTAAAAACTTCTTTGACCAACATGGAATTCATCACCAAACTTCCTGCCCTTACACCCCTCAACAAAATGGAGTGGCTGAGCGAAAAAATCATCACCTATTGGAAGTAACCCAAACCTTATTAATGGAACACCATGTGCCTACCATATTCTGGGGTGATGCTGTACTCACTGCAGCTTATCTCATTAATCGTATACTATCCAAAGTTCTCAATTACACCACTCCTATTCAAAAACTACTTGACCACTTCCCAACCTGCCCACTGATCAATTCATTACCTCTAAAGGTGTTTGGTTGTGTTGTCTTTGTTCATAAAAATGATGGCAATAAATTTGCTGCTCGTGCAGATAAATGTATATTTATTGGATACTCCCCTACTCAAAAAGAGTACAAATGCTACTGTCCTACTTCCAAGAAACTTATTATCTCTCGGGATACTATTTTCTTGGAAGACGAAGCATATTATTCCAAATTACCCATTAAGGGGGAGTATAATGACATTGAATGGCTAATCCTCAAAAAGTCTAAAGGCTTGACAAATACACCACCATTAATACCTCCACAATCTAAACCCAACCTTATAGCCACAATTGACTTGTTTGCCCAACCTAGTCATATCCAACTTGATCCTGAATCTGAACCCACACCTACTGAACTGCAAATAAATGATGAGACCACCTCAGGGTTAGATATTGTATCACGCCAAGAAGAAGAAACCAGGGTACAAGGTAGAGACGAATCAAATATTGGTAGTACTATCCCTCCCATTCAAAGGAACGACCAAGACTCCAATTCGGGATTAAATCCGGAAGAACTGGGGTGGCCTATTGCATTGAGAAAAGGGGTAAGAGCTTGTACTCAACATCCAATTCAACGCTTTGTCTCATATGGTAATTTGGCTACAAAAATGCAAAACTTTGTTGTAAATAGTGCACAGATAAAAGTTCCTGACACATTTCAACAAGCTCTGGCTGATCCAAATTGGAAACAAGCTACAGAAGAAGAACTGAGGGCACTCAGAGACAATGAAACATGGGAGATTACAACTCTTCCCAAAGGCAAGAAACCAGTTGGATGTAGATGGATCTTCACCCTAAAATTCAATCCTGATGGAAGTATCAACAAATACAAAGCAAGACTTGTTGCAAAAGGCTATACTCAAACATATGGCATTGATTATCAGGAGACATTTGCTCCAGTGGCCAAGCTTAATACCATCCAGGTGTTACTATCAATTGTAGCCAATTTGGATTGGTCACTGCATTAGCTGGATGTGAAAAATGCATTTCTAAATGGAAATTTGGAGGAAGAAGTCTACATGGAGATTCCAAAGGGTGTTTCTGCTCCTAACAACTTAGTGTGCAAACTCAACAAGTCATTGTATGGACTTAAACAGTCACCTAGGGCATGGTTTGGTAGATTCACAAAAATAATGAAAGGACTTGGATATACCCAGGGACAAGCAGATGACACATTATTCATCAGACGTGTTAATGACAAAGTCACCATCTTGATAGTATATGTTGATGACATAGTCATAACTGGAAATGATGAAGTATCCATTGCTCAGCTAAAACAGAATTTGTCAACAGAGTTCCAAGTAAAAGATCTAGGACAAATGAGGTATTTCCTAGGCATGGAAGTGGCAAGGACTAAAAAGGGCATCAATGTATCTCAACGAAAGTACACACTAGACCTGTTACATGAGACATGTATGTTAGGTGCGCAACCTGAAGGAACACCTATGGAAGAAAGTTGTCATCTGGAGATTAAACCAAATGGTGTACCAGTCAACTCAAAACGATACAGAAGACTTGTCGGGAAACTCATATACTTAACCCACACACGCTTAGACATTAGTTATGCAGTTGGAATAGTAAGTCAATTCATGCACCAGCCGCAGGAAGAACATATGGCTGCAGTATATAGAATCCTGCGCTATTTAAAATTTAATCCTGGAAGAGGAATCCTCTTCAGAAAAGGAACAACCAGAAAAATTGAAATCTACACTGATGCAGACCATGCAAGAGATAGAGAGACTAGAAGATCTACCTCAGGGTATTGCACATATGTGTGGGGAAATCTAGTTACATGGAGAAGCAAGAAACAGACTGTGGTGTCAAAAGTAGTGCGGAAGCAGAGCTAAGAGCAGTTAACAATGGAGTTTATGAAGGAATTTGGATCACCAGATTACTTAAGGAATTAGGGATTCCACATAAAGGACCAATATGAGTTTGGTGTGACAACAAGGCCAGCATCGAAATGGTAAAAAACCCAGTTTACCATGATAGGACAAAACATGTTGAGATAGACAGGCATTTTATCAAAGAGAAAATTGAAGCAGGCATCATGAGTCTACTCTATATCCGATCTGAAAATCAGATTGCCGATATAATGACAAAACCACTTGGTAGAACTAAGTTCGAAGGATTTCTGTGCAAGCTGGGAATGATCGACATATACTCTCCAGCTTGAGGGGGAGTGTTAGAAGACAGAGCTGAAAACAGTGAAGCAAATAATTCTCTCCACTATGTCTCCACTTTCATTATCTTTCATTATCTTGTATTATCCTTCATTATCTTGTATTATCCTTCATTATCTTTTTTCCAGCGCACTATCTCTACTTCTGCCTATATAAACTCATATCATGTAATCTGTTTGATAGATCAATGAATCATTAGCTCTACTATCTAATATTCGTCAAAACCCAAAATCCATAAAATCTTACCATATTGATTGTAATCCATATAGCTACCCTCAGCTTAGTGGAATATGATTTATTGACTTATTGTTATTGTAATAAGCCTAACAATTACCGTGTCATGAATCACACCAAACACGCTTTGACTTCAAGATTTCATTTCCTGAACATATTCAAGAGAATAAGAGTAATATAACTTAATTATACAACTTTAACTAGTTTCTGCTCCACATGATTTTTGTTCAGCATTAAATTAGGAATGGCACAATACTCAATAATATTAATTTATGAGCTGAGAAAAACATTAATCCAGGAAGCATTACGCATAAAAGAATCACATACTTACACATGCATACTATTTTTCAATGAAAGAAAAGCTACTCATCCTCTGTTACTTGTGTGCTGAAATTGAGCTCTTAGGCCGAATGTCCAAATTGAATTGGTAAATTGAATAAAATCATTGAAAATAATTACAAAATCTATCTCAAAAGTTAGGATGTTGACCTTAGCAATGCATTTATGGAGAGATCGAATTTGTTTTACTGTAGGTTCCTCATCAACTGTTAAATTCCAATCCTTGAATGTGCCATTAGCCAAAGGTGAGCCAACAATAATCCTCCATGTTTATCCTAAGAATCTATGCACACCTTTAATTCAGATTTTCTTACTAAGCAAATCCAACCCATCAGAGATACGAATCGAACCAACAACCAAATCAAACAAAGATTTGAGAAAATAGAACCCACAAGAGAAACAAATAGGAGAAATCAAAAGCAAATAATAACCAATAACACAAAAAAATTGAACCCAGAAGAGAAGCAAATACTTACCAGTTGGTTACTGAGAAGATGGAGAGAGGAGAGGAGACGATGGCCAGAGTCTGAAATTAGGGTTCACGAGAGAGGATGAGAGTAAGAGTAAAAGACAGGGGAGGGCGAGAGTGAGTGACTTAGTGAGAGACAAGAGACGGCGAGAGACCAGAGAGGTGGAGACGAGACGCGAGAGTGAAAGACAAGGGGGGTGTGAGTGAGAATGACTCACTAAGGAGAGGTGGAGATGAGAGTAGGGGTGGAAACAGGCCAGGCCAGGCCAGGCTTTTGCCTTAACAGACCAGGCCTGTTTTGCAAAAGAATGGCCTGAGCCTGGCCTGTGGCCTGTAAGAGGCTTTTTTCTCGGCCTGAGCCTGGCCTGTATATAGGCCTGGCCTGGCCTGTGGCCTGTTAAAGAGTCTGAAATTTTAAAAAATTTTAAGCAGGCTACCAGGCCACAGGCCGCATAGTAGGCCTACTTCAAACAGGTCGAAAACAAGCCCAATTATATAAATTAGTATTAATGATAAAACATACATCATAAAATATGAAATCAAATACAATAACATAATAATGTTCAGTACAAGTTCACTAATTTAAACCAAATCAATGTAAAGCCACGGGGCCTTCTCACTTTCACATCAAATCTTCAATATAATTTCTTCTTCTCCTTCAAAGACCTTGAAAAAAAAATTAATCAAATATATAATATTAAAGTATAACATTATTTAACAAGTAATATGTATAAGAAATAACATTATTTTAAATGTTTAAAACTAGTCTTCAACTTCTGAAGCTATACCCAACTTGGAATAAATATTTAAAATTATTGATGTGTAAATCTCTGAAAGCTTTTACCAACTTGGAATAAAATAAATCTCTAGATTTTTTACCATATCAACAAATCTTCAGCTTACGCAATCTGAATGAAAAGTTCATCCAACAACTACTATTCATGGTTATTATCTTTATTTATTGATGTGGTCAAAAAGTTTAGTCATTGAGCTACGGACTTGACCCCATTTTTGATAAAGGTAGGCTTACTGTGTGAAAGAAGACCACCATTATTGGCTTTTTAATTTAAATATCTGCATTTGAATATGCCGTGTCACCAAATAATTGGTTGGATACAATTAATCAAGACACAGTTTGATCCAATTGGACAATGTTTTTTTTTGCCGACAATCAAATTAGATAATGTGAACTGATAGGAACTCGTCTTTCCCAAATATTTCACACAATACTTCTGTCGATGTTTATGTTCAAGGTAAAAGTCTGAGTTATTCTCACTATCATCACTTCAAACAAAATCCTACACATTCTTACACAACTTTCTATCAGCTATTCAACACAACGCAAAGCTCCAGATCCATATTTCCAAGGTAAGATCTCTAAAATCCTAAATAAAATTTCATAAAGAAAGAAGAGAGCTCACCTGATAGAATCACCACCTTTGCCTAGAACTTCGGTAATCAGTGGCTAACAGCTGGAAGGAGGCGAGGCCACCACCGGCAGTGTCTAAGTTCAGAGCAAAGACGATGACAACGTCTTCATCGAAGTGGCATTGTTAGCGTGATAAACGATGATGAGAAATGAAGTGTTATAGGAAGCAACTTTTCTGGTGTCTTCCCAGATCTTGAGTGAGAGAGGCATACCTACAGTTGCGAGAGGGAGATCGTCGGACTGTCGGCCAAGAGGTGAGGACTGTCGGGCTGTCAACAGCTGGAGACGAGCGAGAGATCGAGCGGAGAGGGAGAGAGTGGTCGGAGGGGAGAGCCAGCTGAGATCGGACTTGCTACTTGCTGGACTTGCTGCTGAGATCGGAGGAGAGAGGGGTCGGAGACGAGAGGAAGATGAGACGAGAGAGAGTGGCCGCTTGGCTTGGGTAGTGTAGTGTTTGGGAATGGGATTTAGGGTTAGGGTGAAGACTGGCTGAAGCAGTAAATATTAATTCATGACACACACTGAAACACACCACATGTTTAGTTTTTTTTAATTTAACAGGCCGGCCTGACAGGCTTAATAGGCCTGTTTATAGAAACAGGCTTTAAAACAGGCCTGAGCCTGGCCTTTTAGCCTGATCAGGCCTGGCCTGATCAGGCCAAAAACAGGCCAGGCCGCAGGCCCCTGACAGGCTGCCTGGCTTGTTTCCACCCCTAGACGAGAGTGAGAGGGCGGGAGAGTAGAAAAATTTGGAGGAACATTTAGGCTATGTTTGGCTCGATGGAAGGGAAGGGAGGGGAGGGATTTTAATGGAGAGGAGGGGAGGGGAGGGTTTGAGAGGGATTTTGTTTTACCTTATTTGGGTTGACAAAAAGAGAGGGGAGGGGAGGGATTTTAATAGTATCATGTTTGATATAGGAGGGGAGGGGAAGATAAATATTTTTATATGGACAACTTTGTTCTTATTTCATTTAATTTGTAATTAATAACTTTCTAACATATTTAATAAAATATAATTATATAAATAATTTAATACATAAAATTATAATTTTATAATTATAAAAATTAAATAAATATAATTATAAATGACATTTACTATATAAAATTATAATTTTGTAATTAAATAATGGGAAGGATATTGTGAGAATATTTTAAAATGGTATGGACATATTAGTCAATTTGAGTTCAAACATTAACATTTCCTTCCAAATTCCCCCACTTTTAGAGAGGAGGGTTAGGAGGGGAGGGGAGGGGAGGGAGAATTTTAGAAAATTTTCCCTCTCCTCCTAAAATTTTTAGTTATCCAAACAAGGGGAGGGGAGTAAAATCCCCCCATTCCCCTCCCCTTCCCTCATTTAGGATTTGGGACCTTAGAGGCAAATATTTTGGCAGAATATTTAGAGCCAAATTTAAAATTGGAGTTAAAATTTGACAGAATACTTAAAAAAAGCATAATAAAGATCTAACATTCTGGCTTCCAATTTCTTATAGATTTGAGATATATTTTAATATATTTAGGAGTGATTAATACTAAGTAAAAGGGATTTAATTGAGATTATTGATAAGGTATCATTTTGAATAAAAAATTTATTTTTAAAAGAACTCAAATTAATCATATTTTATTTTCTTATATATTAATATTGATATACATTTACACTTATTGAAAAAATAAGTTATAAATCATTAAAACCCTTTTAAGAGGAGAGATAAGACTATAAGAGGGCAGTAAAATCATTTAATCTAAATTTTAAAATTCTAAATTAGATCGATAACTTAATTAAGGATTTATTGAATTTACCAATCTCATTTATAATTTTCTTATTTTAGGAAGCTTTATATGAGATTTTCTCAAAGTAATAAATAAATACTATTAGTTTAAGTTTTCTAAAAAAATAAAAATAAAAGAAAACAGTTTAGTAGTTGTTATTGTCATCATTATAATTAGTAATAAATTTGCAGGGGATGTTGCTGAAAGTAGACATGGAAAGAAGAAGTAAAGGAGAACGCGAAGGAAAGAAAAAATATATGAAATCGCTAGAGCGAGATTTTTAATTGCTTGGGGAACACTGTGGCCTTGTGGATAGAAAAGGGCCGGGGGGTAGGCTCAAAAAAGGGCGCTAAAAATAATAGAGGGAACTACGAAATTTTTGAAGGGAAAATATGTTTTAATCCTTATGAACGGAGGGAATGCATATGCGAATATTTTTGGACATAGTTTTTCCCACACATCTAGATATAAAAGCTAATTAAACAATTTTTTTAGTAGAAAAATTATAACTTTAATAATATAACTTCAATAAATTTAAGAAAAATAATGTGAAGCAAGATAAAGTGCCATATTTTATCAACTCAAAATCAAATTAGTTAGAGAAAGACTTCTAGTTCTCATTTTTTAACTTATTAAATATATTTTACTTTACTTTTCTAAATTAGAGTGAAACTTTCAAATTGTATAACTAAAATATAGGTACTTCATATAATAAGTCGAAATCCGGTCCTACCTCATTTTTGAGTGTGACATGGTCTTCTATAATTTGTTTGTAGGATGTTGCCAAACCTAATCTTATATAATCATTCTATGACATGATCAAACGACTTTAACAAGAGATTATATGTTATAAACCAATTCTTTTGATTCAATTTTCATTTTGATTTCATTTAATTACTTGATCGTTCAAATTTCAAATTCCCTTCAACACTAACTTCATTAAAGACCATAAATGGAGGTGTACGCCTATACATCCATATTACGATCACTAGTTTCGATTATATGTTATTCTGTCCATATATTGATGTTTAAACAATTCCGTCAATATATTGATGTTTATAAAATAATTATTTATAAAGTTATTAATTGTACTGAAGAACGATATAAGAAAAAAATTATATTTTCTAGATATTAGACTATACTTATATTTTGAAATAGCTAGACAAGATGCAAGATTGAACTTTTAACTTTTAAATTACAAGATTGTACTTATACCGTAAATCAAATGAGTATTTAATTGCACATTCATATAATATATGTAGTAGTATTTATTTATGTGTTTTTATGTATTTTTTGAAATCGTAGAATGCATTATTGGAATTTGTTATAAATTTTATATTTTATAAATAAAATCATGTGCTTTGCATAAAACTCAAGAAACAAGTTGTGATTTTTATACTTTGTAAATTGTATCACGAGTTGTTATGAATTTTAACTTTTATATATTAGTGTTCTTTGTTTGTATTTTTTTAATTTTTATTTATGGATTTCATAACTATATATAGCTTCTAAAACAATTATTGTATTTTTATTTTGGTAAAGAAATCATATTGGTAACACTAATAAATGAATGTACGAATAAATTGATTAGCAGTATAATAAAGTTCAAAAAATTAGTACTACTACTACTACTACTATCTAGTTGTATTTTTAGCGTGATGAATGTTTATATATTTAGAAACACACACACACACACAAATATATATATTAATTTCAAGATTTTCTTTTTAAAATTCATTACTCATTGACTTTATTATTTGTTTTGGTCTACTGATTACCACTTTGATCTCATTTATTTGCAATTGAAGAAACTAATGACAAAAAAGTTTTAAAAATTTAACACTCGATTCATTTGAATACATGCCTTTACATCCATTTGTCTATTTATGGTTTCTATCATATCTTATTCTATCAACATATTCTTCATTATACAATTATTCTTTCTTGATTTATTATGTTAGTTTTTAAAAGAGAGTAGTTCATATATTATTTCATTGTTTGTTTAGCTAATAATATGAACTCACATGACGATACCATTTTTACGATATAAGAATGCATTTACTAAAAATTCATCTCCACGATGTCTCAACAAGATTTACATAATTATATTATAATTTATTCTTGAAATTTGAAATTTTCAAATTAGTGACGGAATTGGTGATGGAATAGAGACGGAAAGATTTACCAATGAAAATTAGAGACGGAATAGTAACAAAAATTGGAGATGGAATAAATTCCGTTGCTAATTTCTATCCTAAACCTAGCATAAATTATCCCAAAATTAGTGACGGAATTTAGAGACGGAATTAGAGACGGATTAGCGACGGAAATTAGCGACGGGATGTTGTATGTTGCTAATCCGTCCCTAAATTCATTTAGCAACGGAAATTAGAGACGGAAAAATTCCGTCTCTAATTTCCATCACTGATCCGTCTCTAATTCCGTCTGTAAAATTACTGACAGAATTTAAAGACGAAATTAGAGACATAAATTAGCCACAGAATGTTGTCCGTATCCCTTACAGTGTCCTTTTTTCACAAAAGGGACACCATAAGTTGGTTATTTACGGTGTCCCTTTTGGAAAAAAAAGGATGCTGTAAGGGACTTATAGCGTCCCTTTTTTAACAATGGACGTTGTAAGTTTGTTTTTTGAAAAAAATTTCTTTATATTTTTCACTGGCTAGCAATTAAACTCTATAGAAATATCATCGAACAATTCTTCATAAACCAAGATGCCCTTACAAATAGTAAGGAAATATCTAGAAGTAGCTAATTAAAGTGTTAACTTCTACTTCTACTACTATGTACAATAATCACCACAAAATGTCAAAAAGTTGTCTACACAACTAATAACTAATATAAAAATAAAATTTACTCATCTATGTGTTGAAGAAGATGTCTAGCCAAAAGGTCTCAGATCAAATTAATGTCTTCGTCTAAGTAGGCATTGTCATTACCAAAAATCTGCAAATTGGAATATAAGCTGAGATAAAGTCAATCAAGTGAATGAATTAATTAATAATTTAATTACAACACCAACAATATTATCTTTTGAGAATGAAGAAGCGATTACCTGTTCAAAATCTGTAGTAACTCCACTCTGAATGATATTATACATATAAAGTATAACATAGTATCCACACTCAGTGCTCCCTGGTTGTTAAGGGCACTATAAATCAAAAGCAAATAGTTAAAATGAATAAAGGCATATATATAAAGTGACCGTCAACAAAAGAACTTGAATTGAAACTACTTACTCTCGGATAAAACCACTTTGACTCTCTACTTTTACCCTTGCATGTCCCACCAAGTCGTCTATATGTCTTGAGTGCACTATTATTAAAATGAAAATCAACAGACATTAAAATAATTCATTTAAGTCAAGAATCAATGATTTACAAACAAATTAATTTATATGCTGAAGATGGATTTTATTTATTCGTTTGGCATGTGACCTAAAGAATCAAACCAATATAGGGCATTCATAACGGGAGAAACAACATACAGACTCCAATGGTAACTAGAACAACATATACAAATTAAAATGAAGTTAGATAAGAAGGCAATTTATTCTTAAACATCTTAAATAGACAAAACTAGAATACGTACCCCTCAAGAATTGGTGTTAGATAACAAGGCAATTTAATCTCTTCCTTTGTGTAGCCCACATAGAGTCCTTAGTTCCAACTTATTATTCTTCTTTGTCGTATTTGTAAGACATAAGAATCCATATAAACCATTTCTTCCTATGTCAACGCATATGCCGTAGAAAAAGCTATAATAGAACTAAAATAACAAATGAATTATTGAACACACACACATACAAACAAAAAAACTATTGCATTATTTGAAGGAAAAAATGAAAAAAAAACTTATAGGATTGCAAGTTTAACCCATCCTATATCTATCTCCTCCAAATTGATGAATTCCCTGAGATCTTTCCTATTAATCATAAAGGGATATGACACTCTTGCGCCCACAATCCTATGAGACATCTGTATGTTGATCTGGCTAATATCCTTATGGAGCTATTGTAGTCGTACCAAGAAGGAAAATTTTGTCGCATCTTGTTCATCATATTAAAACATAAAATACAGATTATTAGTAGGATGCCAAGAAAACTCAAGTAATAGTAAGGTAATTCCTACCGTTGGAGGTGTTGCCACCATGTGAATAAGATATTTCAGCTAAAAGATAAAAGATCTTATCGCCTAACCTAGTGTAGTGATCTCTTCATCAAGAATTGGGAAGTCTATAGCTTCTTCACCCTCTCAAACACATATCACAGTAACCCTACGTAAATCGTCTAGAATTTTCTTATGATAGTGGGTGGTGGCTTGTGTGTGAATGAGAGCATGAACAACAAGATGCAACAGTAGGATATCCAAATAAAGATTGCAAGGTTCTCCAGGCTCTAAAGTGGGAGAAGGGTCTCCAGTGGTACCTCCAACGGGTTATAACTTCCTTTAGTGATGAAGAAGGCTGGGGAATCTTGGGTTCTACGTTCCTTATTTCCCTCTCCAATTGAATGATAGATCTCACTTCACCATATAGCTTTTTCAACAGCTCTTGTCGGAGTGATTCATGAAGTTATAGCTCGAGCTCTTGTCAAACTTCCTCTTGGAGTGATTGACGAACTTTCTCTCGAACCTTAGCCACAAACTCCCTACTGGGTTCACGTTCTGACAAATATTGTGAAGCCCATCCAAAATACTTTACGAGACTAACTCCCCTTGGCTCCCCTCGAACACGACTAGGGTGATCTACTTTTCCAATCTATGTTGATAAGATGTCTACCCATCTACTTAGAGTGAAGGAACCTTGGCTACTTTACTCTTCAAGTTTATCTTGTAGCATATAATTTATCATAAATGAAAATTAAATACTTCCAATATGAAATAATTCCAAAATTAAATACTTCCATTTTAACTATTTATGATCTTTGTGGCAACCTAAGCAACAACTGGATTTATGTGTTTGCCACCCTTGTGCCTCCTTACTTTCCATTTTTTGTGACGCAGAGGAGGATCCGGGGCCTGGACAATAATGCTAGGATCTGACTTCATCTTCTCCAAATCTTCTTCCTTCATCCTCTGTTAAAGCTTTCGATAACCACCACAAGACATGTAATGCT
The DNA here is from genome assembly GCA_037074505.1 of Albizia julibrissin. Classification (NCBI taxonomy): domain Eukaryota; kingdom Viridiplantae; phylum Streptophyta; class Magnoliopsida; order Fabales; family Fabaceae; genus Albizia; species Albizia julibrissin. The sequence continues at coordinate 31,028,554 of CM073483.1, forward strand.
GATACTTATTTCCTACTTGCCTCTCTTTATTTGCTTCACTTACTTCTTGTGAAAGGAAAACAAAGAAAACTGAGTCAATGATATCAAGTAGATTCAAATAAAAAGTTCTATACTTGGATAAAAGAAAATTTACCATAAATAGCTAATGAATTTGTCTTCCTCAACACCAATTGGATTCATATTAATATCGAAGTCCACATACAGCCTCTCCCGTTGTTCTTGATGACATGCAACCAATGCTTCTATCTTTATGCTGCCTCTAACCCTTTTCACAACTGGTTCTCCTCTATCTATTTGATCCTCCCTAGAGCCTCTATTGCTTTATGACTCATCAGAATTGTCCATATTCCTGTTAAGACAAAAATCAATGTTAGATAGGTAACTAAATTGCAATTAAATGAATAAAATTAACTAACTAAAATTAACTTACTTTATACTATTTCTCATGTTTCTTCACAATGATCATTTATTACTACATATTATTCATCATCTACCAATTCTACTTTACTTACTCTAGGTAGATTTGTTATGAAAGGTGGTGTGTTGTTAAGGTTAAAGTTTGGATCACCATACTTTTGTTTTTTACTTTGAAGTACAATGGACATTTTTTTATTTGCAGGATCTGTAACATAAAACACTTGTTTAGATTGGCTTGCTAGAATGAAGGGCTCATCTCTATAACCAATTCTTCAAAGATCAACTGAGATAAATCCAAATTGTTGATCTATTACAACAACATTATTGCTAACCCACTTACATTTCAATATAAGAACTTTGAATTTGTTATAGGTCATCTCCTATATTTCTTCAATAACTATATAATAGGTTATGGATGCTAATATGAGGTTTTTGTCTTTCAAACTGGAAAAATGCATAGCCTTAGCTTCTACCATCACCCCACTATTTTACGTAGTACTTCTGTCTTCTTGGTCTTTTGTGTAGAAAGAATACTTGTTTATATCATAGACGCTCCAAGTAATGACCTGAAAAGAAGGCTTCCAAGCTAACCATTTGATTGTCTCAGACATACTGGTCTCATACGAAACTTTTTCCTCGAACCACTATAAATGTCTTGTTTTACTCATTAGCTATCTGCAAGTCATTCTTCTTTGGATTCATGTTCTTCAAACTCTTTCTATGTTCATCTATGTACGATTGAACTTCTTTCATATTATTCAAGGTATATAAGTGTGCTTGCAACACCTATTCATGAGGCATATTCTTCACTTTGAGTCCTTATGTTCCCTTCCTTCTCCCCTCTTCATGCCAAGATTGTGCCTTCGCCCCTGATAGATAATCTTTGCAAAATTCCATAGTCTCTTCAACTACATATCTTTCAACTATTGAGGCTTAAGGCCGATAAGGATTTTTGGAATATCATTTTACGATCTTCATATATCATTCGAAAGGGTACATCTACCTTAGGTAAATTAGACCGTAGAGCCTTACCTCCCTTACAAAATGACCTATCAAATGCACCATTATATCAAAAATTGAAGGAGGAAAATGCATCTCTAGTTGGGAAAAAATAATATAACTCTCATTTCCCAATTCATCTAACTTTTTAGTGTCAATGACTTTGTTACATATAGCATTAAATAAAACACACAATCTTGTAACAACAATTCACACTATATCTTTCATAATGCCTCTAATAGATATTAGTAATTGTTGTTGCATCAACACATAATAATCATGACATTTCATTCCCACTAACTTTAAATCATTCATTGAGACACACCTTCTCATATTAGAATAATACCCTTGTTACACATTAATTTCATGCAAACACCTACACAAAGTTTTTTCTCGGCTTTTGATAGTGTATGAGCTGCTGGCTCCATGTATGCCCTCTTACTATCATCTCTTAGTTGTGGATGTAACCGTTCTCTTATTCCCACATCAACCAGGTCTAGTCTTGTACTAATTCTATCATTAATCTTCCCTGGTATGTGCAAAAGCTATTAACGAGGTTATCACACACGTTTTTCTCCACATACATTACATCAATACTGTGTCTCACATCAAAACTATGCTAATATGGAAGATCAAAGAAAATTGATCTCTTCTTTCATATGTTCTTCTCACTTGCAGTCCTCTGATTCTTGCTAAAGATAACATTGATATGTTTCACCCGACTATGAACTTCCTCTTAGGTTAATGCCTTTATAGCCATTTTATGCTTTGGTAAGCTATTAAAATACTTTCTTAACCTACAATATGGGTGGAACTAATGAAGAAACTTCTTGTGACCAAGGTAGACCATTTTTTCATGCTTAAGTTGATGGAAGTATGTGTTTGCTTCACATATCGTTCATGATTTTATGCCCCTTCATAATATACCCTGAAAAATTTCAGTATGCAGGAAATTTATTTATCGTAGTGAAAATTATTGCATGTAGATTAAAGGATTCCTTCTTATATGTATCAAACACATATACACCTTCCTCTGACAACTTCTTTAAGTCCTCAATCAAAGGCACTAAGTAGACATCAATATCATTCCCTGGCCATTTTGGTCCAGAAATCATTATAGAAAGCATCACATACTTACATTTCATACATAGCCAGGGAGGTAAGTTGTATATTTCAAGGAGAACCAGCCATGCACTATGTATGCTTCTAAGAGTTCTATACGGATTAATTCCATCTGTACAAAGGCCGAGCTGAAGGTTTCTTAGCTTGTTGCAAAATTGAGGAAACATTTTATCCATTTTCTTCTATTGTGGAAAGTCAGCAGAATGGCGAGGATATTTTCCATAAGATATTCTCTCATCAGAATGTCATATCAACTTTTTAATTTTGTTATACTTGCAAACAAACGATTAAATTACGGTATTATTGCAAGATACCAAACACCTTTAAAGATTTCCTTTTAGTTATCCTATCACCACAACCACCATTTTTTTCACTTTGTATCGTGAAGTTTTACATATCGGACACTCACTTTGACCATCATACTCCTTTCTGTACAATACGTAATCATCAGGATAAGTGTGTATCTTTTTATACTCCATAACTATCATAGAAATTTTTTTTAGCATCATACATACGATTTGGAAATACATTATCATTTGGAGCTATATCACACAAGAATTCAAGCAAAAATGTGAAACTACTATTGGTCCACCCACAAGTTGCCTTTAAGTTAACCAAATGCAAGGTTCTTGTCAACCGTGTATACTTACTCCTAGGTTACAACAGTGTCTATGCATTACTCCGCAAGCTGTTATATTTATGCGATTACGTAAAGGATTCTACCTTTACATCGTGAATCATTTTCTCCATTCTATCTCCATCTATAACATCCACAACTTCCTTCTTGTGCAATGGACAAGTAGTTACTTCCTCACCATGCTATATCTACCTTGAGTATCAAATATTTATTCAATCATAAAGTATGTGATCCCTTATATCATCAATATCTTGTCGACTTTCATTTGAATAATTGACACAAGGACAAAAATATATCCCATTTTTTATAGGCGCATTCCTTCTAGCAAATTCAATAAACTCTTCCACTATATTCTCAAATTCTTCATTGGTTTACAAGCATTTATCTAACTATAATCCATTTTATTACTACCTAAGGAAGGACAATTGTTAAGGAAGGACATGTGAATATGGGTCAATGATGGGATTGCCTTTTACTCATTTTTTGTAAAAAAATTCGGCAGCATTTCCCTTTAAAAGTAAGACATCCCAAATTTCAATAACAACTCAATTCATCAAACATTTCATAGATATGTCAAAGCTTGCACCAAGTAAGAAAAATGAATCTTTCAAATTTCAAATAGACATATTTTCTTCATCATCATCATCATCATGAAGTCATAAGACTTCCATATTCAATCAAAACACAACATTCAACTTAAAGAATCAAACCATTATCCTTTGGTTATACCCTCTACTAACCCATCAATAACTATACCTTTAAGAAATTATTTTACTCTTCTAAACTCCCTTAAGTCATTTAGCAACAATTTTCAATAGCCCAACATAGGATTATAACCATCAAGAATTTCATATTTGCATCCATTCTTATGAAATCTTAAACTTATAGCTATTACCAATAAAAGTATAACACATTGTCTATCAAATCTACTTAGCACACTTGAAGGTTCAAGCAAAGCTAGTTCCTCAATTCCTCTAACACCTATATGGGCATTTATATTAATAACATCAATCACTCATTTCACCAAACACTTCATGGGCGTTTGTATTAACTCAAATAACAAACATTCAAGTATATAATCTACTATTAAATAATAATCTTTTAAGCACCAATAAAATGTCATAAAATTCCTAACTCTTTTTTTCTTTGAAATCTCATAATCTACCATTACACAATAACTATTCCATAAAGATAGAGTCACTTGTAATACCTTATTTCCAATAGCCTCATATGAGTATAAAAGAGTAGTGAAATCTATTGTGGAACCATGATTTGAACCCGGACTACCCAACTTTCATTATCTTTCATAATATTCTACTCTCAACTTAGGATTTGAACCTAAGATCAAGAGGGTTTTTCAACGGGTAGAAAATTTCTCAATTAATTCCATAAGTTTTGCTACATCGCAAATGCCTCATCGGCTTTTTAAATTTATTATATCAGAGTATGCGAGCGATTCTCTGCTTAAACTTAATACATTCATTTACATACATGAAACATATGGCCACATATACATCAAATGTATAATTACACATAACCACTATACTCTTACATCAAATACAAATAGTAGTGCCTTGCACTACGATCTTCACTTCACCTTTATATCTCCTCTGGTGTATATCTCCCTACACTCTTCACTTGTCTAAAATGGTTGGTTGGAAGGAGTGAGATTTGAGAGAATCTCAGTAAAAAACATTATCACTATGTATGGAATATATATATATATATATATATATATATATATATGCATGACATGCTTGCCATTTCTAAAATCATGCCAATAGGATGGCATCTACATGCTTAATGATACAATATATTCATGGCCATCGTATAAACATAACAACATTTCAATCAATCAAGCATGTTCAACACTACTAGCAAAGCAGTCACATAAAACAATGCAAAACATATATATCAAATACATGCAGGCAAGGTAAGTTCACTACCTTTTGGACTTTGCCTCCTCCTCTTGTATTTTGATCTTCCAACCATAGCTTCTTCTTTGTCACTTTATGGCCCTAGATAAGTAATGACATTATTAGAGCCATGAAAAGTGAATGCCTAATAGGCCACATTAGTCCTAGAGGCTTACTTTCACCCTTGGAGTTCATACTAACTACATTTGGTCACTTTCTTTCTCAAATTCGCATGGTAGCCAAAAGCTGCCAGCATTTTGACCAAACTTTGAAAAATCATAATTAATTCTATAGAATTTCAATTGGGGTGGTTAAAAGTCTTATATGAAGCCCTTTAAGTCTAATTTAAGGTAAAAATATATCATGCAAACAATTACACGCCCAGAATTCCATAATTTTAAATAAATCCTCACTGCCACATAATCAATTCCAGATTCAATGCCTAACTTTGAAAAATCGTATCTTTTAATACACTGGTCCAAATGGCTTATATTACATATCAAATTAAAGCCCAAGATGTCTAATTTTATACTGTAAAGTTTCATAAGGTTTGGACTAGGTTTGTATATTAAAAAATACGTCACTATAAAATCTGTTTTTGGTAAACGAAACAAACAACACTATTCTTTTAACTCAATTCTTGGGTTTTCAATCAAACTCTTCTAAAATCACAACCACACCTTAACCCCACACAATTTTGCCCAAAGAATCCATTGGAAACCCAAAATCATCAAATTCATATTCTTTCCCTAAGATTCCAGGTCTGGCCGAAACTTAGGTGTTCTTGGGCCAAAATTCTGTTTTTGATTCTAATACTTATGGGACCGGTTTCTCACCACTATCCCACACAGTTTTTCATCCTAAACCCATTGGAAGTATCAGAATTAACAAAATTACACTCCTTCCTCATAAATCAAGTTCTGGTTGAAACAAGGCAGCCACCCTAACTCCAAATTTAACCGATCAAAACCCAAGATGTATAGCCTAAATCAGAGCTTAGGCTTACCTCTACTCGATTCCACAATCAGTTTTTGATTCCAGCAGCACCTCTCCCAAGTATACGGCACCAAACACCTCTGATTAAAAATTTGAAACCATAGAAATTTTGCTCTCACCAAGAAAAACAACATTAGAGAAGACTCCGGGAGCTAGAAACGCTGAACCGGAGGTGAAATTGTCCCCGGAGCTAAAGAACTTTTACTATTCACATGTTCTCTTTCCTCTTTCAATTTCTCAACGTTTTTTTATCATTTTTCCATGAATTTTTATGTGGTTGGCTGAACATATAAGGCTCTTAATGAGTCTTAGAATTTGTTCGCCATGTGTCGTAATCTTACGGTGCCACGTGTTTGGTAACCCGATCAAACGGTGACATGTGTTTCTAGCTTTTTGGTCTTCCCTTTTTCTCTCTCTTAGGTGGCGCCATAATTTTCATGGGAAGGGAGAGGCCTGAAAATTTCCTTAGATTCTCGGTTCGGTGTTTGGGAAGTCAAGTATTTGACCGAGTCGTAGACCAGTGGATTTCCCTGACCATTAGCTAGGTGTCACCCTCTGGTGGTGACAACTCAAAAGGTAAGATTACTTTTTCATCATGAGAGGACAAGTGTCATGTTCTCATTTAGTCAACACAAAAGTTATGTCATGATATGCATCTCGCAGTCTCGAGTAAAACCAGACTGGAATCCCGGATAATCACCGAAAAAGTAGACACCAGGTTAGAGTGTGTATGTGGGCCCCATATGATGTCACATACTGGCATCCACTTTAAAAACGCAGGGTACACATGTACGCCTTGAAAATGGCATGTGTACACCTACACCGGCCTATTTCACCCGACTAATAGGTCCCTTACCTCATGACATAGTTGGGTGGCGTCTTTCTACCAACCCAATGACACCGTATATGTTTTTTATGCACATCTACACTGACATTCTAATTATACTTCCTCAAAATACCAAGCCCTCTGCCTGGTAGGGCCAAATCACATAATCCATGAGAGTCTTTCTATATCTCATCATTCCTGGGACCCTTCTCAACATGGGCTTAGGCGTATGCCTTACAAGGACATTTGCTAAATCGGGGTTTAGTAGTCCACTTAATGCTGGCTTAATCTCAAGTCTTTAGTCCCAAAATTTGGGATATTACATCACTCATCTATGTACCAAGCTTTTGTAGAATAAAAAAAGAGGGGTAGAGACAACGACGGCGGGCTGGTGGTTGGAGCGAGAGAGGGAGGAGGAGGTGAAGCAATGGAGATGACACCTAGCAAATGAAGCGAGAGAGGGAGAAGGAGGTCAGACCAACCAAGTGATGTTGACAATGCCTAGTAGATAAAACGAGAGAGTAAGGAGGAGGGTATGGTGTAGCACTCTAAGCGAGAGAGTAATGAGGAGGAGGTCACGGTAGAGCTTTGAGTAAGAGAGTGAGGAGGAGGAGCTTGCGGCAGAGCTTTAGGAGTCCCTTTTGAGAAATAGAACGCCAAAGGCACTACAATTATAGCACAAAATTGCAAAAATTCCATTACCTACGTTTTGACGTCCTTTTTTTTCTAATAATGGACATTAAAGATAGACGTTAAATTTCTCCTCTGTAGTAGTGGGAGTATTATTTTTCATCCTTAATATTATACTTTTCCTTCTTGAAACATTATTTTGATATCTTGAAAATATATTTGGGACCAATTTATTTTCATCAGGGATTCTCTTAATCTGTGTTAACTTAATGCGTCACTTGGTCAAGTACTATCCCATTTAAGTTCCTACTAATAATTTATCCTTATTTCTTGGTTTTCTTTTACATTCTTCGGAATTACTAATTCTTACCAAAGCATTCCTTATAGGCCATGTTTTATACTTCAACAAATATGCTTAATTTATTGGACATAGATCCCCTCATTCTTGAAATCTCTTCTGTTCCCTTTCTTTTTATAGTGAAATTCTTCTTGAATTATTCATGAACTCTTTGTCTAACTGGGCTAATGTTCGTCCTGACTTGAATGCATACCAAATCCCTACAAATACACAGGTCCACTTTGTTCGATGTTACGAAAGTTACATTGAGCCTTTATCATGTCTTTAGGAATAAAAGACTTGTGAATTTGGTCCTTATTAGCCATACTTTTCCCCTAGAATTTTCACTAGTTCCTAATACAAGAACCATTTATCTAAGGATTTTTTCCTCCAAGTTTTTAATGTCCATTAGGCTTAGGTCGGCTGTAGGCTTTGATACTGAGTTTTGTATTTGGTTGTACTTAGCAATGTCTATTATTATAGAAAAATACCTTAAATTAATTTGTTAGTATTTGATATTTACCCCAAGCATAATTATATCTTTCAACTTTCTTCTTAATTACTCTCAAATCGGATACGTCTTATCATGCTCTAGTAGATTTCAATCCAAGAAGGAGGAAGCAAAAGTAGAAAGAATGCACATTGTAGAGTAAATAATCTGCTAAAAATTATATACATTACAAAAATGGTAATATATTATTATTTTAGTGTAGGGTAGAGAAAAATTGGCAGAGAAAATAAATTGAGAGTTATCACCCTTATCAATTATCTATAATAAGAATGATACTTACAATAACCCTACCCTAATAAATCCTTGTGAGCAAATTGAGCGTTGAAAATCTAATCTTATTGAATACCAATAATGTGTACATATAGATGAGAAAATGATAAGTCTAGCTAACCCTAGATATTTTCTCTTTATAATATCAGAGATATCAAACAAAAAAAGGATTTCAAATTTTAAAACAATAATACCTAGAATTATGTAAACTAACCAGGATCCTAATTAAAGATAATCAAATATTAATTATTATTAATTAGGCTCATTTATTATAAGCTCAATTCTAACACTCCCCTTTAAGCTGGAGAATATATATTGGACATTCCTAACTTACTTGCCAACTTGTTGAACTTCAGCTTCACATGAGACTTAGTCATCACATTTGCTATCTATTTCCCCAAAGGTATATAAGCTAAGTGTAACACCCAATTTTTAATCATCAATATTCCTCTTGTGTAATTAATATATTTAATGGAATAAAATAGTGAATTATGATTCACATCCATTGTCACAAATATTTCAATTTCCGGTTACACATAACTTGGCCAAGTAAGGACACAAAAAAGCAATTAATGTCCACCTAAAGGTCTAACATGGTAACCTAAATTGGAGCATAAAATAACACAAATAATGGTCCAACACAAGTATGAAAATTTGGTCAAAGTCAAGGAAAAGAGCAAGACATGAATTTTTACAAAAATGTAAGGACAAAATTGAATTTTCCATAAAACAAGAAGAAATTATTTTTCCTCTAATTTTCCTTAATATTTCTGCCAAATGGGAAATAAAAGGGGAAAATGGATAGTTGGTAATTAATAATCCTACTTTGCAGTATTATTACAAAGGGGAAAATTAAATTCCAAAAGTCAAAATAAATATGATACAAGTTGAAAATATGGAAGAAGGGAATTCATATTAATGCAATAGACTATTTTATTTTCCCATTCCTTTCTAACATATCGGTCAAACCAAGAGGAGGCAAGGGGAATATATGTATTTGGCTAATATAACTCAAGAAGAGCAAAGAGTCAAAAAGTCAAAAGCAAAAAAGCAAACCATATGACCAATTTCACTAACTTGGAGATGCAATTCCAAGATAATTCAAGAGGCTAATAACTCCTTCTCTTCTCTCCTATTTCAGTCAGCAAAAGGGGCAAGCAAGAGAAATATGGTCATTAAGTGAATATTAAATCAAGAAGGGAAAAATGTCAAAAGGTCAAAAGTAGTATGACCAATCTTAATTACTTGGAAGAAGCAAAATTTTGGTCCCATTTCCCTTAATCATTTCAGTCAATAAAGGGGAAGGAAGAGAAATATTTTATATGGCTATGATAATTCAAGAAAAGGAAGGAAAAATATGAGCCAAGGGAAAATTGCCTATGTAATTAATATTAATACAACTTATGACATAAGCTAATGGATATTTTAAAAGGCTATTACCTTCTCTTTCCATCTTCATATTTAACCAAAACAGAACCAAAGAGAGAGTGAGAGCTTTAAAAACTTCAAGAACATAAGAAGGAAGGTCTTAGGGTTCCAAGCCAAGAATCAAAGGTAAGGAGCTTGTAATTTTGAAGTTTATGCGCCCTAATCTCTCTATAACCTCTCTTAACCTTTTCTATTCCATTAAATCCATGTTTATCAAGAAAAAATCAAGGGTGTAGAGAGAGGAGGAAAGTTTTTCCAGGATAAAGGAAGAGTTAACTTCAAGAGGTAATCTCCAAAGCTTGATCCTTTTGACTAGTTGATGTTGTTGGTTGTATTTGTCTTGTTTTTTCTTGTTTTTCAAATTTGGGCTAAAGCAAAACCTAAGGGACATGCTACCAAAATTTCCTCTAAACATGTTTATTTAGTTTTTAAGTAGTTAATCATGTGATTAGAAGTAGAAAGGAAGTGATTAAGCAAGAGAAATCAAGAAAACAACATGTTCCTCCTAAGAACCCCTGTTTCGGTCAGAGGAAGAACCTAAGGATGGAGTTAGAATTTTAGGATTTTAATGATTCTATTGGCTTTATAAGGCATAATTGTGTAGGCATGCATGTGTTCATGATTTTTTGATGTTTGTATGCCAATTTGGAAATTTATGAAGTGTAAATGTGACGCTGTTTGATCTGCCCCTGTGAGTTAGTGACAATATTCAATGTATTGCGTGGGAAAAACTTGTCCAAAAATTATAAAACTTTCTAGAATTAAAGTATAGATATAAATATTTAATCTGATAGATAGTTTGTAATTTTTAGACAAGTACATTGAGAGATATGAATTTTTGAATTTGTGCCCTGTTTTCTGGAATGCAATCAGGAACAATATAGTTTGGCAAATTACTGGGAATTATATGATTACATTGGTTAAAGCTAAGTATTTTCCTTAAATTTAAATTGAAATATCTTCATTTAGGCTTTAGAATCAGTCAAATTATATTTTTTTAGAATTAATTATGAATTTCCAAAGTTGACTAAAAAATCTACCAGTTTCAAGAAAACAGTAAAACTGCATTGTATATAATTGTATTATGTAGAAACTGTTATAACTACATTAAATAACCAAAAACATTTAAATTAGAAGTAGTAATGCTACAAAGAATAACCAGTTACTTGTAACTTTAATTTTGGTAGGAATTGATATAGCCTGAGCCGAAATACAAAGTGTAGGGCAAACGTGAGAATTTGAAAAAGGCTCAAATAGTAACCTCTTCTTGTATATACTATGTGATAATTGTATGTTTGAATATGTCATTCTATGTAACATGAGCTAGTATCTTGGACACACAAATTTTCCAAGTCGTGGTCATGGAGCCAACAGGAGCACCAAGTAGACCAAGGTGCAAATATGTAGTGTCGCCTTGGGCAAGTGCACATAGTTTCGATCATCTTACATGACATGACATTGCATATTTATTTTCTCATTCTATATGTTTGGAAGTATGTTGCTACTAATATTCTCTAGAATCTCATTCTTTTTCAAAACAAAAACTTTACAGTTGAAGCAGGCGGCTCGAAAGGTAAGACAATGGCTTCCGGTGATTAGGGTCCAAGAGCACTCTGTTGCTGCTATAGTTATTTTTGCATGTAATCTTTTCTATTTTTAGAATGCTCTGTACATTTGTATATATTATCAAACCCTATGGGGATTCTCCTATAATGTAAACCGATACTTAATATCAGTATGTTTTCGTTGTTTTTGTATGCCTTATGAAACTTTGCTCTTATTGCTCTGCGAGTATCAAAATGTTAAGGGGTTTGACACTAAGTTTATCACCTTAGCTTCAATCTTTTCTTTAATGAAGTGACGATCAATTTCAACATGCTTAATATGATCGTGTTGTACTGGATCATTTGCTATTTTGAGAGCTACCATGCTATCACACTACATCTTGATTAGTGTAGTTGGTCCTAATTGCAATTCTTTCAAAACACACTACCTATATCCCTTCACAATTTTCTAGTGTCACTGCAGAGCTTTTTGACACTACAGGTTATTTTTTGCTTCTCCAGGTCACTAAGTTTCCCCAGACAAATGTACAATATAGTTAAGAGTCTATCATATATTGATCCAGCCCAATCTGTATCAGTATAAACTTCTACACCATTTTCTTCTTTACTACTTGGTACTCATTTATTTCCATCAGTGTAGATTTCTACATTCAACTATCTACCATTTGAAAAGAAAAGACCCTTACTAGGTGTACTCTTTAGGTACCTAAGAATCTTATTTACAGCTTTTATATGTTCCTTCTAAGGATTGCTAGCAAATTGACTTACTACCCCTGCCGCATAAGATATATCTGGTCTAGTGAGATAAATAGATTAGGTTTCCCACTAATCTCTAATATCTCTCCATGTTCACTGACTTTCCATATGGTTTAATCTCCAACTTACAATTGAATTTCATTAGAGTCTTCGTAGGTCATGCACCTAGCATCTCAGTTTCCTTGAGAAGATCCAAAGTATACTTTCTTTGAGATACACTAATGCCTATGGGTAATCTTTCAACTTCAAACCCAAGAAAATACCTCCGACTTCTGAGATCTCTTACTTCGAATTCTACAGCAAGCAAATATTTCAGCTTTATAGTCTTTTCTACATCGTTCCTTATCACTACTATGTTATTGACATAGACAATTAAAATAGTAATATTATGATTAGAGTTTTTAACAAACAAGATATGATCAACTTGGAACTTTTTATACCTAAACTTTGCACAACATGTGTAAATCTGTCAAACTAGGCACTTGGAGGTTATTTCAACCCACATAGTTACTTAATTAGTTTACAAACCTTGATGGATTTTTCTGGACTTTAAAACCCAAATGGTACTTACATGTACACCTCCTCTTCCAAATTACCATTTAGGAAAGCATTCTTGATATCTAGTTGATGTAATGGTCAATATAGATTAGCTGGAAGAGAGTAAAACATTTATAGCATTGAATTTAGCCACTGGAGTAAATACTTTCTGATAATTAATAGGTTTGCGTGAATCCTCAAGCAACAACACATGCTTTATATTTGTTAATACTACTATTCGAGTTATATTTCTTTGTAAAAACCCACTTACTTCCTATAACAGGCTTCTCATGTGGTAGTTCAGTGATTTTTCAGGTTTTATTTGTTTAACACTTTCAACTTTTCATCAATAACCAATATCTAGTCCTGATCATTCATAGCCTCTTGAAATGTCTTTGGAATTTCTTCCTTGTCAACACTAGTCACAAATGCTCTAAACTAAGGTGAAAATTGTTTCTAGTAAACATACCTCCTAAAAGGATGTCGAGTGCAGCTCCTTTTTCCTTTTCTTAAAGCAATAGTTTGATCCTTAAGAATAATCTCAGGTTAATTTTCATGACTTTTCCTTAGAATAATAATGGAATTTTCTTCGTTTGATGCTTGTTCGTCTTGAGTTCTTGCTGTTTTTGTCTTTGTTTTCGTCACATGAGGTTCAGGACTAGGAGCAGGTGAGTTTGTACAGATATGTTTAAGTATGTTGGAGGTTTCTGGCTGAGTTTCAAACTATTTGTAAGAGTGGTTGGGATATGATTCAAAGAACTATCTTGAGGTGTTGCAGCTGCTAGAAAAAGAGGTTGGGACTATTTGGATTTGTATATGATGTTGGGAGATGAAGTTAAGGATTATTTGAAATAGGTTCAGGATTAGAAAAAACTGGTACTAATTCTAGTGATGTTTTTGGATCATCTATCATAATTTGTTGATCATATCCTTTATCTCTTATAGGAAAATTAGAAATTCATTACCACTCTCCCCCTGAATGGATGATTTGGAATAGAAGGGTAGTGTTTCATTAAATTGCACATTCTTTGTGATATATTCTTTTTTCGTGGCTGGAGAAACACATTTGTATCCTTTCTTAGTAAGAGAATAGCCTAAGAAAATACATTTTATAGATCGAGAATCTAATTTTCAACCACTATCATCAAAAATAAAGGTTGGCACCAAAAGTACATTTAGGAATATAATTGACAAGCAGTGAGTTTGGAAAAACTTCTAAGAAAGATTGAATGGATGTTTTAAAATTTAAAACCTTAGAAGGAAATCTATTAATGAGATAAGCAACTATAAAAACTACATCTCCCCAAAAAATGTTTGGAACATTATTTTCAAGTAAAAGTGCTTAGGCAACTTCTAAAAGATGCCTATTTTTCTATACAGCCACTCCATTTTGTTGTGGAGTATTGACACATGATGTTTGATGGTGTATACCTTTTTTAGCCAAAAAATTTTAAAACTTGAATTAACATATTCTCTTCCATTATCACTTCTCAAAATTTTGATAGAGGTGTCAAATTGTGTTTTAACAAAAGTGTGGAAATATTTAAAAATTGCATAAACTTCATTTTTTTCCTCATTAAAAATAGCCACATAAGCCGAGTATGATCATTAATGAATGTGACAAACTATCTGGCTTTTCTATTTGTTTCTATCGTAGATGGTCCTAAACATCACTATGAATTAGTACAAATGGTGCAATAGGGGTATATGTAGTAGGAAAATAGGTGCAATGGGTTTGTTTAGCAAAATGGAAAATATCACATTGAAAAGGGGTACTTTTATTCAAAGATTAAGAAAACATAATTTTCATATAATCAAAGCTTGGATTATCTAGTCTAGAATGCCATAACATAATGTCTTTTTATGGCACCGAAACTGAATTAAAAGAAGAAATAGCTAAATGACCTTTATTGTTGGAACTTCCTTCATGTACTAGAGTCCATTACCTTCCTTAGCTCTTCCTATCTTTCCCCCCAAGACTAAGTCCTAAAAAGACACAGTAAAACTTATTGAATAAGATTAGGCAATTGAGTTGAGAGACTAAGTACTTCATTGGTTGCAAGTTACAAGGTATTTTTGGTACATATAAGACATTCTCTAAAATAATATGTTTTGAAGTAGTGATGTTGTCAGGTCCCTTAACCTAGCATAGGTATTATTAGCAACTTGTACCCAAGAATGGTGAGAATAAGAAGAAAAAGTAGAAAATAATTCTCTGCAGCCTGAGATATGATCTATTGCCCCAGAATCAACTACCCATATATTCTTAGATTTTGTAATAGAACTTAGAGCTGTAATAAATGCCATACTTGTGTACGCTAAGGTAACCGAGGGAGTGATATTTTCATCCTCACTTTGATTATCAAAAGAGCATTTATCTAGAATCATGTGTAGCATAATGAGTTCTTCAGGATTTAGAGAAGGACTGTCACTCATCAAAATTACCTATCATTAGACCTCTACTTTCATCTCTGGGCCTCTATCTCAAATTTGTAGGTTTACCAACCAGCTTCCAGCACTTTTCACGAGTATGATCCTTCTTATTACAATGATCACACCTTTAAATTCCTCTTTGATCACTCTTTTGATTGTGATGAATCACCAGAGTTGAGTTGTCTACTACAGGAGGAGGTAGGACTAATGATGTTCATACTAGTGCCTTTCGACTTTCCTCATATTTGATCATATTGAAGGCATCTTCCAAGGTAGGTGTTGGCTTTACACTTATGATTTTTAATATCTTCATCAATGTCATTGAGACCAACAAGAAAGTCATAACACCTATCTTTATCAACTACCTCCTAAAATACAATTCATTACTATGGCACATCAATTAATAAATCTCATAGAAGTTTATCTTCTTCCATAGTTTGACTAGTGCATTATAGTATTGAGCAACTAGCTGCTCACCTTGAAAAATATTACATAGTAATCTTTTTATCGGCAACACAATAGCCTCATTCTTTCTTTCAGAGTATGCAAGCTTAGCTGATTAAATCTCGTTGGTAGAGTCAACAAGAAGATAATTATCGCTAATATCTCGAGTCATGAAATGAATCAGCTATGTAATCACAGTGTTATTCTCAGCACACCAAGTTGCATATTCTAGATCTTCTATCTCTAGTGGCTTTAGATCCTAGGTGAGATATCTTTCTTTATTCTTTCCTCATATAAACATAAGGACATTACGGGGTCATTGTAGGTAATTGTTCCCATTTAAACGATAGAAGATGGTAATGTGTGTAGAGGAATCCACTGCTAGATTAATACTCCCTCCGGTCCTATATGTAATTGTCATTGTAGGTAATTGTTCCCATTTAAATATATTTTATTATCTCTCATATTTTTTATACATTCTCTCTCTATTTTCATAAATAAGGGCATATATGAAAAAAATATGATATTTTTGACACACTTATTACTTTTAACTACGAGTTCGTTTTATGTAATCAAGGAGAAAGTTTCTTATAAATAGAACCAGAGGGAGTAGTTGACATCGAACTAGTCGAGCCCTTCCAGTATGAGTTTGCCTCCTTTTTTGAGCCTCTGTTTGACGCCAGCATATCTGTGTGCTGGTAGGTAACGGCTATGGAAGCCTGTGGATGGAGAATTAGTGCTTCTTTGAAAGACATTGGTTATTAATGCTCTGATACCATGAGCAAATTAAGCGTTGAAAATCTAATCTTATTGAATACTAATAATGTGTACATATAGATGAGAAATGGATAAGTCTAGCTAACCCAATATATTTTCTCTCTATAATATTGGAGATATCAAACAAATAAAGGATTTCAAATTTTAAAACAATAATCCCTAGAATTATGCTAACTAACTAGATCCTAATTAGAGATAATAAAATATTAATTATTATTAATTAGGTCCATTTATTTTAAACCCAATTCTAACACCTTGCAATAATGGATAGTAACATGTAAGGGTGTTCATGGGCAGGACTGAGCTGGGCGAAGCCCTTGCCTGATGCTCTGCCCAGAGGATCATCAGGCTGTATTTTGCAGCCCGATGCCCAGCCCAGCCCGATATAAGCCCAAACATTTTTGGGTTGGACAAGGGGGGCTTCGCCTTGCCCAACATTTATCAACCTAAGTTTAAATCTACTTTTCAAGTTTAAGAGAGCACAAATAGGTTCATAATTGATCTTTTATGGGGGGAAATGGCATGTGCACACCTTATGTGGGGAAAAATAAATAGCTTTAATTATAACCAATAAATAATATGGTCTTTAAATGTATTCTATAATTACTGCTATTGCGTAAAGCAAAGAAAAGAGCCTAACCTAATGGCTAATAAAACATATAATATAATATAATTATATAAACTATTATATAAAAAACTATTTACATCACATCACACATATATATTAATATATATAATTATATACCTACCAGGCAGGGTCAGATGGGTAGGGTGATATACCCTGCTCGATGCCCGGCTCTTCTCGCAAAATTGCCCAGCCCGATTGTGCCTAATTTTTTTCTGGCTGCTTTTTTTTAGGCTGGGTAGGGCAATTTGTTTTGGGCTCAGGCGGACGCATTGTGCATTTGGGCTTCATGAACACCCCTATTAACATGGTTGTTAAGCCACAAAGATCCTAGCAATTTCATAACATTTTCCTTTCCAATTACTAGAATCCTTGTGGTTTGCAAGAAATCAGATATGTCATACATGTATCCAGATGTCTCCACAACAAGTAATCAAGATGTCTCAATCTAGAACAAGTGTTGCTATAGCTCCATTATTGCATCAACAACAACAAGATAATGGTACATAGAAAGACCAATTGATACAAGAAGCCGAGTGATATTGCTTTGGATGGAATTACTCTCCTTAGTGGGATGTTATTTTCAATATCAACAAATCAAGAAGAGGCCAGAGAATCATATACATAATAGTATTTTCTTATCAAAACAAATTCCATGAACAACTCTTCATCCCCCAAACAAAACCTTGAGTCCTACAACTGCATTTATCTGTGCTAATGGGTGCTATGACTTTCATCATCATACAACAACACATAGACCATCCAAGTAGATTTCCTATACACTGTAAAATTGTAAAGAAATCATATATAAAAAACATTACAAAAATCAAGAATGTGTTTAGGGTCTATCCTACCTTATAAAAGATGTATGTATATTATTAAGATACTTTGTAGCTTATGGTTTCTCATCATAAATGTAGTTATATTTTATCAAAAAAAAATAATGATGAGAATGAGAATGATACTTAAGAGTTGGCTATTTAACATTGAATAAGCATTCTTATTTTCAGTTGCATTGTTCTACTCAATGATGAAGAAAAACTTGACCGATGTATAGATATATATTTTCAAAGTTGATTAATTAATTATTCAATTATAGCTCACTCTAACAAAAGTTAGCGTGTGTCTTACTTTTCTAGCCTTGACTTTGCAAAACTATATAAATGCATTTTGTGGATATAAATGTTGGCATGTATATATATGTATATAGATATGTATATGTGTGTGTACACACACACACACAATATATATATACATGTATGTATGTATGTATGTATGTATGTATGTATGTATGTATGTATATGTGTATGTATATGTGTATGTGTGTGTGTGTGTGGCTTGATGTATTGTGCTTAACTTTGATAGGGTTCATGCTCATCTCTGAGATTTAAATTGTTTAAATCTAATATGAACGATCCAAATTTGAAATTTGAAATTTGTGATTTTTTAAATAATAGATTCATTTTTATGATAAGTGATAATTATAAAACCGTCTTTAATTTATATTTTACAATAAAAAATTTATTTAAAATAAAAAATTAAATTAAATATCAGCTGTCCAAAATCAACATAGATTGTCTAGATTGTGATGAGTACACTGTGTTTATCAAAATGATGAGCATAAAATGTGCTCCCACTTGACATTTCTCAAGCATAAACTTATGTGATACTTAGGGGTGGAATCAAGCCATGCTAGGCCAAGCTTTACCCTTAACAAGCCAGGCCTGTTTTGTAACAAGCAGGCCTGAGCTTGGCCTGTGGCTTATCATAGGCCTGTCTTTGAACCTAAGCCTGGCCTAAAGTCTGTTAAAAAGCCTGTATTTTTTAAATTAATCAAAATAACTTCATCAATCCAAAATTACTATAAATCAATAAACTATACAATACCAAATACAACAATATAATATTTTTTATTACAATTACAACAATTTAGACCAAATCATCAACAAGTTGGACAATTTACAACACTAATTACAGCTAGTGGCTGTACTTAACATTATCAAACACACCACAACCTATCCAGCACTCTTCATGATTTGTTTTGAACTTGTCTGAAAAGAAGATGCAACCATCACTTAGTTTGTCAAAAGGAATTAGCCCTAAAAAGAAATTTTTAATACAATATATTCTGAGAAAAAAGGAATATGAGCACACTACATGACATGTGCTTGAAGGAGCATCCACTATTAATTAGTTGCACAAAACAATAAGAAGCCTTTTAAATATGAAACATACACGTTAAGAAAGAGCTTTGCCCATGTCTATGTTTATGTTTATGTTAATTTTGTGTCCCATGTCCATGTCAATATCCATGTTTACTGGCTTTTAAACCTGCTATGATAACAACATCAAAAGCTAATCCATTTTATAGGAAAATTTTTTATTAGTTCCCGATTTTCCAAAGCTAGACACAACAATGCTAAATAATTCCACTTTATGCATCACATTGATGATAAAATTAGTGTTTTCAAAACATATTCATTAGCAATTACATAAACATTTAAACCAGTGAACTCTATTTCTTGGAACTAAAATCTTCTTACAAATCTACTCTTGTTGAAAATAATAACCTCCTTGTAGTTTGAGAATATTGGAACATATTCTCAGGCTTCTTCAATTTCTTCTCCAACTTATTTTTAATATACATGTGGTGAAAACAAAACCAAATTTAACAAAAAAGACAAAATAATGGGAATCAGAAATCCATATGGTGAGTTCACTATAAGAAAAATGGTAGATTAAGTGGCAGATTACATATATTCAACTTAAATGGAAGATATTAAAACTAATATTTTATACTTTTTACCGAACAATCATATGCAAAATTTCTGCAAAGAAGATGAGAAAGCAAGTATCAATGACATTGGATCATAAGAAGCTAAAAGACAACAAATGTTGAGAACACCAACAGACTTCCTAAGCTAAGAATAAATAAGCATACTTAACTAAGCCTACAAGTAAATCTTTGACTCTTTGACTAAACAGACTCATAACTAACTTGATGAAAACGAGAAGCAAATCATAAGAAGAAAATGGCAAAAAGAAAAAAGCAGAAACAAATCACAAGAAGCACTGATCTATAAGTTGCTAATCTGAGCTCATTGCAAATCACAGGAAGCAAATCATAAATCACAAGAATACCAAATACTTACCTGAGCTTTGATCTGCCGATGCCTTATGCTAAAGAAGAGAGAGTTCAAAGATGGTGACTTGGTGAGTCAGAGAGAGAGGAGATTTATGAGACTACGATGGCCAACAGAGAGAGACAGACACAGTGAGGCGAGCTACGATGGCCAACAGAGAGAGACGGTGGCTCGATGACTCAGAGAAAAAGGCGAGTTGCGATGGCCGACGGAGAGAGGATGGAGAGAGATGTGCGACGACAAATAGGAAATAAGAGTATTAGAGAAGAGAATCAGTCGAACAGGGAGGGAATGGGTTAGGTTTCAGCGTGAGTATGAGTTTTACATGTGTGTTTCATTGACAGAAGAGTTTAAATTAGGGTAAAGGGAAGAGTGTGTAATTACATTTTTTACCCTAATAAATTTTTTTAAAGAACTTATCAGGCTAGGCCGGCCTGATAGGCCTAACAGGCTTATTAGTCAGCCTAGGGCTAGCCTATTTAGAAAAATAGGCTTTCAAACAGGCCTTTGCTTGGCCTTTTAGACTAACAGGCTCAGGCCTTGAACAGGCCAGGCCACAGGCCACTGACAGGCTGCCTGGCCTATTTCCACCCCTAGTGATACTTGATAGATTATATGATTACAAGTTATGTTTTGAAAAATAAAATTGCTACACACAATGAAACCTCAACTTAAATGATCAAGATGGAACATGTTCAAAACAAGCTTTGCATTTACATAGGCTAGCATTGATGGTTCACAATAAGCTAAAGTGTCAAACCCTATTCAACATAAGCTTAGCCTCATGCAAGTTTTATTGATATTTAAGGATGCCACATTATAAAAGCATGACATTTCTGTTTTGGAGACTCATCTTAATGAGATCAATGAAAATATGTTAGAGGAGCAGAAAACTTTAAAGATTGTGGTTGAGCAAGTAGCACTATCAGAAAATTTAGTTAATAGATAGAAGCAAATTGAGCCAAGACTATACCGAAGAAAGTTAAACTTGAACTAGAGAAAACTTAGTGAGGAAATAGAATTAAAGCAACTTGTCATGATTAATCTAGGGAAATGTGTTACTATCACGACTATGCTTATTTAGTAGGTGTTTGGAATAGCGATTAGAATATTCAAAAGTGATTTTTAATCATGATTTACGGTATACGAGGTAAGTATGTGAGAGGAGTTTTGTCTCGAATTACGTGAATCGTACTTATAAAATAATTTTATGTTATGATTAATGTACTTGTGCAGCATTTGATTTTGTACAAAGTATATATGGAATTGATGATTTTGATTAATTGTCATCACCTTAGTCTTTTTGGCATCATCAAATGTATTACAGATGTTCTGAAGTTGGTGAAGAATGTAAATAGCTAAAGGAGAGTAGTAAATAACTTAGAATAGTAATAATTAGCCAATGAAGTAGAGTAAATATCATGAGACAATTGTAAATTCCTAATTAAGTATAGTAACTGGCTAATCAACTATAGTAAATAAGGGAGAGGAGTGTCTCCATTGATATCTTTCTTCATTTCCTCTCCATAGAATGTTTCCACCATTAGATCAAAATTCAATGATTGGGATTTGATGTTGTATAAAAATGTTATTACAACATTAGATATAACATCAAATAGTATTAAATGTCAACCATTGAAACTTGATCCACTTGTAAAGACATTCATTAGAGAGGAAATGGAGAGAGAAATTAATGGAGACAATCCTTTCCCAATAAATGGATAATTCAGTGTATTGAATGCTCCTTCCAGTCCCTTTTATAAGAACCAAAATTTGAATTACTTTAGTCCTTTTTATAAGAGCCCAACAAGAGGTGTCTACGCATTTAATGAGGTTCATTTAATGATGTTTTCCTATTGTTTCCCCTCATTAAGTGTATGTATTATAGCAATTAAAAGGTTGGTTATACTTGTACTTAGAAAACACAACATTTTTAAATCTTTTTTAAATTGTTAGGGTAACTTAAATCTTGGGAAAATTACAACTAGGTCCCAATTAATTGACTTAATGGCAACAGGGTCCCTTGAAATCATCAAATTACAGTGATATCTTAAGGGACCTGTGTGAAATTAATTCTAAACGAGAAAAGACAATTTTTCCCCTCTTTATTTAAAATGGAAAAACAAATAAGAAGAGATTCTTATCCTTGTTTAGAACGCGTAATGTGCGATCAAGAGAAAGACAAGCTTTTGATGATTTATAGGATAGCTTTGGGACCAGCAGTATTATCTTCATCATCCATCATCTTCATTACTCAAGTAGAACTACCTTTATCTATGATCGTTTGTCTAGATCTTTAGGTTAATAACTTTCATCCTTTTTTATTGTACAATATGAAAATTTAAAAATTTTCTTATGAAACTGATTAGGTTACATTTTTTGGGCATAAAAGATATCTTTATTTGTAAATATTGTTAATTGTATGTTGTCTTTATGTTTCTCTTTGTTAATTTATTGAGTGTAGGGGAGGGTTTGAATTTCTACTCTGTTTCTAGGGAGATTATCCTCTGTTTTCACTTGCTTAGATAGGGGTGAATGCAAAGGATGGAGCTTTATGTGTTAATAACCCTTGTTATGTGATTTCAATACGTATCGTCAATAGAGTGATCTACAATTGTTAACTTCGCTCATGTAGTTGTTAAAAACAACTTTGTTAATTCCTTTTTTAGAGACAATATGAAATTTTAATATTTTGGTATGGAATTGATTGAGTTTTGGTGTTTAAGCATATAGGTATGTGAAACTTGATAATTGTATGTTGTCTTTATGATTAATATTGTTGTTTCATTGAGTGTGGGGGAGGGTTTGAATTCTTACTTTGATTCTGGTGAGATTGTGCTTTGTTTTCATGTCTTGAGACAGGGTGAATTCAAAGGATGGAGCTTTATGTGTTTATAACCCCTATCATATGATGTCAATTTGTATCATAAATACATTGCTCTACCATTATTAATGTTTCTCATATAGTTGTTAATAACAACTTTTTTCTATAGGGTGACGTAAAAGATGGCGAATGTAACATCCCAAATTTTGAGACAAGAGATTTGAGAATAAGTCTGAATCAAGTAGACTACTAATCCCTGGTTCAGCAAGAGTCCCAGTAAAGCATAATTTTATTCTCTAAAATTCTTTATATTTGGGTGGCATTAAGGGGAATAAAAATGGTGGATTAAAGAGTACAAGGGATGACAAAAACAAGGCAATTAGAGGTCACATACAACATAGTCATTTGGAACACAAATTAGTGTTGCTGCTAGTGAGTTTCCCAATGAGACAGTCTTGTTGTGTGACACTTTTAAATAGGATAATGACTTCCAAAAATTGTGAAAATTTTCAGAATGAAAGTAGACTTATCAATCTTTAATTTGATAGATAATATATGTCATTTGGAGCTGTATACAAAGAGATATTTATTTTTGAAGTTAGCCCGGTAAAACTGGAAATTTTCTGTGGCAGTGTCTAAAAACAATAATTCTAGAAATTTTCAGCTTCTATTTGACAAAATTTTATAATATTTATTAAAACTAGACTTAATAAGGGTCACATAGTATTTAGAACCATCTCAATTGGATATCTATACAATTAGATATCAATTTTCAAAGTTTGATAAAAATTCTGCCAATTTTCCAGCAAGGTACGAAAATGGGAAAAAATGTAAGGGAAAAATGGTCATTTGACCAATAAAGCAAGAATAAATTATTTTCTCCAACATTTGGGAGATATTTTTGGCCAAATGAACAAATGGAGAGGAAATAGATATTAGCTATTACACATGTCATGGAGACAATTTGACCAAGTCATAAAAAGATGATGACTTGGTCAACAATTGTAACTAAAGTAAGGAGGTAAATTGGGATAATCCAAGAAGAGCCTTTTATCCCATTTCTTGGAGAGCATTTCGGTCAAAATGGAAGAGGAAGGGAAAGAAAAATACTTGGCCATAATTAATTCAAGAAGGGAATTTGTTGGCCAAGTAAAATGAGCACATGACTAATGGTCATTAAATAATAATATAGTAAAGCAAGAGGTGAGATATTATGAAGACTTCATTATCTCTTCCTCCTTTTATCATTTCGGCGGAAGCAAGAGAATAAGAGAGAGAAGAGAGTTTGAAATACTTGATGAACAAGAGAAAGAGCTAGGGTTTCAAGAAGCAAGAATCTAAGGTAAGAGCTTGAAATCAAAGTGTTCTCGCCTTCTAATCTACCGAGAACCTCTTCTAATCTTTTCTCCATCTTGAAATACACATTTAGCAAGAAAAATCAAGAGGGAAGAGAGAGAGGAAAATGGCTCCTAGAGAGAGAAAGTGAGAGAATCAAGAGATAAGCTCAAAAACCCTAATGTTATTGTTGTTCCTTGTTGATATATGTTGTTGTTGTTGTTGTTGGTTTTGGCTTGGTTTTTTATTGTTTTGTAAAATTGGGAAGATGAAACCCTAAGGGGAAATGCTTCCAAAATTTCCTCAAATCATGTTTAAGAGGTGTTTAATGAGTTAATCATGTGATTAGAGGTGAAAGGAAGGTGATTAATGGATTAAAATCAAGAAAACACATTTTTCCTAATTTTTGTAATGTTTCAGACAATGCTGGAAATAGGGGAAGGAGCTGGAATTTCATTAGTTTGATGGTTCCATTGTGTTTAGAAGGGAAAATTATGTAGGCTTTATGTGGATTGTGAAGTATAAAAAGCCCTAGAATGTGAAATGACAAAAATACCCTTAAAACCCTAAGTTAGGGGTTGTCAAGGGTAAAACTGTAAATTGGGCTTGAATTTGATAAATTTGAGGTAAAAAATGGATTCTACACACACAATTGTATAGGATTATCCCAGGTCATAATTTTTGGTAAGGTACAAGTTGACCGGGTACAAAAGGGCGTAAACCAGGTCATAGTTTGGAAGTTTTAAGTCAATATAACCAACTCAATGATTTTAGAATGAGTTATGAATAAATAATAACTCATTTATCCTAAATTTTTAATTTTAGGATATACCGATAGCTCGAGCCGAAGACGGAGTTGGACAAATTACATGCAAGGAAAGTGCACATTCCAGGTAGTAACACTTTCTTTCATACACTATATGATAATTATATGCATTGAGTATGCCATCTTTTATAGCATGAGTACAATGTTAGGGGCATATTAGCCTAGTTGTGATATGGGATCCATCGAATGTACAAGCGAACAAGTCAGGGTCTAAACAGTGGTTTGGCCTTAGACAATGTATACACAACAGTCTATCATCTTACATAACATAGTGCATGACATATTTATTTCGCATTGTATATGTCTGATTGTATGTTACTACTAAGATTCTCCGAACCTCACCCTTTCCATAATTGTATAAAGTTTTCCAGCAGCAGGCAGTGGCTCAAAAGGCAGAACGGTAATTTCTGGCAAAAGAAGGTTCCAGACCAGTTCGAGAGAGGCAGTTGGTTATTTGAAGACTTTTTATTTGTTTAAGGTCTGTAATTATTTTGTACCCCCGTATGAGGAATTACTGTATATAAACAAGCATATTGCATCAGTAATATCAGTATTTGTGCTATTCATATGTGCCCACTGAACTACGCAATTGCTACTCTGACTAATATCAATAATAAGACGGGGTCTTACAGCGAATACGTCTGGAAAACATATTATGTTTCTTGCAATAACAAGGAGGATGTACTCAGATTTCTTGACTTAATTGCCTATACAAGACATGAACATGGATATAATGTTGTTATGGGGAAACTTAGAGCATTCTCCCAAATCCAATATAAGTTGTAGACATAGAGTAATTTTTTGTATATGCAACTGAGAATTTTTTTCACATGCAAGTCAACCATTTTTTTAAATGACACTCATGCATCCCTTAAGGTTATTTTGAAGGGCTTGTGAAACTAGTATGAGTATACTGTCATCCTTTTTTTGGGATGTGTTATCAATGGTTACTCAATGCTTTGTCATTTTTTGCTCAATCATTGGATGTTCTAAACTTATCAAAACTGCTATTAAAATAGACTTGTTTGGACAATCATATTTTCTTATCATTATTTAAATTTGTGTATTGTGATCATTTAAATGCACATATTATGATGTAACAAATATTGGTGTTTTAATCTGGAATAGTTCAAATGGACTTGTCAATGGTTGTTGATGCAGTTGTCAGAAGATGGCCATGACTTGTCAATAGAGCTAGAAAATCAGACCAAGTCCGTCGGGCCGGCCCTTTTAAATCATGGGCCGAGCTTGAAAAATGGAGTCTCAAAAGGAAGTCGGGCCTAAAAGGGCTTGCCCTGTAAGGCCGAGGGCCCTATAGGGCTAGCCCTGCAAGGACGAGGGCTGGCCCGTTAGGCCCTTTAGCTTTTTTTTCTTTTTTAATTCCCCTGCCCTTCCTGCTCGTGCTCTTGCTGACTCCTCCATAAGAACCTTAAAATTGTCAAATTTACATACGATTGTAATTTACTAATTCTTGATATTTTTACCCCTTAAACAAAGTCTACTACTTAAAGTGAAGTACAATCAAATTTCCTGAAAATTGATGATAGTAGCGAAGAAGATGAAAACGATAGTCGTCATAATCATGTTGTTTAAAGTGTTTAGCTTTTTACTTTCTTATGCTTTGTGTGAGACTATGAGTTACTTGTAGATAGTATTTTTTTTACTTTTGATTATGAATTAGTAACTGTATTTGTTTTGTTGTATGAGGCGTGTAGACGTATATTTAAATCTTGTGAAAATGTCTTCCAGCCCCGCGGGCCGGCCCTGGCCCGCATATTCTCAGGCCAGGCTTTGAAAACCAGCAATTTTTCTTTCCTCGGCCCTGTAGGGCCGGCCCTTTTAGGCCCTGGCCCATTAAAGGCCGACCCTGATTCCCAGCTCTACTTGTCAACAATGGCTCTAAACTTATCAATTACTGCTTACACACTTGTCAATTGGGTGCTTTAAACTTGTCAATTGTTGCTCGCACGCTTGTCAATTGGATGATCTAAACTTGTCAATTGTAGCTCACAAACTTGTCATTATATCTTCACTCACTTGTCAATGATTGTTACACTCTTAACAGCCCCATCATGTGCTGATCTTTTGAGCATATACTAATTATATTTCTACAACTTCAATCCTTGTTGAAGTGTTAAATTATTCGTGCAGAAAATTGCTTCCAACTTTTTTTACGAAAAATAAATAAACAAAGAATTCCTAAGAGCATTTTATGCTTCCTTTCTATCATTGAACAACTTTGCAATCTGTTTTATAAAAATAAATAAACAAAGCAATTACTAAGAGCACTCTATGCTTCCTTTCTTTCATCGAACAACTTTGCAATCTGTTTTACAAAAATACATAAACAAATCATTCCTTTACAAAGCATTTTTTAAAGGTCTATTTCTGCCTCTTGGTTGGTTGCCTGCTAGCAATGAAAGTACTTTGTCAAAATGCATGTTGTTCACATGTGTCATAAGCCACCAAAGACATTCAACCTTGATATCGTGGAGTTGATCACGGGAGTATTTGGGCATCGTATAACCTTTCTTATCATGCACCCTGCCATTCCACATCTATAACCACGCAGGCACATGAACCCATAAGAACCCTTGTAATCAAAGTAGCATACATAAGCATTAAGTAGTTATGAAGCAAAAAATCAACCACCAAACATTCACGTATTAGGTTGGATGTGTACTTTTGCCCAATGAACTGTCTTTTTTATCCATTCCTTCCAATAGTTCTGGCTTAACCTTTCCAATTATTTTGAGGAAGTAATCCCTCTACAGAATTAAAATACATACAGTAAATAAAAATAACAGCAAAGCCAATGAAAAATTCCCAGCAGGACTTTACAACTTATGAGAAGGCAGTGACCACTTCAGAGCAAGCAGTGACAATAATTCACAATCGTCTAATGAGAAGTAACCAGCTTTACTTTGCTTTTTTTAACCTTCCTTATGTTGTTAAACTGTCAAACATCTTGCAAATGGTTAATCTATGACAAGGAGAATCACAAGACAAGACACTTTGATAAGAACCGTGGGTAATCTGAAACATATTATTGTCTTGTTTTATCAATCCAATTACGCATCATTGAACAAAACTAATCTGAACACATGACAGTTTCTTCTGCACTCCACCTAATTAATGACATATAACGAGCTCCATTGCCCAAGCACGGAAATTTATAAACTATGGCAAGGAGAATCAGAAGATAAGAAACTTTGATCAAGCAAGGAAATAGGAAAATTACATCCTTTCCTCCATTATTTTACTTATTTTCCATTGATCATCCCAATTCATTTTTCTTCCCCTTGCCCCAAATTAATTTTAATAAAAATAATACATGTTAATAGTACCATTTTTTATACAGATATCAATCTAATTACGAATGAACTTGATTTTCTTGAAAACTTTTGTCCAACTCCTTTCTGGAAAGGGATTTTGGCTGGTTCAATCTCACGAAAAAGTGGAATGAACTTGCATGTTTCTACTTCCTTGGCAAAGTAGATTATAGAAATGCCGCCAATTAGAAGTACAAAGAATAATCACGGCAGAAGTAAGAAAAATCAAGCTTCACATTTTATTTTTATGGCAATGAATTCACATAATAAACAAATAAAACTAAATGCATATCTATACCAATAAATGATGGTTTGTGCTTTCCTCTCTCAATGGCATTTGAATTCAGTGGGATAGGTTAGTCCATGGAAACTTGATTCGTAAGCTCAAAAATGAAATTACTCATAATTAGACCATGCCAAGCAAAGATTTTGGAGCATAAATAACTGAGTTCCAAGTATATATAAGTTGCTTGCCAACGCCCCAACTTTTGGACATCAGCAATGAAGAGAAAACAATATTTTGGCTTCTATGAATTAGAGAGCAGGGCACTTTAAAGCAGGACAAGAAGCAGTAACACTTGCATGCCAGGAGAACCATCGCTGGGAACCAAAGTAGCTAGAGAACAAAGCACACATACACGACAACGACAACGACCACAATCGACAACAACGATGATCACGAACGGAGGTGACAGCCACTGCGAACACCAGCCACCACAACAATAATGACGAGGAGGATTGCGGTGATAACAAAGAGGGAGGTGGTAAGCGAGAGATGGGCTGTCAGCTTACCGCACATTCACCACGATCGAGACGACCCTAATTGCTCGATTTTGTGTTTCAAAATCAAAAGGGCAAATCCGTATTTTCTCATATGAAATTAATTACACTCAGGTCTCTTGAGACATCACTGCAATTTGATGATTTCAAAGACACTTGATTGCCACTAACTCTATTAATTAGGACCTGATTTTAATTTTTCCTTAAATCTTTTGGCACAATTTCAAAATCCCAAAATAAGTTAGGTGGATTGATTTGGTATTTTGCATATTAGAGTCAGTGAATTTTCATTTCGAAATTTCCAAGATTTTTTTTTTATTTTCCATTTCTTAATATTGAATGTCTTCATGTTCAAATCGTTTTCATTCATGCAATTATACTAACTTACAAAACTATTCTAGGCATCCTCTAATTTGATAGAGGGCATGATTTCTTTACTTTTAAAACAAAACTGGGGATTGAGAAATGAAAACAAGAATGTTAAATCTATAAATTTCGTAAATCTCTATGTACCTAACAAGTTAAAGTGGTATCACACTAGACAAATATCAACATTTCCATTTTTTTTAAAGAAAAAGGCAAGTTAGGCAAAGTTTAAGAATAATTAAAAGAGGGCCCAAAAAATCTATTGGCAGGTAGACTTAAGAACTAGGGTTTAACCCAATTGGCTAAGTCGGCCTTCCTTTTTATTTTATTTTTAAAAAAAAAAGAAAAAAAAGGGACAAGTCAATGCACAAAGCTTTTACTAGATGAAATCTGAAGAAGGATGGATATATGCATTCTTATCCCGCCAGCAGAAAGGCTGTTTCCTTTTTACATGGCTACAATTTTTCCAGCCTAGTTCACACTTTTTGACAGACTAAATAAAGCTAGCTTATTGAACTTGACCCATTTTCTGAACTCTGCAAATGACTACAACTCAGATTGATTCTTCATGACTTGTGTGAACATTGAATTCAATGCCTTCAGTTTCTCTAACTGTTGTCCAAGTGAAGTTACTTTCTCACTTGATGGTGTTAAATAGTGTGACATGTAATCACCCAACATCTGGGTTAAAGTGGGCCCCGACCCCAGCTCACGTTCAGAGGGTTCTGCTTTTCCCAAGGATTGTGTTGAAACATCACCTTGCCCATCAATAAACATTTCACCAGAAGACCCCTCTTGAGATTGCTTTTCAACAATCGTGCCCCACAATTTGTTAAGAAAAATGAGTTTCATCATCAAATAATATTACCCTCAGCGCTTA
The DNA here is from genome assembly GCA_037074505.1 of Albizia julibrissin. Lineage (NCBI taxonomy): Eukaryota > Viridiplantae > Streptophyta > Magnoliopsida > Fabales > Fabaceae > Albizia > Albizia julibrissin. The sequence continues at coordinate 31,059,266 of CM073483.1, forward strand.
ATACAAGACTTAGTTGACTAATTTAGAGATATTAAGCGAGCTATATAAATCACTTAATTATAGCATATATATTATATAATTTCTTTAAAATACTTATGTGTATCATTATATTATAATTCAGTTTCTGAGTCAATCAAATTAGTTTAAAGAAAATTGATGAATATAAATACTTTAAAGTAATTTATTCAGTTTCTTTAATTTCCTCAAATTAGCCAATTGGATCTTATATTAAGGACGAGAAATAGTAATACAATGAAAGTATTAACGGACAACTTGTATTCTAAATAATTATAACTTGCAATTTTTGTTTGAACAGTTAGTGAGGCTATCTCATTACCATTGATTTTTCTTTGATGTTGTGCATCCTACAAAATATCAAATTGATATAAACTGTTTCAACATCCATAGATTTATTATTTTGTGTGAATTGAAAGAAAGAAATTACTAACCATCTTCGCCTTCTTGCTTGCCTGGTTCTTTAATCCACTGGTGTTGTGGATGGTTTGCTTCCCTCGGTTCCTCTTATTAATTTTAGCAGCCTCCTAAAAAATTAAACATACAAACAATTGTGTTAAAAATTATAACTGCATAGAAATTAAAAATAACAACATACTACAATAAATTGTACTACCTGCCCCTCAGGCATATTGCACCAAAACGACTTTCCAGATGAATCTGTACAATTGTGATAATTAATTACTAAACACGTTAACATCCCTATCTATTTTCAACATTACTATAAAATTTTAACTTTAAAACTTACCTTGCACCTCATTATGTGACCCTCGACGCCGGCTGCGTGTGTTATACTTTTGCTGTATACTTCTGTCATCATGCCCATCCTCTGTTTCTAGTTGCGTATTCTCTGCATCATCTGGAGTCAAAATATTACTTCATCATTTCTTCAAAGCTAGGCAGATTATTCAGATCAAAGTAGTACTCAAGGAGTTTATGGGAAAACTGAATCTCCCACCACTAGAGCATTCTTGGGAAAAGTGTCATATTGATCATGAACCAATCTTTGTGCGAAAAATTAAGATGTTGGACAACTTTGGGTGACATGAGCAATTAGAGTACAAGGAATTACGAAGTTGAGCTGAAAATGAAGCAGCAATTCATGTAATAAGACATTTTTCAGAGTTTTTATAGTACTGTAATTCAGGGCATGAAACAAAAGGATGTCTCTAACATCATATTTGATATCTGTGAATTCAAAGATGCTCATGAGGATCTATGCGTAAGATATGAAGAAGTTAAATTAAAGTTACTAGTTCTAAAGAGAAAGGATGAATAAATAGAAGCTGAGGTGTCTGGTCACAATGAAAAATCATTGCAATGGAGGGTGCTAACCAACGATTCCCCTCCAGGATATGGTCTAATTCCACATCATTAATTACAAAAGGAAAAAAAAAAGTTAAGGAGGTGTTGGAAATAGTAAGCATAAATACTAAACTCTCATTATTTCGTGTCGCTTGGTATTGTATTTATAAATGAGTAAGAATTTAACATTGCGTGTCATCCATGATTAGATTCATGTAAAAGTGTGCAATATTCGTATGTGTGAATCATGAAGATGATATTTAATATGATCAGATTAAGATTAAGGGCCTTTAGAATATAATATAAATAGGTTTGAGTGTTATGTGATAGTAAACAGTTTTTTTTTTTTTTTTTTTTGGGGACCAAAATGATAGTAAACAGTTGAGTATATTGTAAAGAGTTACTTTGAATATGTGTATATATCCTTCTTTCAAATAATAATATAAGTACTTAGCAAGTTCTTTCCTTTTTATTCTAACAGCAGTTCATTTTATAAACTAAAGGCCAAAATTGTTTAAAAGTACCACTAATGGCTGCGCCTTCTAAGAAATAGACATCTAAAACACAACCAATGAATAACTTTTGCATGCTCCAACAACACATAGTTGTGGCAAAACCTTTCTACAAAGCTGCAGCAAATTGAGGGCCATTTTTCATTCCTTGAGGCAAGTGCTTGTGGTTTTGAAAACTCCACCATCATTTGCAACAGTTTGAACAAAAATTGTAGGCACTGTTCCATTCCTCAAGAATCAAAGCCTTGAGACAGTATTTTAAGAAAACATTATGATATGGCAGCAACTTCAAAAACCTCAGGCACCCAACTGTATATTGTTAACTTCTTACTGATTGCACTTTTGAAGCCATCATTAAATTATGGTGTTTTTTCAGAATAGCCATTAAATTATAAAGAATAAATGTCATAGTGTACATCTACCTATAGATTTCTGAACAACAGAATGCAAAATGCACCTCTTTTGCAGTGAATACGATATATTATGTGTGTGAGTAGTGTCATCTATATCGTTACATTTGTAAGGGGGTTATAACTGTTGGAGTGGCAGTGTCTATAAAAGTGCATAATGCATGTAGCTGATAGTGGACTAGTGCAATAATAGTACAGAATTCCTCCTCTATTTCTCTCTCTCTGCCTTTCTTTTTGCCTGTCTCCTCCATCCTCTCTCTCTCTATACTCCCTTCATCTTTCTATTTCCTACCTATTCTTATCTAGCAGTAACACAAATGAGGTCCTTCCTCAGATCAACATGACTGAGGTGAAGGGCCCAAGCTTCTCCATGTGAACTAGATCATATGCATTCAATGAACAGGAGATGGAGCAGCATTTTACAAATCATTAAGAAATGGTGTAGGGCCTACCAGCACAGTTTGTGAGGGTCATGAAAGATTACGAGGAATTGATGAATGGCCATAGATGAATGGGGGTGGATTTGTACAGAGTAAAGAGACAGCTAGACAAGTTTTACCAAGAATCCAAGGGAATGGCATTGTTGGTTGGCTTTAGAGGTGTGAGAGATACTTTCGCCAGGTGAGACACCAGAAGAGTTGAAGAATACCGTCTCAAGCTTACATATGGATACAGATTAATGCTTAAACTACAAGTTAATGTCTTGTGGTGGTTGAATCAAAGAGGGTAGGCAGTGAACGTGTGGCAAAGGGTCAGTTGTCTTTGCCACAATTGGTGAAAAGGAGTGATGAGGAAGTGGAATGCTTTACAGTAGAGAATAAAGAAGTGAAGGGTATTCTAATGGTGTAACTAGTCTACTTGAAGATTACAGATATGTCTTTACTAAACCCAAAGGACTATCACTGTTGAAAGAAGCCCACAACCACCTCATTGTGCTACAAGAAGGGACTCACCATATCAATATTTTTCTTTTTGGCCAGTACGATAATAAGCCTTATAGATACCCTTCAGCTCAGAAATATGGGATAGAAAAGATGGTGGGGAAACTGCTGCAATCAAGGGTTATACAAGAGGGCACTTCATGTTTGGCACAACAATTTCTAGATCCCATTTATAAACTTCATGGCCAACAAAAGCTTGCTCCCAGTTATCATCCACAAACATTTGGACAGTTGAAAGCACTCAACCATGATTTAAAAACATACGTGCGGTGCATATGTTGGAAGGAATGAAGCACGTGGCTGCATCTTGCATAAAGGTGGTACAACACTATCTTCCACACTTCTACAAATGCTGCACCTTATGAATTACTTTATAGGCTAAAAATACATTTTTTTTGCAATACTCACAAATAATCAATTTTTACCCCCAATCATCTCTTAGATCAACAAGCTAAAACTCTTCATATATCCTAAACCCATCTAAAAATAATATGAAAATCATAAAAGCTCACAAACGAAAGATAATTATCACTATCAAATCTAAGAGAAGAAACGAATACAGTCCCAGAAAATTCGGAAAAAAAATATAAAAAAAAAATCAAACTGACATCCAAAGAACTATGCAAAGACAATTGGAAAAAAAAAAAAAAAAATCTTGGGGCAATGATGAAGTGCTTTGGTAGAGAGTATGTGTCAAATGTAAATATCTAATCCTTCCAAAAGTTTAAGAAGTGAACGTAGCTTATCCATACAAATAAAAGAAATAAATGCTAAATTTCCGCACCTGATGCTATATTTACGAACTCCGTCTTTCTCTGTGAAGGAGAAGAGTCTGCAGGGGTATTTCCACTCTCAACGGCATGTTTAACAACTTCATTCAATTCCAATTCTTCTATGGCTTCAGTGGAAACCCCTTGATCAGTGTTTGTTCGAGCCCCAGATATATCCTCAGCGTTTGCGCCAATTTCAACATGAGTATATCCATTCATGGACGACTTGGCGCCTTTCTCAACCGTCAAAAGCCGTTCATTCAACTGCTCACACTTCGTCTTCCACGATTCCATCTCTGATTCAGCCCTTCGTTTCTCATTCTCCAATTTACGGTTCTTATTCCTCAGCTCAGCAACAGTGTTTCCATCACCCAAGTCACTATTCTTCTTCACTGCTTGCAACAGCTTCTCATATCTCTCTTCAGCTTTCTTTCGCTTCTCAAATTGCTCCTTATATTTCTTCAATTGCTCTTCGACATTCATTCTCTCTAACCTCTCCATTTCTAATTTCTCGCTGAGCATCCCAATCTCGTACTTAAGTTTGGATTCTTTGTTAACCAAGACCTCCTCCACGCGATCAAAATCCACCGTACGATAAGCAGTTCGTAAAATTGAAATCAACTCCGTTACACTCAGCGCCATCGAACATTTTTTATCTTCATCGCCATCAGAATTGGGCGTGAGGGCAGACACAGGTTCCATTCCAATCCCGGAAGGATCAAAATGTGAAAGAACAGAAAAGGTAACTCAAGATTCGCTGTTGACTGAATTGCAGAATTGGGGAAAAATGAAGAGGAAGCCACGCAAACGAGGAGGTTTATCGAATTTCTATCCCTACCGCTTCTGAATTCCGATGTCTTCACTTCGATGGAGAAATTGGATAATGACGGCTCCTTTGCTTCGCGGAAAACTTTTTTTAGAACAGCTGTAAGGATGAACCATATGATCGAGAGAGAATTGAAAATTGAGAGACTTTAAAAAAAATATTATTTAAATTTTTAAATCTTAAATAAGTGATTTAATAATAAAATGATTTGTTAATTGTATTACTATTCTTGTTAATCCTATTATCAAACTTGTTAATGGGATTTTGAAGTTTAAATGGTATTTTTTTGACATTTTCTTTTGAAAATTTGGAATGATAGTTTTTAATGGGAGAATTTATTAAAAAAAACTCGTTAGAATCTTATTTATTAAATGAAATTTTGGAAAAAAATTTTACATATAAGAAAAGATTGTTCGCAGATATATAGAAAAGATATATTAAACACTAAGAAAATCTTTTATATACGGAAAGATTATTTACACGCGAAGATCTCATTCAGCAGATAAGTTTTTAATGATGTATTTTTGAATAATTTTTCTATATTTATTTAAATGCATGAAAATAATATTTAAATGAAACACTTGGCCAAGATTTAATACAGTCTCATTCCTTCAAATTTGATTTTAACCTATCAAATTGTAAATCATAAGTTTTTATAGTTTCATTTCATTTAAAATATTAATCCTATCATTTAACAAAAATCTAGATCATTTTATCCTTTAAATGACTAAAACTAAAATGAGTGTAGACTTAAGGGACTAACGATTATATTAACTAGATATATTAGATTAGATAATAATGTTCTTAATAGAAAATTAGTGAAAAAATTATTATTTTACATTATTAAAATTATTTTTAAATCAATTCATATAAAATGGTAAAATAATGGATAAAATAGTTAATTATATAATTTATTGAAATATTTCTAAATCACTAACTAATATTTAGTTATTAATAATAAGAAAATCGATGGAAAAAATATTAATATTGAAATATATTATAATTTCACATTGATTGTAAAATCATGACAAATATAAGAAAGTAAGGTAATAATATTTTGATTTATTTTCTTCATTTTTTATACTTCTAAAAATTTATTAAATAATAACATTGATAATGTTAAAATTCTAAAAAAATATCATTTGAACTTCAAAATCTCAAATAAGTGATTTAACAAAAATTTTAATTGTCAATCTCATTACTCTTTTTATCAATCTTATTACTCTTATCGTCAACAAAACCAATTTAAGATTTTTAAGTTCAAGTAGTTTTTTTTTAGATTTTTCTTTGATAATAAAATAGTTATTTTAATCTTTTTTATAAGTGTAAGTATCCTCCTATTGAAAATAGTTAAATGCATATGATTAAAATAAAAAAAAATAGTCATGTGTCTGTTTTACGGGGAAAAATAGATTATGTTGTTTATTTGTCATTAACTCATACAACCCAATCCTTTTCATTTTGAATTGATTAACATTTAGTTCGTCCTTAGATTTTAACTTAGCCTTTGTAATTTTATTCATTTAGGCTGTGTTTGGAAACACGTTGTTGGCATGTAAACGTGAGGTGAGACAAAAAAGCCCAGTGGATTCGATAAAAGTGTTTGGGTTTACGGTTATCATCACTGAGCTTTTTTTATAAACGTAGCTTTTTTGAGAAGCCCAAAACGCTAGCTTCTCTCCTTGCCGTACCGTGAATTCATTCCCTGCGTGAAGTCAAATCTCAGCTCGCTGTCTCCATTTTCTTCTCACAGCTCGCAGCTTCCTCGTCAGTTTCGGTGCTGCTGCTCCGTGGTCGACACTCCCTTAAACTGTGACGGTGGCTTCAGTGGATCACCGGTGAGAAGCGTGGCAGCTGTCGGTGGCTGGAGGGTGGCTTCAGTGGATCCTTGTATGCATGTACACGTGTTTTGTCCTCCTCATTTTTTTTTAATATGCCCTGTTTACTGGTTCGTGGTTCAGTTCCGAGGAAGAAGAAGAAGCTGACCAGGGACTTCATTACAAAATTCAAAAGTTCTCAATTAGGGATTAAAGTGAAAATTATTGAAATATATTTGCAGTAAAAATGTAATTTCCAAAAAATATGGGTACTTATTTGTGATTTCTTTGGTCCCTTTTCTTTCTTCACTTGTAATTTTCATAAATTCTTGGGAATTTTTCTGTAATTTTATCCAATCCTCAAAATATTTATTCTGAACCTCCAAAATCTCTAATTTCTTATTAAACATCTATAATGCAAGATTAAGCATAAGGTAACATGAAAAGTTCAAGAGATCATTTATATGAATAATTAACAAATTTTAATATAATTGAATTTTTTTATTTTATCAAATTTAAATTTAAATTTTTCACTTAAATTATCATAATTTATACAAACAATATGTGTGTAGTATTCAATAAGGTTCATGTCCTTTTCAGTTATTTTTCATCTAAATGGGCTTTTCAAACGCTAATCCAAACAGATTCAAAGTTAGAAAAAAAAGCTACTTTTGTCACTGCCGACCCAAACATAAATCACATTTACAATTTACTTTTTTGTCAATCTGACTTTTAGAAAAGTCAGATTGAAAAAAAAAGCTACTTCTTCACCGCTAATCTAAACAGGCACTTAAAATGTCAATCTCAACATTTTTTAAAATAAACTTATAGTGACTAATAAATTATTTTTTTAAATGTTTTCAAAAGATAAAGCTATTGGGATTGACTTATTGCATAATAAACTTCAATGATTAAGTTTGGATCAAGTCAAAATGATAGGGTGCACATCAAATGAACCATCTTAATTATCAATCAATTTATCGATTATAGATATACATCATGAAAGAAAGAAATATAATGAAAACAAGCTTAACACATCTCTTGTATTGCTTTCGTGTATGGAAGGTCATGAAAAATATGAAAAAATAGAGCATATCGGTTTCTTAATTTTATAGTTTTCCAAGAAAACACTATAAACAATACAAGACACAAAACCAATGAACGAAACTAAAGGCAAAGTACATGTTCATATGTAATTTCTTCCAGAATTTGAAGTGTTGATCAATTCACTTTACATCAGATAATCAAGATAACTGCTTGGAAGCATAATTTTATATTGATATGATTTAATGTTTGTTTATGCATTATCAGAAACTTTTCCCTTTGAAAAAGATGGAGGTAGACTTTCATCGATACCTTGTTATACATGAAGATATGAGTATTAGAGAAATCCTATGTTGATTAATTAAAGAAGAGACTAAAAGTATATAGAGTTAAAAAAAAATTGTTTTATCAAATAGATTAAGCTATCATCTCTTATTTTTAATATAAGATTCACTACTACAAAGATATTAAAAAATGGAGGGAGTATTTTGATACAAAAAGACAACCTTAATATATATGTATATATATATACATACATCTAGAATTCTAACAATGATAACATTTCATACAAAAGCATTGTAGAGAAATAATCATCAAAACTCTACTCCATCATTTTTAAATTGATGAAAGAAGCTAAATCAATAAAGAAGAAGAAACACACCAGAAAAATGGAGTAAAGATGATCCATCATCGTCAGTCAAACTATCAGAATAAAATGGAGGTTGGATTTCATCGATACCCTATAATATAGAAATATAAGTATTAGAGAAGTCCAGCATTAATTAATTAACGAAGAGACTAAATCTATATAAAAATAGAGTTTTATCATATACAATCCACTTTCTAGCCAATACAAAGTAATTAAGAACTAGAGGGGAGTATTTTGAGAGAGAAAGACAACCTTAACACACACATTAAGAACTAGAGGGGAATATTTTGACAGAAAAAGACAACCTTAACACACACAAAATTCCAATGATAAGAACAAATTTCACACAAAGTTATTACTTGTTGGGATGTTTTCAACTATATCAAAATTATAATCTAAATAAATAATCGCTGAAATTGTACCCTATCATATTTAAAACTGATCATGGAAACTTGTTACTCAAGATAGTCGGGATGGTATGTGATACCTTATTTCCAAACACTACTGTAGAGTACTAATTAGCTAATACTCACCGACTATAAACATCAAAGTGCGGAAAATGCTAGAAATTCCATACAATGCCTCTGCTGGATATAAATATTCACATATAAACATACTCATACACAATTCATCTTACAGCACTAATATTCATTCTTCACTTCATTTCATATACAAACCACAATTTAGAATATTCTCAAAATACATACGGAAACTTGACAACCTACACTAAGCTCATCCACTGCTCGGCCTCGACTCATCATGCTTTACCTTTTCCTTGCCCCGCGAGCTTCCTCCCTGTACTGGAGATTTGTTTTTGGGAAAAGAATGAGATTCATAGGAATCTCAGTAGTAACGTCATTAAACATATAAGATAACACACACAAGCATGCTTTACTCATATAAAATCATCAACAAAATCATCAAACATTATTCAGTGTAAACATGCAATTCAAAAACCGACTTCGCGCTAGACGGGTTCTCAGCCCAAAAGGCGCCGGTGCACAATGTATACAATACAACTTCATAACCGACATCGCGCTTGACGGGTTCTCTTAGCCCCGAGGGGTACCCGTGCAATTATGAACATTTCTCGTGAGTGTCAACCCGATCTGCGATAGGCCCCGGGTGATCACTCCACTCAATCTAAACATGTTAGACATTTTGATGATGATAACAAATAATACATATGCATGTCATGTTATATGAAGACAGTTACTACCTGGTTGCTTCTCTACGCAACTTTCCCGTTTGATTCAAGCTCGGGCAACAACTTCTAAGGCCACACCGGTTGTCAAGCCCTGAAATCGCCAAACATTACAAATGAGTTATTACTCATCCGTATACCTTTCCAAACTCATTTCATTGGTAAGTTTAGCCTATTGGTGCCAAATTACCAAAATACCCCTTAGGTCCTCATTATCAGTATTTTCTCCAAAATCATGATTTAGGTCATTCCTACAAATTTTTATGTGTAGAATTCATTTCTGACCTCAAATTGGCCAAAATTAAGCTCAAATGATGAAAATACCCTTGACATCCCTCAAATAAGGCTTAGAAAGGGAAATTTTATCTTTTTGCTCTCCGGGCCTTTTCTCACTTCGGGGTCAACATAGACCCTACACAATTCAGCCTCCTGAATCCAATGGAAGTATCAAATTGGTCAAATTCCAAGTCATTCCCCACGTCCAACACATAGAAGGGAAAATAAATTCCTAGAAAAGTTGTGTCGGATTCTCATTTTCTTTGGCCCAATCACCTCCTTTCTACTTATAACCAATATAATAACTAGTTAGACATTCATTGGACTTGATTTGGAGACACTTATATATTAAGGTCTCTTTTTCTTTTCTTGAATTATCTTGTACCAAATGAACCATAATCAAGCCCAAAACAACGCTACTAACCTTAATCAAGCAAGAGGAACAAGTTTTGGAAGTTACCTCTTGATTTCTTGGACTTTCTCTCTCCATGATGTTCTCTCTCTCTACCACCACAGTTGATTCAGCTAAACATCATGAAAATAAGTGGTAGAAAGATGAGGAGAAGAGATCATAGAGGAATTAGGAACCTTTAATCACAAGGTTCAAGCACTTTACCTTGATTCTTGATGAAACCTAGCTCCTCCTCCGTTCTTCCGACAAGTTCTCATTCTCAAGCTCTCTCTCACTCTTTTAGATCAGTTTTGGTCGAGAATGATCAGCTGGAGAATGAGGAAATTATTATATAATTAAAGGTTAAACCAATTATGCCATGTGTCATCATGCCATTGGTCTATTAATGTCTTAATTCTCCAATTAATTCCATTTCCCTTCCTTTCACTCAATTCAGCCAAAAACATGCAAGGGAAAGATGGGAAAGTCTGAATCTTCAATTATCCCATTGTGCCAACATGTAACTTGTTGACCAAGTCATTGACTTTTTGACTATTTGACCATTTTTCACAATAATTCACTAAAATTGATCCATTGATGATCAATTAGTCATTTTTCTCTTTTTAATTCCCAGTTAGCTCAAATCATTAGGAATTGGAGGAAAAATAATTATTTTCCACTTTTTGGCAAAATTACCGTTTTGCCCTTGCATTTTATGATTTACCGAAATAATTCATTTCTGCTCATTTCTTCAGCTAAACCCCATTTTGATGCTTAAATGAGGCCATTAATCATACCATTAAATTTTGTAAATTTTGGTTACCATATTGGGCCTTTACCGGTCTCTTATACCCTTATTCAACCAATCTACGCGTAACCGGCGATTAGAATATTTTCCATAAATTCAAATAATTACATTCACATCATTTTTCACCATTTTATTCCATTAAATATACATCAAATATACACATTAATGTATTGATGAAAAAATGGGGTATTACATGGTAAAAATAAATTGAAAGGCTTAATTATTGTTGATGATAAGAGGTACTTTATATAGAGATTGCTCATATAACATAGCTTGGTATCCTAACCGAGTAGATAAGAGTAGTGATTTGGGACAGTGAGAGGAGGAGAGATAAGAATCAATCTAGGATTTTCATTTGGATGAATATAGAAGGGACTCTAAGGGGTCATCCATGATGGATGAATTTTAAGAATTAGTCATGGCGGTGAAAAGGGTTAAGGAAGAGGATAACGCTTTGATACCATGTTACTTTATATAGTCTGCAAGGCTATATTATTATTGATGATAAAAGGCACTTTACATAGAGGGTTCTTATATATTTAGTTTAGTATCCAAACTATGTGGATATACAAAATAATAATTTATCATATAAAAAAATCTACTGAAATACAAATAAATATCCTAACCGTAAATGACATATATATAATATCATATGTCACCTCGCAAGCTGAAGAATGGATATCTATCATTCTCAGCTTTCCTATGGTTGAGGCTAAAGCTTCCGCACCTAAGCATTTAGTGAATAAATCAACTAATTGATAGAGAAACAAGATCAAGTAGTAATTTAAGGTAGAGAGGAGGAAATTCAAGAATCCATCTAGGATTTTCATTTGGATGAACAAAGAAGGGACTCTGAGAAGGGTTATTCATGATGGATGAATTTGAAGAATTGGTCATAGTGATAAAAATGATTAAGGAAGAGGATAACGCTATAATACCATGTTACTCTAGGTAGTTAGATAGGAGGTCACCTATTTTGAGACCACCCTGCTTGAGCACACTTAACTGTAAAACGCTAATCATCATGCTAAAAGTTTAAGCTGGTAGCAAAGACGAACCCTAATTCCTTTAACCCAAATTAGACACAGGGCCCCCCGTCTTCAATGATTATTGAGGCCATCAGGTTGAACCCTATCCATACCCCCTCCCAGACCCAGGACATATCATTCCCTCATTCTTAAAGGAGGTTCGTCCTCGAACCTTTTAATATAAGTGGGATTCAAACCCGTGCTAGCTCTAATACCAAACATTAGGAATGAATTTCATAGTACAAGGACTTCCAGGAGGTCACTTATCCTGAAACTATCCTCGCCCGAGCATGCTTAACCGTGAAGTGTTAACCATTGTGCTAAAAGCTTAAGCTGGTAGCAGATACGCACTCTAATTCCTTTAACCCATATCAGACATGGTCCCCCGTCTCTAATGACTGTGGGTGCCACCAAATCAAAATCGATCCACACCTCATTCTAAACTCGGGATGTATCACCAACTATAAGGATGCGCAAAATAATATCTTATCATATCAAAATACCTTATCGTACAACTATGTAAATATAATATATACTAATTGCAACCAAGATAAAATATCATATGTCAAAAGTAAATCAAGAGAAAAAAAGAAACAAACCAGAAAACAGGGTAAATATGATAGCAATAGTGAGGCCGTGGGTGAAGGTTCAGCAGCAAATGCTGACGACAATGACCGCAACGAAGTAGTATAGTCAACATAAAGCTTTAATAGAGTAACATACATATGAGTCCTTCATGAGGAGTCGATGTAGCTCATATCATCATCTTGTGGTTTAAAACCCCTATTAAGATCGTTGGCTGAAGAAGATTCGATAGGGCTAGTAAAATAGTTCCAAGCAAAAGCCTCCATGTAAAAAATAATTAGAGTGATCGATCGAAAGAGTAATTTAAAGGTAAAGATTAAAACGCAAACTAAGCTATTGTTTGAATATATGTTGAGAGAAAATAAGCAAGGTGTCAATGAAAATGGATGGCTATAAGTTCTCTCTCTACTCTTCTTGAGTTCTAAAGGCTAAATGACTTGAGGTATTTATAGGGCTGGTTTGTTTCTTGAAAGAAAAAAAAAAGACAAAAGGGCTAGTTTGAGACTTTGAATTGAGTGAAAAAAAATCAAAATAATCAAAAGATAAAAGATTTATCTAAAAAAGAAATCAAATGAATCAAAAGTTAAAAGATTTAACTCTATTACATTAAGAGAACATCCAGTAAATTGCAATATCTACTTGTATTTAAATTTATAAATATCATACGTGGCAATTTGATATAATAGTTCAAAGATTAATTAAGAATTATCCTACAAAATTAACCTCAAAGAAATTATATCAATTATCCTGCATTAACTAACTAAAAGTTAGTTATCCCATTTGTAGATTTAGATTTGAAACTAAGATTTTTGTTTGGTCTTTCTAAATGTTAAATGTGTTTGGATAAGTTTTTTTCAAAGAAAAAGGTAAGAGAAATTTATGTCTTCTTAATAAAATTTATAAATATCTTTTGTAACAATTTTATAGAACAATTCAAATATTAATCAAGAATTATCACATAAAATTAACCTCAAAGAAATTATGTCAATTATCCGTGCACTAACTAACTAAAAGTTAGTTATGTTAGTGCAAACATTTCACCAAAAAGAGGGGTGAATTGGGTGATAATACAATTTTAAACTAAAATTAACAAATAATAGAAATTTAAAGTAATTAAATCAAGTTCAAGAGTTAGAGAGATTTTACCGAAGTATGTACCAGAGATTATATTGGTTCGGTCTCAACTATTCTAACCTACGTCCAGTTCCTCAGATTGCCTCTAAGCTTTTCACTATCACTTCCAAGATTTAGTGGGTTCTTGGCACCTCAATACACAACAAGTTCCTACTCTGGACATTCGCTCCCCTTTACACAACGTAAGCTTATACCCAACTTAAGGTCCCACCACCTTAAGTTATCTCTCAATGAAGTATATTGAGTTTACAGTTAGTCTCTCTCAAAGAGTGAATAATATGATCACTGAAGTACAATAATAATGAAGGGACAATGAAAACAAAGTACTTATTGCAAAATTGAATATTCATTCTTCAATCGTTACTCCGCTTTGAATGCTCTCATATTTATACTTGAAGTGAATTTAATGACCATTGTGAGCATTCCATTTGTCTGTTACTCACTCAATGCTTCTCTGGACATTCTTTATGTTATTTGAATGTAGCCGTTGTAGCAAAGAGAATATGTTGGTTGGAGTTCGGCTTAAATGCTTCTGACAAAATATCTGCTTTTCTTGGAATTCAAATATCTGATGAATAAATTCCCTGAAACTTGCTTAAACAAATGTTAATCATGAAAGAGAATAATAATAAGCAAGATTATGGCTTACAATAAGAGTTCCCTTGATTTCATAAATCTTTGGTTTCATGCTTTGTTTTCTGGAAATATAAAGTATTCGATTACTCTTCTTACTATCAGGATAAAATAGTTCTTTTATAGTTATAGATTACTCAAATAGTTTCTTTACTATTCATATAGTATTTGATATTTTGAACTTAGACTATTCAAATAGTTTGTCCCACTATTCGAATAGTTCCTTGTGAAAAACTGATAAAGTTATCCTGATACAATAGCTAGCTATTCGAATACTCTTTTAGAATTTGATTAGGAAAAAACCATTCTTTAAACTTTAATTATATTCAAATAGTCTTTCACTTAGATTTTAGAATTTTATTCTGATACTTATTCGAATAATCTTAAGGTATACTATCCTGATAATATTCAAGCTACTCGAATACTCCTAAAGTCTTTGGATTTGAAACACTATTCGGATAATCATCATTCTATTCGAATAGTGCTCCTACTATTTGAATAGTTATCCTATTATCCAGATAATGTTTTTAGAAACTAACTTTGAAATCACATCTGTTATTCAGATAATGCCTTGGCTATTTGAATACTTTTTCACTTAAATTATTTTCAGAAAAATTTGTTAGTTATACTATTCGAATACTATCAACTTTTATCAGTATATCTCTATTCGAATAGCTCCTATACTATCATGATAATATTCTATTTATTCGAATAGATTGAGGGTTAGCAGAATAGTGTTCAACTAAAAACAAAATTTATTATTCGAATAGTAATATGACTATTTAAATAGTCTACAATATTAAATCTCATGAACAGAAGCACAAATCCTTATTCAAATAATTCTAAGTTTGTCATCATCAAAACTCTGAATCTAACATTCTTCCCCTTTTTGATGATGACAAAACTTAAAAATTATCAACTAGAAACCAGTAAGCAAGTACAATAGATATTCATGGATTCAGGATAATTTAAATTCATATTCATCAACAAAAACTTGATAACAATGCAATGAACTAACTGAAACATAATCTAAAGCTAAAAGGAATAGAGATTAATTCAAAGAAAAAATAAACTACTCTAAGCTCATGAAGTGAAGGTGAAGATTCAAGGACATGGTGACATCTCCCCTTTTTTGACATTATCAAAAAGGTTGGGGGAGGAGGTAGAGTAAAGTCAGAAGATGGAGAAGGGTCTCTGAGAGGTGTTGGAGGAGGAATGAAGGTGGAGGTCAGATGAGTGTCAGTGGGAGTATGAAAATGATCAGAAGGAGAGATGGTGGAAGATGGTTAAATGGTAAATGAAAGAGAGGATTGAGGAGTCTCTTCAGATGCATCCACTGAGATAGGTTGAGGAGTGAGAGTGCTAGGTTGTTTAGGGGAGTTCGATATCTCAAAGTTCTTAGGGTTAAGTACTTCCTGAGTATCCCCAAAGGAGTAAGAAGTTGGTTGTGGAATGGTCTGAGGAGGTGAAGTGGTAGGCTGAATCACTAGCTCAATAGCGATATGGACATGGGTAGTAGAGGTGTTTTTTCTTGGATGGTGAATAGGAAATTTGAAGGCTTAGGAGGGTATGGTAGAGGTGGTTTGTGGTGGTTGAGTGGGAGGAGCATTGGGCAGGTCAGTATATGAAGGCACTTCAAGGATAGGGGCTCTGGTGAGAGGAGATCCAGTTATGCATGTCTCTAAGCTGTCAAGTCTATGCCTTATCTCCTTTATTTGTTAGAGGTAATTGGCTTGGAGCTCATATAGGGATTCGAAGTTCTCATTGACCCCACCAATTACAGCTTGGATGTGACTCTGGATGTCTTCAATCATAAGTTGATTGGACCTCAGGATTTGCTCCACTACTGGTTTAAGAGCCTCTTGGATTTTAATCTGGATAGAGACACTAGATAGTGAAGGAGGAGGAGAGGCAGCCTTGGAAGAGTGAGCTTCATCCACCTTAGAAGTCTCAGTCTCCACTCTTTGTCTTTTTTATTAGGGTTCCTCAAGCAAATCCAGTGGCAATGAGATCTTTATTTTCCTGATTTGGGTCTTACCAACCTTTCTTGTTCTCCCCTTAAGTACCAAATATTGTTCATTTTCAGGAACATGGAGACAAGTTGAGGAAATGGAACATGAGTTGTCTTGTTAGAGATCAATCTGTACCTATTAATCTCCTGGTAGATGAACTTTCTAACATTTAGTTTTACTTCAGAAATCAGGCAAGCCAATAGGTTGAAATCTTGGCTAGAAAAGAAGTTAAAGTTCTGGAAGTTGTTGATAAAAGATCTAGTATAGATATACCATAGGATCCTTTGTTCATTACTTAAGCACATGGAAGAGAACTTCTTTACCTTGCTCACTGGTTTGATGATCTGCATGATCTGATCCTCAGTGAACTCAGTAGCTTCATTAAATTCCTCATCATCATATCCAAGATAAGAGTTGATGATAAAAGGTGACAATTAAATCTTCTACCCTCTCACAGTAGTCTCTAATATTTCTTCAACTAATTCTTTCTTATTCCCTTTGATTTTGACAGAGTACATATTTGAATAGAAGGCTTTGACTACAGAGGGGCTATAAGAAAGATCAACTTGAAGCCACCTTTGGTAGTGTTCTAATAAGCCATATAGATTGAATCTAAGGTTGTCTCTCAAGTAAGGCAGATCAACATACACTACAGGGCAAATAGGCCTAGTGAAGAATAAATCTTTATACCTCTTATTTTCATCAGATTGAAGAAGTGGTCTGGTGTTGAAGTCAGTAGGAGGTCCAGCTACTTCTTCTTTTATCAAGCTCCTAGATGGTTTTGGTATGCTTCTTTGAGATGGAGCTTGAGAAGTTTTGCTTGGCCCAGCTTCTATGGTCTGAATCATCCCCTTTATCACGCTTCTTGCAATTCTATCTAGACTATCACTTTCAATAGAAGGGTCTCGAGATAATGTGTTTAGAACATCCTTCTCTTTAGATGTTGAGATATGAGCGGTGATTTGGAAACTGATCTTGTTTCTAAAGGTTCCCTGATGACAATGCCTTTCAACCGAGAAGACCCCTTAATGATGCATATGCCACCTTTGGTCTAACATTTTTGGGGTGTTTTTTTGGGTTGGAGACTTCTTTCAAGATGGTTTTGATAGTGGAGGAGTATCCCCTTTCTCTACATTAGCTCTCTTGGTCCTCATTTTGAATTTTTTTGGCAAGTGTCGGAGGTTAGGTTTTCTAGAGGTTTTGAAGGATTTTGAAGTTGTAGATGGAGGAATGAGGTGTTTCTAAGTGGATTTTGATTGCAAGATAAAGACGAAAATAATGGGAGAGATTTGTATACGGAGTAAAAATAGAGTGGTATTGGAATAATGAGCAGAGAGTGAGTTTAGTTTCTTTATATTGTGACCTAGGATTATTTGTATAGTTTCACGAGTATTCGAATAGTGGGGGCATTATTTAAATACTTATGAACTTATTTGAATAAAAAGTGAGTGAATATGCGTACCTGTATTCGGATAGGCTTGATAGTATTCAAATAGTCTTATCCCTGGTCACCTCAACTATTTGAATAGTTGACATAGTAGTCGATAGTCTCTGTTGATTTCTAGCTCCTATTATACGAATAGAAGGAGTAGTATTTAGATAGTTTCTTTAGGTATGTTCACCCATTTGTTCTATTTGAATAGTATACCATTATTCGGATAGTCTTCTATTTTTGGCTCTTTGGTATATTCGGATAGAAACTCCAGTATTCGAATACACTTCATTCCCTGTGGAATACCAACAGTTTAATCTATTCAAATAGTGGTTTCACTATTCGAATAGTCTTTTTGAAAAGTTATCTTAAATTATCTGAATATGATTTTTATTAATCGAATACATTCTTTAAAACCAATAATATTCGAATAGTTTTTCAAAAATAAAAGTTGTCATTATTTGGATAACTTGAGTTGTATTTGAATAGAGCTTTGAAGTGATATTTAAAGATAGTCTTTAGCTATTCAAATAATAGATACACTATTCGAATACTTTCATTATAAAACTTTTCCTTTTATTCGGACAGTGACTCTGTTATTCGAATAGGTTTTTTTCATGCTTTGTAAAATCTTCCTGTTATTCAAATACTTTACTCATTATTTGAATAGTCTCTTTGTAAAATCTGCTTTTGTATTCGAATAGAGACTAAAGTATTTGAATAGAATTTTTGTATACTTTGTGAAACTGCTTTATTATTTGAATACCATCCCCACTATTCGAATAGTCTTTTTGAAGAAAGATGTTTAGTATTCAAATAGATCTTCTGTTATTCGAATAGACTTTTTCAAATTTGAAAGGAAATTGAGTTTATTCAAATAGTTTGGCTTTATTTGAATAGTGTTCTTGAAATAATTTTCTTTTGTATTCGAATAGTGACCCTATTATTCGAATAGTTACAATACACAGATTGAGATAATAACACTTGTATTCGAATAGTCTATTTATATTCAAATATAGTCTTTTTAAAAACTTGTCTATGTATACGAATATAGTGGTTAGTATTCGAATAGTGCTTCTATTCTCAAAGTCTCCTTTTTATATTTAATCCTACAAAACACTTATCTAGAAGCTCTGATGCTTAAGTTAGTGACTTTTATCATCAAAACATAATCAAATGAATAAAGAATACATAAATTTACTCACAATTCATTAGGATTTATCATTCTTAATTCCCTTCTTATGTATAGAAATTGATCCTTTGTTAGAGGTTTGGTGAATATGCCAGCCAATTGCATATGTGTTGGGATAAATACCACTTTGACATCTTTCTTTTGAATATGATCTCTGATAAAATGGTATGTCACATCAATGTGTTTAGTTCTTGAGTGTTGTACTGGATTTTTGGCTAAGCTAATGGTGCTGGTGTTGTCAAAGTAGATGGGAATTTCTTTGAGGTGAATGCCAAGATCCTGTAATTGTTGTTTCAACCATAATACTTGTGTACAACAACTTGAAGATGCTATATATTTAGCTTTTGTTGAGGATAATGACACTGTGTTTTTTTCTTGTTAAACTAAGAAACAACTACTCCTCCAAGAAATTGACATTGTTCACTTGTACTTTCCTTATCTATCTTGTATCCACCATGATCTGAGTTTGAGTACACAGTTAGATATTCATTACCTCCCTTAGGATACCATATCCCCAACTCCACTGTGTCAGCAAGGTATCTGAAAATTCTTTTCACTGTTTCAGCATGTGATTTCTTAGGACATGATTAGTATCTACCACACATATCAACACTGAATTGAATATCTGGTTTGCTGGCTGTGAGGTAGATCAATGATCTAATCATCCCTCAATACTTTGTTATGTTGAATTCAGCTCCTTTCACATCTGCATTAGTAAAGTTGTTGAACTCATGGGAGTATAAGCTCTATTGGCTTGATCCATTCCATACTTATTTAGGAGTTCTTTAAGATATTTAATTTGAGATATGAATATTCCATTCTTTATTTGTTTGATTTGCAAACCCAAAAAGAATATTAATTCTCTTATCATAGACATCTCAAATTCTTTTTTCATAATGTCAAAAAACTCCTTGCACATAGAATCATTAATAGCTCATCATCAACATATATTTGTACAACTAACATATCATTTTTCTTATGTTTTATAAATAGAGTTGCATCTACCCTTCCTTTTTCAAACCCATGATTAATGAGAAAATTGCTTAATCTTTCATACCAAGCTCTCGGAGCCTGCTTAAAGCAATAAAGGGCATTCCTTAGTCTATAGACATGATTTGGATTAGAAAATTCTTTAAAACCAGGAGGTTATTCAACATAAACTTCTTCCATTATGTAACCATTAAGGAATTCACTTTTTATGTCCATTTGATAGAGTTTAAATCCTTTGATGCACACAAAAGCTAAGAGTACATGTATGGCTTCCAATTTAGCCACTAGAGCATACATTTCCTTATAATCAATTCTTTCTTCCTTATTATAGCCTTTGACCACCAATCTTGCCTTGTTTCTGACAATGATTGAAGATTCATCAAGTTTATTCTTAAATACCCATTTAGTGCTAATGACCGAATGATCCTTAGGTTATGGTACTAAGTCCCAAACTTGATTTCTCTTAAATTGATTAAGTTATTCATGCATTGCTATAACCCAATAATTGTCTGTTAGGGCTTCATCAATGCTAAATAAATGCTGAAAAGCTTACTTCATTAAGGATATTGTTTCTAGTTTTTTACTCATTCTTCAACATTACCTATGACCTGATCTATGGGATGATTTCTATTAAACTTTCAAGCTTTGGGTTGTTCAAAAGAAGAGGTCCGACTCTGTTTTTCTTTGGTTCAAAAGACATATGGGGAGTTTTTGAAACATTTTCATTTATTTCAGAACTAATCAATTATGGATCATCATTTAAGGGTTTGACAGGAGGATCAACTTTAGCAAACACTACATGTATAGATTCTTCAACAACACAAGTTCTCTTATTAAAAATTCTATAAGCTTTATTTCTATTAAAATATTTTAAGAAAATACCTTCATCATCATTGGGATCAAATTTCCCTAGATTATCCTTACCATTATTGTGAATAAAAGCACTTACATCTAAATGTATGCGGATGACTAAGGTTTGGCTTTCGTCCCTTGTAAAGCTCATATGGTGTTTTTCTTAGCTTTAATCTTATATAAGCCATGTTGGAGATGTAGCTGACAGTACTCATTACATCAGCCCAAAACACTTGTGAGACTTCTTTTTCATTAAGCATTGCTCTTGCCATCTATGTGAGAACTTTATTCTTCCTTTCTACAACATCATTTTGTTGAGGGGTTATCGATGCTGAGAAGTTGTGTTCAATGCCATTTATATCATAGTAGTCTCCAAATGCTTGGTTTTCAAATTCTCCTCAGTGATCTATTCTAATAGCTGTAATAGACATACATTTCTCATTTTACACTTTCTTGGCAAAAATAATGAATTCACTAAAAGTTTCATCTTTTGACGATAGAAAGATAGTCCATGTAAATCTTGAGAAATCATCAACAATAACCAAAGTATATAGGTTTCCTCCAAGGCTTTTTACCCTTGTTGGTCTAACTAGATCTATTTAGAGCAGTTGTAAGGGTCTTTTTCTTGATATTTCCTTTTTGGTTTTGAAAGAGGATTTAGTTTGCTTCCCCTTTTGACAAGATTCGTATATTAAATCATTTTTAAAATGCAGTTTAGGTAAACCTATCATCAAATCCTTTTTAATAAGTTTATATAATTGATGTATATTTACATGTGCTAATCTTTTATGCCACAACCAGCTTTCATCATTATTACTGAGAAAACAGTTTTCAAAGATATGATTATTGATATCAATAGTATAAAAATTACCTTCTCTTTTAGCTTTGATTTTTACATTAAGTTCATCTTTCTTGATAGGTAAGTCCTTCTTACTTACTATAAGACATTCTTCAGAATCAAATATGACTCAATTGTCTTTGTCAGCACTTTGACTTATGTTTAGTAGATTGTGCATTAATCTTTCTACATAGTAGATGATAAGTAAAATATTTGCATATTCATTTTCCCTTATATGATGATTTTGTGGACTATATTTGAGCTGAATGTAATCAATTTGGGTGTAATTAATAAATAAATAATGATTTTCTTGCAGCCATGGATAGTACCGGATTAAAAGAATTAAAGAAGGCATTTAAGGAAAAGTACTATTCACGTGGTACTATTCACTGTACACTGTTCATGCGGTACTGTTCACTGTGCACTGTAGCAGTCGGTGTGGTCGGTTACTGTAGCAGTTTTACTGTAGCGGACGGTGTGGTCGGTTCACTGTAGCAGTGCGGTTCCTGTAGCAGTCGGTGCACTGTAGCAAATCACTGTAGCAGTCCGAAAATGAAGCCTATAAATAGAGCTTCTTGGCACCCTAAAATGAAGGGGAAGAAGGAGGAAGGAAGAGAGAGAGAGAGAGAGTTTCTATTTTAGAGAGAGAGTTGTTATTTTTAGAATTTATTTCTTGCATTTTTTTTACTTCTTGCATGCCTCCTACATGGATGGTTTTACCTCCTATATGGAAGGCCTAGGTAGTCCTCCTTTATGGATGGTATAGGTTGCCACCTACATGGATGGTTTTACCTCCTATATGGTAGGCTAGATTTTCCATTTTCATGCATCTTGTAGTAGTATTTTTATGTTTTTGTAATTAATTTTTATGCAATATTTATGATGTTTAGAATATATTTTGGTTTTGTTTTTAATTTTATCATGAGCTAAATTTTCCTTTTCCTGGGGTGATGACGTAGCTTACTAATGACGGATTGAATCTTAACTTATTAAATCTAGTTTTAATTTTTCCTTCATGATTGAGTTTTAATTATTGCTCTTAATGCTTACAATTGATTGGCCACCTTTTGGATGATTTTAATATGCATGTTGAGACCGGAAGGAGATACATGTGTGTGGATCCTATAATTAAAACCATAATTTGCATATGAAATAGGAATATATTCATATGGGTTATGTAGTCTTAATTGAGTTCCATAAATCTTAATGCATGATTGATTGCTTAAATTCATATAGGAATATATTGGGTTAGCAATTAATTATAGAATTACTTGACCTTGGAAGAGGCTAGTAATTAAAATAGGGAAACTCGACTATCAATCATGTGGAATAAATTGGACTAGAATAGATAAGTGATTCAATCCGGAATTTATTAAGTGAAATCTAATCCCTAGGGCTTTTTCTCATATTTGTCTTTATATCACTTGTATTCATATTTCATCATTTCTATCTTGCAATCTCAATCACAACTAATCAACCGACTAAATAGAATTAAAATTACCAATTTTGGTACTTAGTGATCAATCCTCGTAGGAACGATACTCTACTCACTTCTTTATTACTTGATTACGACAGTGTACACTTGCACTTCTAAATACACCATCCTAAATTCGTAACAGTAGACATCTTTGATTTGTATTCCATTCTCAACTCCAACTTCTTCTATTCCAACAATTTTTCCAAATTAATTTCCACCAAACTTGACCCTGCCTCCTTCTTTCGGGATTATAGAGGTAAATCCCTCTCTGTCACTAGTCATGTGTCATGAGCATCCATTATTTATGTACCATTTACTTCCTTTGGATGCCTTGAAACATACCTACATAAAGAGATAATCAAGTTTTAGGTACTCACACCTTCTTGGGTCGTTTGTGGTTAGTTTGAATTTTCCTGGGCAAATATGAACCTTTGGGTACCCATCTATAGGTTCCCATAGTTGCTTCCTTTTTACGATAACAAGATGAAGTATAATGTTCCTTTCTATTGCAAAAATTGCAATGAGCGAAGGGATTAGAAACATGTACAGACTTTTGAAAATAATTCAAGTAAATTTTCTTACCAACCTTTTTCCTTCCTTTTGACTTGTCTGACTTTGAATTATATCCAATTCCAGATTTTTCATTTGTGAATTTTTGATTTTTCAAAATCACCTTGAGCATCTCACTTCCTTTTGTGAACTTTTCAAGGGTTCTGGTAATATCATTATTTTTCTTTTCTAAAGACTAACAAGTGTCATTGGAAACTGGTTTTGATTCCTTGAGTTGTTCTTCAAGTATTTTTACCCTTTCCTCGTGAATCACAGGTTCTTTTACAATTTTTATAAATTCAGAATGTAAAGCATTATATTCATCATGTAATTCATTATAAGTAGGATTTTCAGTTACCTCATCTTCCTCCGATTGTTCTTGAGCTACTAGATAGATGTTGGCTATTTCTTTATCGTCACTTTCTTCTTCATTAGAAGAACTGTCTCCACAGATGGCTGAGACATAAGCTTTCTTCTTGCCAAATTTGCTCTTATTTGTTTCTTTGTTCTTTAAATACTTAGAGCATTCAGATTTGATGTGTCTAGACTTCCAGTATTCATAGCAGATGAACTGATCCTTTGTTTTGCTGATAGTTCCTCCTTTGTGGAAATTTTTAAATCCTTAATCTTTCTTATAAAATTTATTGAATCTTCTCACGATCATTCCCATTTCATCGTCTTCAATTTCTTCTTCTTTTTACAGCTGTGTTTCATCTTTGATGACGTTTAATGCTTCTCATTTTTTCTTCTTGTCATCAATTTCTTCCAGTTCACATTTGAACTTTAGTTTGCTTTCATATTCTAATAAACTTCCAAATAGAGAGGCTATTGATCACATAGATTCACATTTGACTTCTTCTATTGCTGTGACTTTGGCCTTCCATTCTTTTGAAAGAATATTCAATATCTTTCTAACTTGGGTATTCTGATCATAGAACTTGTTGAGAGCTCCAAGTTGATCTACAAGATGAGTGTATCTGAGTTTAAACTCAACTATCAATTCTCCAAATTTCATACAGAGCAGATCATACTCAGTAACAAGAGTATTGATCCACTTTTCTTTGATGCCTGAGGTTCCTTCGTGCGCTATTTCCAATGCTTGACACATTTCCTTGGCGGTTGGAAGTGTGCAAATTCTGAAGTACTCCTTTTGACTTAACGCGCTTTGAATCATCAGGATTGCTTTGCTATTGAGAGTCACAAACCTTTTGTCATTATCATCATATTCATCCAGTAACTTAAGAACTGCTTGCTCTTCTACAATCTTTATAGGAACATAATTCCCATTTTGAATGACCTCCCAAAGTCCATATTATGTGGCCATAATGAACACTTTGAACTTAACATTCCAGAAGGAAAAGTGTTCTCCATTAAAACCTAGAGGTCTAGTGATTAAGGCTCTATCGAGGAGTATTCCTTTACCCATGCTTGCCATTGGATCCTTCTTAGGTTGTTATACTTGACAAAGAAGACCTTACTTTGATACCAAATGTTAGTACAAGCGTTTCACCCAAGAAGGGGTAAATTGGGTGATAAAAATTTTTTTAACTAAAATTAACAAATAATAGAATTTTAAAGTAATTAAATCAAGTTCAAGAGTTAGAGAGATTTCACCAAAGTGTGGACCAGAGATCACTATCACTTTCAAGATTCAGTGGGTTCTTGGCACCTTAGTGCACATCAAGTTCCTACTCTGGATATTCGCTGCCCCTTACACAACGTAAGCTGATACCCAACTTAAGGTCACACCACCTTAAGTTATCTCTCAATGAAGTATATTGAGTTTACAGTAAGTCTCTCTCAAAGAGTGAATAATATGATCACTGAAGTACAATAATACAGAAGGGACAATGAAAATAGAGTACTTAATGCAAAATTGAATATTCGTTGTTCAGTTGTTACTCTGCTTTAAATGCTCTCATACTTATAGTTGAAGTGAATTTAATGACCGTTATGAGCATTCCATTTGTCCGCTACTCACTCAATGCTTCTCTGGACATTCTTTATGTTATTTGAATATAGCCGTTGTAGCAAAGAGGATGTGTTGGTTGGAGTTTGGCTTAGCATTTAATGCTTATGACACAATATCTTCTTTTTTTTTGGAATTCAAATATCTAATGAATAAATTCCTTGAAACTTACTTAAAAAAATGTTAATCATGAAAGAGAATAATAATAAGCAAGATTATGACTTACAACAAGAGTTCCCTTGATTTCATAAATCTTTGGTTTCATGCACTATTTTCTAGAAATATAAAGTATTCGAATACTCTACTTACTGTTAGGATAAAATAGTACTTTTTTAGTTATAGACTATTCGAATAGTTTCTTCATTATTTGAATAGTATTTGATATTTTGAACTTAGACTATTCAAATAGTTTGTCCCCTATTTGAATAGTTCCTTGTGAAAAAATGATAAAGTTATCCTAATACAATAACTGACTATTCGAATATTCTTTTGGAATTTGATTAGGAAAAAGCCATCCTTCAAACTTTAATACTATTCGAATAGTCTCCTCACTATTTGAATAGTCTTTCACTTAGATTTTAGAATTTTATTTTGATACTTATTTGAATAATCTTAAGGTATACTATCCTAATAATATTCAAGCTATTCGAATACTCCTTAAGTCTTTGGATTTGAAACACTATTTGAATAATCATCATACTATTTGAATAGTGCTTCTACTATTCAAATAGTTATCCTATTATCCGAATAACGTTTTTAGAAACTAACTTTGAAATCACATTTGTTATCCGGATAATGCCTTGGCTATTCAAATACTTTTTCGCTTGAATTATTTTCCAAAAAAATTGTTAGTTATATTATTCAAATACTATCAACTTTTATCATTATATTTTTATCCGGATAATATTTTGTTTATTCGAATAGATTGAGGGTTCTCATAATAGCGTTCAACTGAAAACAAACTTTACTACTTAAATAGTAATATGACTATTCAAATAGTCAACAGTAATAAAGCTCATGAACATAAACACAAATCCTTATTTGAATAATTCTAAATTTGTTATTATCAAAACTTTGAATCTAAAAAGTTATTATCCTCGTAGATTTAGATTTGAAATTAAGATTTTTATAGCCCGTTCGGTGCAATTACATGAGAGAGAATTATATATAATCATGATGTAATAATGTGATTATAGCGTTTGATTAGGCGTATGTAATGTAAAGAAGATTACATTTTGTAATTCTGATTATATCATTTGATGTAATCATGATTACACTGCTAAGACTGATGAATAAAGATGCAGATATCATATAATCCAGTGAAAATGACACTATTGAATTATAATTTTTTAAATTGATCAAAGTGCCTATCTATAAATGCAGTTAAATATTAACTAATTTAAGTTACCACCATTAAATATTAAAAAAATAATTAATAATATAGAAATTTAAGAAATATTCCCCCATTCAAAAATTTAAAAAAAATATATTCCACCATTAAAAAAATATTAAAATATCTCATTAAATAATATTCTTATCATTAAATATTAAAAAATTAACATGAATCCAATCTATACATTGTATAATATTTTCACTATTAAATATTAAAAATTTACTATGAACCCAGTGTGTACACTGTACGGAATGAAAAAAAATTATCATGAATCCAACGTGTACATTATTATATGTGTAGAAAGGGGTAATTTATGTCACTTTCTATATTATTCTCATATATTCTCATGTTCAATGTAATCCAACCAAACATTTTTATGTAAATATATCATCTTTCCTTAATGATGAACCAAACAAATTATATAATCATAATTACATTACATTGTATTACATTCTATTATATTACTTCCAATTTCGAGAACCAAACTGGCACTTATTGTCTTTCTAAATGTTATACACAAGTCGAGATAAGTTTTTATTTTAAGAAAAAAGTAAGAGACAATTATGTCATCTTAATAAAATTTATAAATATCCTTTGTAACAATTTTATAGAATAATTCAAATATTAATCAAGAATTATCATAAGAAATTAACCTCAATAAAATGTTATCAATTATCCGTGTTTTAACTAGCTAAAAGTTAGTTATTACACTCGTAGATTTAGATTTGAAATTAAGGTTTTTATTCTGTCTTTCTAAATGTTTAAATAAGTCGGGATAAGTTTTTATTTTAAAAACTACCAAAAAAGTTTTTTTAAAGAAAAAAATAAATATACTAATATTATCTTAATAAAATTTATAAATATCTTTTGTAACGATTTTAACAAATAATTTAAAAATTTATAAAAAATTATCATAAAAAACTAACATCAACAAAACGTTACTAAAACAGGTTAGTTATAACATTGGGAAATTTTAGATAAAGTATTTCATGAAAATTATTTTGAGAATTATTTAATTTAAGAGAATCATATGAATCGCAGATTCATAACATAATAATTTTGCTAGTGATCAATTTAGAATTTATACCATGCTCTAAAAGACTTTATATTTCATTTAATTCATAAAATTTTAATTTTGTATAACTAAAATTGTTCTGGAGACAATACCTCGCATTTCATATATATATGATTTTTATAAAAAATATTTTTAAAAATTTTACATAAATTACATTGCAAAACTCATGTTACTAATAAGATTTAAGGTAGATTTTGTGATTAAAAAATTTTCAAAAATACTTATAAATATTTTTTTGTGTGATTAAAAACTCATGTTACATGAAAGTTGGGAAGTTCATTCATTGATTAAGGATACAAAAATGTCTTTAGAGTTTCGATTGAAGGATCACATTGAAGTAAAGGGAAAATATTAATATTATTGATCCTTAAAATAAAAAAGAATACAAAAAGGCCTTATAGGTAACCTAATAGACTAACATATCCCAACAAACTAATCAAATCACGTAATAAACATAAATCATAATAACATTAATTTCCTAATTTTAAATTAAAGGTGGGAATCAGGGCCGGCCCGCAGGGCTGGAAGCCATTTGCACCAGATTTAACTATACGTCTACACACCTCATGCAATAAAATAAATACAGTTACTAATTCATAATCAAAGGTAAAAAATATTGTCTACAAGTAACTCATAGTCTCATACAAAGCATAAGAAGGCAAAAAGCTAAACACTCTAAGCAACATGATTATGACGACTATTGTTTTCATCTTCTTCTCTACTATCATCAATTTCAAGGAATTTTGATTGTACTTCACTTTAAGTAGTAGACTCTGCTTAAAGGGTAAAAATATCAAGAATTAGTAAATTACCATCATATGTAAATTTAACAATTTTAAGGTTCTTAGGGAGGAGTCAGCAAGGGCACGAGTAGGAGAATTAAAAAAAGCTAAAGGGCCTAATGGGCCCCTAGTCCTTGCAGGGCTGGCCCTGTTAGGCCCGACTTCCTTTTGAGGAAGAGCGGAGGCCATCCCAATCCTGGTATCAGAGCGTACGATCATGAAGGTATAAATCCTTGGTTTATGGTTTGAGTAAGGGCTTATGGAGTTTCTTAAGCGATAAATCTTCTGACCTTTAATCAGTATAGATTTTAGTTTAGTCTTTCCTGGTTCTTTACCATATATGTTTTTCGGTGATGCCCAAAGACTAGCACGAGGGATTGTGTCATAAGACCTAAGGAGGCGAACCATACAATCTGGCAAGCTAGGTGACGAATCAGAAGTAGCCGAATGACTCATGCGGGTAAGCAACTTGATTATTTAGATCTTGAATTAGGAAAGCCTATAGCTAAAAGAAGTATTGATGAGAAGGAATTTAGATGTTTTGCTGAAGGAACTCACAAACATAAGTACCAATCAGACCATACTCATTTAAACCTGATAACTGATATTTGCTCTTTAGTTCTTTGTAATCACTCCGCTAAACATCGTTCTAATAACTCAAATTTTTGAAAAATTATAGATTTGTTAAATTCAGAAAAGACCTCATTAACAACAATTTCTGGAAATCTTGAATACGTTAGAAACCAGTAGGATCTGTCTTATTTACGAAAGATTCCCACCAAAAGGGAACTATAGTCACTGAGCCAAAAGTTTGATTATGAACTAAAGCATATAGAAACTCAATAGTTAGTTAAGAATTTACAATTAAAGGTTGTTAAGTTAGAAGAACAGATAGAGTGTCTTTCTGCTCATTTAAGTCATTTAGAAAGTCAGCTTTTTGTCTCGAAAGAATAAAAGCTTGATCT
Organism: Albizia julibrissin; assembly: GCA_037074505.1. Lineage (NCBI taxonomy): Eukaryota > Viridiplantae > Streptophyta > Magnoliopsida > Fabales > Fabaceae > Albizia > Albizia julibrissin. Next base: position 31,089,140 of record CM073483.1, read on the forward strand.
TCTATTAGGCTGATGCTTCCTCTTATAACCTTTTTACGAAGGTTAGAACAAGAAAAGTTAGCTGAAACAAGATCTGAATTAGCTAGACTTATCCGAATATATCTAAGACACGCACATACTAATTATCTGTTAACCCAGGTTGACAGAAGGGATCCCATATCCCATAGATATTTCTTGTGTTTATTAACAGTTTTTATCCAGGTTTTGGAATAGGATATCTCATGATTGTTCAGTTCCTGAATTGGTTAGCAAATCAGGAAATTAAACAAGAAGGAGTCAAGATAACTTTTGCTCAACAGATCTTGAACGTCTTTAAACAAAAAGATAGGCTGTACATCAATACTTCGCCAGAATTCAGAAACGAAGCTCGACACCTGCTTTTTACTCAGTTAGTTTTTCTCCTTTCTACATATTTGCAAACAGTTTAGATGTCTGACCATGATGTCAACTATACAAGAATAGTTGAAAGGGTCGGATCAAACTACGCTAAACCTAGTATAGGGTTTTCAGAAGATAAAACAGAAGTAGGAGACATTGTCTCATCAAGTGATAAGTTTATCATCAGACAAAACAACATCATCATGGAACAATTAATTAATATTAGATAGTTATTAAATATCTTAGTTGCTCAAACCTCCTCTCAGCAAGCTACCCCAACTTGGGTCAAAGAAATAACCAATAAGGTTAACAATTTATCTTTAGGAAAAGATAAAACACCTGCTAAAACAGTTTACGGCGGTCCACGTTTAGTATGGAAAAGGCTGGAACCTCAGGATCCAAAGCCATAACTAGGGCAGACAAGATTAGAGGTTTTAACACCTTTTCAACCCTAGTTAATAAATGGCATGGACATAAAATTAGGGAATTTGACAGGTTAGTAGACCTTGACAAACAGTTGGAACTTATGCATCACAAGAAAGCAGATTTATCACCAGCTGAAATACTTTACACACATGGTCTATGGGAAACCAAACAGAAAGTTTATGAGCATTTCAGTGAAGAAACAATAAGGTGCACAGGTAATGATCAAGTAATTATCCCCTTTATTAATAAAGAAAGAAAAAATAAATTACTTGATCAGCAGTATTTTATGATCCATATAGGACTTGTTCTTATAAGAGTTACAGGATTAACTAGATCTGAGGTAGGTGGTCAAGTTTTAGTTAATCTTGTTGATACCAGATATGGAAACAGTGTACAGAAAGCTATCATAAGAACCATGGAAATTGATATGGCAAAGAATTATGGTATCACTTATATAGCCCCCAAGCTACAGATGACGGTCAAATATTTTGCTAAACATTTTCAATTGGTCGTCAAAACTAGAGGATACGAAGATTTTACACAAGGACAAAATCCCACTATCACCAATATCCTCACAGGTAGGTTAAGTAATACTACTAACAATAATTTTAAGTTACAGATTGATAAGGTCATGCAGCATCTTAGTAGTCAAGGCATAAAGGCGATTGAAGGTAAAAGTTATTCTACTAAAGATCTGATTGGGAAAGAATGGAACATAAAACTTCTAAATACCCAACCATTAGTTCCTGGACGAATAATTTTTTGGGAAAATACTAACAGGTCGGTAAGTATTCTTTTCTCAGACTATAAAGTAGAAGGAGTACTAGAACCAGAATCAGAGGATGAACAGACACAAGAAACCATCCTCGTAATTGCTGATTCTACACCAGATCCCTTAGATTTATTACATCATTTTTATCCAGATTATGACTGGACACAAGATTTTGATACAATACCACACCCTGATGATTGTACGTTTCTCATACAACACAAATATCAAGGTAATTATCTTATGGTATTTACTAACCCCTTCGCATCAGAGTGCCAGCGAAGCATGGTGAGTAATGATAGTTGTACAGGTACAGATAATAATTCTTTTCTCACCACTTTTGCGGTATTTGATGTACATACTTTAATAATGGAAGAAGATGAGTATGACCTACCATACCCTCCACAAAAACAAGATGCTCCCAAATAGGATGAAGAAAATCACATCCTTGTCAATAAAAGCACAGGGTTCAAATTAGGTATTTACAACTTTAAATGTATCCCTGAGATGCGTGACAGTCAAGTACCCATGCTAAACTTCATCAGAGCTACACCTGCAACACCACTAGTAGGTGAACTTCCTCGTGCTAATGTAAATGATGGATCAACATTAATCCTTGCAGGAATACCTCTGCAGCTTTGGGAAGAGGTTATAGGGCAATGGGAATCATCCACGATTCTACATTGTTCAAACATTGCTTTCGCTAACAATCAAGAAAAGGTCCATTATATTGAAAATCTTTTAGGTGAAATAGATAAATACTATTATTAAAATTAGGTTCATGCCTTTCCTAACGATTATAATGGTCTCGTAGCCTCAACTGATAATACCCAGAACATAACAGAACAAATTATACAGCTTATAATAGGATATGGTCCTTATAGAGGAACAACAAAAATGCAGGATAGAGCCTTACAGGATATAGAAAGGCTGGTTATTGAAAGTAAGAAAGATATAGATAGTTATTCAGATGCTTTCTTTAATCTTGCATCTAAAACTGGACAGGCTTTCACACAGAATATGAGTGATAAGTACTTCAGTAAATTACCACACCCTTTAATAGTATATTTAGGGATGAATGGTACAGAGCCTATCGTAATGTAACACAGGGTATTGCACTGAGAATAGTTTTTAAAAAAGAATACCTCAAGAAAAAGTGTATAGAGAATGAGGTAGCCAAACAAGTAAAAGATTACAACTTCTGTAAATATGTTTATATCCCAGGATATTTCTCAAAAGAAAAGAAGAGACTCAGGCGAGCCACCAACTACAGAAATGGGATACCCAGAAAAAAACCATATAAAGAAGTTAAAGAGGCACAAGCCTCCTGTTAAGAAATGTATATGCTATATATGTGGTAAAGAAGGGCATTACGTGAGAGAATGTCGAAACAAAAGAGGAAACACATACAAGTTTGCTTTCTATCACTCTCTTGACATTCCACAAGATTGAGACATTGTCAGTGTTGATCAAGATGATCCTAACAATGACAGTAATATTTGTTCAGTTATTAATAAGGATGACCTTGAAACAAAGGTTACCACAGATTTCCCGTTTGATTTTTCTAGTCTAATTCTTGTCATACTAGAAGACTGGGACATCTCCAGGGCTTTAAAAACTCTAAAGCCACCTCAAAGTCTTTGTAGTCATGATTTTATTAATCATTTTGAGACACTAGGGAAATCTCCCAGGTGCTTTTTCTATAACATGATCCTAATACAAGCATATTAGGACAAAGTGTCAATATTGTGAACTTATTATCTGTTATCTATGTGCCAAACAAAAGTTAGATATCACTGTTCTTATGCTTCCTGAACCAATTCAGTCTACCACTAATTATCCTACTCTTGTAAGGGAACTCATAAATAGGAATAGAGATCTGGAGCTTCAGATTAAATAGTTACAGTAGCAACTTGTACAACAACAGATTCCTTTAACAGAAAAAGGAAAAGGTATAGATCCTCATGAAAAACAAGAAATTGAAGGAATCATTAAACAGGTAAGTAACAAAACTCTGACTATTAGAGAAAATATACCCTGTACCTCTGAACCCCTACTGAAAGAATGTGAGGATGCTATCCTCCATTACCAAGATAAAAAATCCATAGGAGAGCCTATTAAAAATAATTTGTTAAATTGTTGTGCTACTATTTATGTTGAGTCAAAATCCCTTGTCCTTAATTGCATTATAGATACAGGCGTAAGTAGGAGTTGCATCACTCCGAAAGCCATTCACAGGCATTATTATGAGGAAATGTATGGACATGTACATGTCACAACCGTCAAAACAAGATACTTCATTAAGTATAAATTAAAGAAGGCTTCTATTAGATTTAACAAAGAAAGGTATATTCTCCCACTAACCTATGTTATGTCCTTTGCTCTTAAAGACATAACACAATTAATTATAGGGAAAAACTTCTTAGACAGCCTAGGAGGAGGACATTTATGTTTAGATAATGAGTTTATAATTTTGAAACACATAGATAGGGTCCTTACTTCCCTAGTAAGTCAAGGAATTGATTTTAAGGTATTAGAAGAGAGAGAAGAAGATATAGAAGAATTAGGAGATGAGAATCCCCTAATACATGATTGGATATGTTGTAGTGTGGGAAAACTAACAGATTTTGAAAGTAAGATAACTCCTCTCCTTAATAAACTTCAACGACTCCAAGTATTAGGAGATAACCCCACAACCCTTTGGGAGAATAATAAGATCACTTGTAAATTAGAAATCATTAACCTAGATCTTACTATTCAGGATAAACCTATTATTCCCTCTCTCGCCGAATAGGAAGAATACCAAAAACACATTCAAGCCCTGCTACAAATAGAAGTAATCAGACCAAGCCAAAGCATGCACAGAATGGCGGCATTCACTGTCCACTCTGAAATAACAGTCAACCCCGATGGTTCCACAACCAGAGGTAAGAGTAGATTAGTCTTTAATTACAAGAGATTAAATGATAACACATACAAGGACCAATACAGTCTCTCAGGGATTGATGCCTTGTTACAAAAAATCAAATCTAAAAAAATTTACAGTAAATTTGATTTGAAATATGGTTTTCATCAAGTAGCTATGCATCTAGATTCGGTTACTTGGACAGCTTTTTGCGTTATGCAAGGCCTGTATGAATGGCTCGTAATGCCTTTTGGCCTTAAGAATGCACTAGCAGTCTTCCAATGGAAGATAGACAATGTTTTTAATAAATATAGTGATTTTGTTGTTTGTTATATTGACAAGATATTAGTCTTTTCAGATGATATATCACAGCATGTCCAGCACCTTAAGATATTCTTTGATGAATGTCTTAAGAACGGTCTTGTTCTCTCAAAAACAAAATATAAAATTGGAGTAACCAAAGTGGAATTCCTTGGCCTAGAAATAGGAGAAGGAAAGGTTAAACTCCAGCTTCACATAGTAAAAAGTATAATTGAATTCCCAGAAGAAACTCTTGTTGAAACAAAGAGTTTACAGTGTTTTTTAGGAATTCTTAATTATGCTCAGAACTATATTCAAAATCTTACAAAATATAGAGGACCTCTGTATTCAAAGTTGGCACCTCAAGGAGAAAGGAAGTTTAATAAACAAGACTGGAAGAAAATTTTAGAGTTAAAAAGGATTATTAGACATCTTCCAGATTTAGAATTACCTCCTGAGGACAGTAACATTATTATAGAATATGATGGATCTCTCGATGGCTGGGGAGGAATCTTTAAGTGGAAACCTCATAAGGGAGACCTTTCATCAACAGAAAAGGTAGCTAGGTATGCTTCAAGTAAGTATAAAATAGTGATTTCAGCCATTGATGCAGAGATTATGGTATGCATCAACAGTTTAGATAAATTCAAAATATTTATTATAGATAAAAAGGAATTTACACTTAGAACTGATTGTGAAGATATTATTAATTTTTATAATAAATTGGCTACTACTAGAAAGTTAAGTAGAAACAGTGGGTTAAGTTTTGTGATTATCTCACTTGTACAAGTGTTACAATCCATATGGAATATAAAAAGGCAAAGATAATACAAGAGCCGATAAGTTATCTCGAATAATCACTAATAGTGCTCCTCTTGCTTTTGCAGCAATCTGAGATGAATAAAGGCAAGGAAAAAGTAGAAAAGATAGCACCTAAGGTCACAACAGGATCTCACAGGGCAGAATCCTCTAAATCATTAACTCAAAATAGTTCTCTTATGACTTTTAGAGGATCATTCCTGATAAAATACCCACCAGGACATAGTAAAAGTTTTAAGCCGTTGCATCATCTTTCTGCTCCTGATGAGTCACAACAATGTATATTAGATGCTCTCTAGAATGCCTCCATAGGCAAACAGAAGCACACAACTCTTAACACTTTAAATTATTATTTTTCAAAGATACGAGGAAAGCCTCTGAGCAAGAATTTCTCCTTTTATGTCTTGTTTCGTGGGGAAAAACCAGGAATTTACATAAACTATCCCGAACTAGTCAAAGCTATTGGAAGAAGTCCTAAACCCTACTGGTTGGGATACTACAACTTCCAAGACGCCTGGCAACAGGCCACAACAACTCTACCACCACCTATCTTCATGGAAGGAAAATCCCCAGAGGAATTGCCCCCACATTTAGGTATATACTCTCTTATGGAGAACAGGATAAAACAAGAAGAATTGACTAACATTTCTCTATTTTAGTCTAATATTAAATTACAGCAGGAGCTGGAGAAGGAACAAAAGGAAAGTCATACTGTCAGGGAACATTTCAAAAAGTTGAATCTTAAGAGCCAGGATTTAAAGGATCAAAACAGTCACCTTCATAACCTACTCTTAGGGACACAGTATTTTAACACGCTACAGATATTCTGCCTCAACCATAATAAACAAAGGGTAATTCAAGAACACATAGGGAACATTGCCCCTTTCTTTGAAATTCAAGCATTTATTGAAAAAAGGCATGTTCAGAAGCTGATGGATCTCCAGCAACAGCTTATTGATCTCCATTACAGAGCACCGCCAGATGGACGATACAGAATTGACCAAGAGGTTACCAATTAGGTCAATACAGAAGGATAATTTGTGTATACATGCCTTCTTAAATTAGTAATTGATTTAGATAGACCCATACATGTCCTGAAAGGGGAGGAATATCCAATTGATTATATGGAATTTCTGGCTTATGGAATGGTGGCGACATTCTGTATTTCAGTAGACAGACATGATTTACCATTTGGAAGGACCTTAAATGATGAAATAAGGAAGCAACAGATTTTGGCACAGCATACGTCAAAGTTCAGTCACAGATTACTTATTACAAGGATGGTCAATATCGCCAGAATTTTCATAATTTCCTCGTCACACCTCTCATTGAGCATACTAAAGAAGGGTATACAGAGCCCTAATGTGATAAATATCTCAATAACCTTCATCTATATGAGATATTGGGCAACATGTATGTAGCAGATTATAGTGCCCTGATCTTCGATTTGGTTGCTAAATGTTCACATTATCATATCTGGATTCCGAAAGACAGAGATCATCTCAACCGATATCAGCTGGGACCCCCAAACATGGATCCAGATGACTATGACAACACATATATGTTTGATGAAGAATACATGGCAGATATAGATTAAAGTTATGCTAGCTGTATAGTGCAATAATGATATGCTTTTACAAAAGCAGATTCTTTCTTTAATAATTGTATGTCTCTTTATTAAAGTTTATGACAGCTTGCATGCTGGAGCACCTTTTTCGGATTTAAGATAGTATGAAGTCTGAGGATTTTAGATAGTTTCAAGTTCATACAGTTAAATCCACGTGTATATAAGTCATGGATTCATAGTCTATCAACACCATGACTCAGAACTCGAACTCCCCAATAAGAGTGAATTCACAAAAACTCTAATATCTTTCCCTCTCTTCCAAATTTTCTCTTTGCTTCTAGGTGAATTTCTTTGAAACTTTGCCACTGTGTAAGTCCTACCTCTATACGGATAAGTAGGCATGAGGCCAAAAGAGCGGAGGCCATCCTCATCCTGGTATCAGAGTATACAATCATGAAGGTATAAATCCTTTGTTTATGGTTTGAGTAAGGGCTTATAGAGTTTCTTAAGCAATAAATCTTCTGACCTTTCATCAATATAGATTTTAGTTTAGCCTTTCCTGGTTCTTTATCTATCTAATAAGGTTATTTACCATATAAGTTTTTTGGTGATGCCCAAAGACTAGTCCAAGGGATTGTGTCATAAGACCTAAGTAGGCGGAGTATACAATCTAGCAAACTAGGTGACGAATCACAAGTAGTCGAATGACTCAAGCTAAAGGGCCTAAAGTTGGGAAGTTCATTCATTGATTAAGGATACAAAATGTCTCAAGAGTTGAGATTGAAGGATCACATTGAAGCAAATGGAAAATATTAATATTATTGATCCTTAAAATCAAATAGAATACAAAAAGGCCTTATAAGTAATTTAATAGACTAACCCTAACCCAACAAACTAATCAAATCACATCATAATGATAGAATACTCATATCAAATAATATATATATATATATATATATATATATATATATATATATATATATTACGTAATAAACATCAATCATAATAACATTAATTTCCTAATTCTAAACTTTCTATTCTTAACACTCCACCTCAAGCTAGAATCAGCTTGAATGTGAGCAAAGCAACAACTGATTGCCAATAATTTGCTTCTTTGTGAAATCCTGAATCAAGCTGTAAGTTCGAGCACATCTAAGAAAGCTTTACTAAATGTCACACCATCCAATAAAAAAAGGCTGAGATCTTACTAGGGACCAACAATAATTAAAAGGCCTCACAATAGACCAAACCAAAGTAGAAGCATCAACCAAAGGTCTCACAAAGGACTAAATCAATAACAACCGATCTCACACGGGATCAAGGCAATAACCAACGGTCTCACAGGAGACCAAGGTAACAACCAAAGGTCATCAGAGACTAAAACAACACTTTAAACATCTCATAAGGGATGAAGGTCAGAAGAATTCACAAAATAACCAAAATCATCACATTGGAATGAGAAAGGAAAATAAGAGCTAACAGAAAAGTGAGACCCATATCTGGAAAGGCCAAGACAGAATATGGGACCTTCAGGTATGTGTCAAGAATGAAAGGGTGACACTGGAGGAAAATAAATCTCCCATGTTGTACCACTAAAATTAATCTTCCACAGTTTGCATATTCTCTTCCCTTATCTCTTATATTTCCAACATACCTGATTTATTTAATTAATTGTGATTTTATGGCTCATTATCTTTATACTTATTATTTTAACAAAGATGTAAAAATATTTTTGAAGTTCCTAAATTTTTATGTTACACCCAATTCACCCCCTCTTGGGTGTCAGCCGAGTCTAACATTGCTATGATATTTTCCAAAATGAAAGTAGACTTATCTAGCTTTAATTTGATACGTCATATAGGTCATTTGGATCTGTACATACAGAGTTATGTATTTTTGAAGTTGTTCATGTAAAACTGGCAATTTTCTATGACAGTGTCTAATAAATGGTAATTCTGGAATGATGTGAGTCCAATTAGCTAAGGGAAATATTTTTTCCTGAAACTAGACTTAATAAGGATCATATAGCCTTTGGAACCACTAAAATTAAACTTTTATACATAAAGATATGAATTTTCAAAGTTGGTTGACAAATTCCATCAGCTTTTAGTAAACGTGCGTAAAATAAAATGTAATGGCACATTGTAATTTCTTTGAACTCTAAGGGTAGAAATAAGTCCCTTAGGATAATTTGACCACCTTAACTCATTGTTTGACTTGGTAAAATAATCATAATGATATGATTATATATCTAGAGTTATGAGAAGTCAAGAGAGAAAAAGAATAGAAGAATTTTCAAGAAGTTTCAATGGTTCGAAGATAAGGGGACAAGAAGAAGGACATTAGTCCGCAAGGTAGTAAACTTACTCACTTACATGTATTTGATGTGTTTGTTGTGTGATTTGCAGTATTATTTTGCTTGATTATGTGAAACATGTATGAATGAATGAAGCTCTGTTTCTATTTTTACTGTGGCCATAAGTATATTGCACGAAACATTGAGCATGCAGAATATCATTATGTGAACATGATCCTATGTAAGGCAAGCATATCATGCACAAGCATTCATCTTACATGCATTGTTTGTATATTTTCTACTGAGATTCCTCCGAATCTCACCCTCCCCACTAACCATATAAGTTCGTGAGCAGGAAAAGAAGAATGCTTGAAGATGAATAAGAATAAAAGAAGACGAAGAATAGAAGGTTGAAATGTATTAATATATTTTACTGCATGTAAAATATTCATACATAATAAATAATAGAATGAATACGCGAATTTGAATTAAGTCATAATCGGGATCGCTTAATCACTGAATCTAAGAATAAGAATTAACTCTGATATTTGGCATGAATAACGGCTCATTAGTCGGGAATTAGTAATCAACCCCTAAGAAATTACTGAATAAAACTTCCATGTACATACCTAAAGGGGTTGTAAGACAGGTCTTACACTACATAAGATCACAAGTTGAATCCCCGACAACATGCCAATATTCTTGATAAAAGAAGGCTTGTATTCTATCTGGATTTAGGGCTTTGAAGGAACCAAGATCAAAAGTTACTGCTTTGATTTCCTCATTTGTGATAGATGCCATCAGTCTGCCCATCTCCTCATCGGTTAGCATATAAAACCTGTTGACAGTTTAAGTATGCCTGGCCTACATATTATCACTCTTGAAAAGATTTTGATAATAATAAAGAGCCATGTTTTTAAGCTCTTGTTGATCAAAGGTTCATTCTCTATTATTATTTTTCATCCCATCAACCTTGTTCCTTTTTCCTTATAATGATTACATTATTATAGAAGAATTTACTATTCTTATCTTCCTATCTAAGCCAGTTGCATCAAGATTTTTGAAACCAAATGAGTTCTTCCTGAGAAACACTTTATTATAGTCCTTCCAAAGTTCTTTTTTAGTTTGCACCAAGTGTTGATTATCCCTTCTTGCTTGGGCTCTTTCCATACCTTCAATTCTTTTGAACAGATTCATCTTTTAATGATTGTTGTTTCCAATTTTATGCTTGCTCCATTTAAAAGCTACTGTAGTGAATTGCAAAATTTTATTCTCTCAGGCCTTCTTACCAACATCGAGATACAACATGAAAACCATCCTCTAAGAACCACGCTACCTAATATCGAAATGGGGCTGTGGGCTTGGGAAAAGTTTAAGGGTTTAGTCCTTACATACAAAGGTCTATGCAAAACCATATTTGTATAAATGTTGCACCTTGGAAAGGGAAACATTATTCCAACTGGTATAAGAGAAAACCTAGTCTATGCTTTCCATTAGCATATTCATTTCCCTTGTATACTTTTCCCCTACAAACTCCATTTCAACTAAACTTGCTTGGTACACATGGTTTCTAAATTGCTCCATTGAGCACACATTTGGACTTGACCTCCCTTTCTTAGTATCATAAGATGAAAATGCATTAAAGTCCCTTAATACTAGCCAATGATCATCCATATTTCTACCAATATGACACAGATCATCCTAAAGAGGACGCTGAAGGTTAAAATATGGCTCAGTATACACAGTAGTAATCTAAATATCATGAGGACTATTCGGCAAGGATACTTGAGTATGAAGCATATCTTACCACTATATCATTTTTATTCTAAATAATATGAATGCCACTTGCATAACCCATAACGTCCAGTCAAATCCAATTGTCAAAACGTAGTTTCCTTATGACTAAGTCAGCTTTGGCACCAATTATTCTCATCTCAAGAAGGATGAGCACATTGACTTATCTTCCCTTGATCATGTCTCTAATTCTTCCTAGAAATGATTCAGAAGCCGACTTGCAGCAATTCCAACAAATAAGGTTTATAATCATTAATATAAAAGAGAAGAGGGTACGAACACAAACCCCAATCAAGAATCTACTGAAGGAGCTCAATAACGTCATCCTCTCATATCTGATCAACTTCTCCTTTATCAGCTTCCTTAACCTCATCTTGGGTCTCAAACTGCATGTCATTTCCATCTTTTGAATCCTTTTATGTGGTATGTGTGTATGAGAGTTCCATGGGGTGGGGTGGCTTCTTTGGGGATTCTACCATTTCTTTTTCCGGTCCTTTATGACTAGAGCTTGTGGTGTCTGCAATATTCACTTGTGTCTCCCCCAAATTAAGTTTTCTATTTAATTTACATGAGGAGTTTGATGGGTTGTTATGTAGATGGGCTTTATTAAATTGATCTTTGTCTAATAATGACCCAAATATTAAGTGGTGTCAACATGTAGCCTTTTTTTTCTTAAGTAATGGTGAATTGATTTTGGGCCTTTTAGCTTTGCCTCTCTTTTTTTTTATATCCAAAATGTGATTTAACCAACCTTGGTGGGCTCATTATTGGGCTTTGGCCCTTACATAAACTATTAGGGTTCCCTTGCTCCTTATGCTTCTTAATTCCATCTTATTCCCTACCTTTTGCCATACACAAGCTATCACTTTCTTTCCTCTGACCACTTGCTACTTCATCTTTTTGCGTCTCCATCATAATTATCTCTTTTGAAAGTGGTTTTTTGCTTTCATCTAGGCACCATATGGTTGTTTAAATGTAACTCCGGGCATACTAAAGAGATGATTATTTTCCTATTGGCTTGATTCCGACGATCTTGAAGGTACTATTAAAGATTTTGGTGTCTGTGGTTAATTCTCCAGTGAGTTTGTTGTTTATGGCCAATCCCCCTTCTTTATATTCAGAGGACAATCTTATTGACTATGCCTATTTATACCATACTTGAAGAAAATATTATCCAATCCTTCATATTCTACTGGGTAAATGGTTTGTCTGATTACAACTTGTGATTGTAACTGCTTGTTTAGATCCACCTCTACTCTCACACATACAAATTTACCACGTTCTACTTTTGTGTTGTTTTGGCATTGGGCAAGTGTGTTCATGTCCACCTTCAAGGTTATACTGATTATGTTTCCCAACTAGGTTGTCTCTCTTATAAGGCCCTTCTAGCCATATAAAACTCATGTGACATCTAGCAACAATGCTTAACTCTTCTTAGCCATGTTTGCATCCATTTACTTGGATGTATTTGCAGCATACCTTCCACTTGATAGGATGATTCCTACATCTCTCTATATCTTGTCATTTGTCACAACATTTGTGAAAAGGGTTGACTTAGAAGTCATTGCTTCAATCCCAAGTGATTCAATATGGTTGGAAACATAAGAGGACTTATTATTATTTAATAATTTCAAGTTGCTGCAAGTTTCAAGTTTTATCTCCAAGAATTTAAGTCAAGGTTGGATAGAATCTCATATTAAAAAACTCATTTGAATAATTTCCCATTTCAAATAATCAAAATTAACCTTATATTATAGTTGAAATATTCTTAACAAGTAAACCAACTTATTCCAAAAACAATAGAATCGATATACACTCATTTAGAATGTTTTTAAGGAACCTCAAAGTGTAAAACAACACTTTCTTAACTTAAAATAGATCCAAACATGCTTTAAATGTATGCAAACTACATATCAAACTAAAGCTCTCAAATTTAAGAATTTTTAGGAACAAACCGCGTCTCAATCAAAGGTCTCATGCGCTTACATGCGCCCCTAAAATTGTCTGGATTGAAAAATCTTGAAAAATTAAAAAAAATTCCAACAAAGCCAATTCTCAGTATATGTACGTGGGATAATGACACATGCTAGCTTCACAAGATCCATGTGCCATCCTCTGTAGGATGGTGTCTGCCATATGCCAATAGGTGGCCCTTACAGGGCCTACGCACCACTTGTCATTTCTTTTTTTTAGGAAAAATCAAGTTAGTAATCAACGGTCAAAGTTTTACAACTCACTTCTAGCGTGGCATGGTGACGTGTAAGTCAACAGATGATGTAGCACGGCCCATTGGCTAGTGAATTGATGACGTTGCCAAGTGTTGACTAATGACATGGCCTTGTTGACGTGGTATTAAATGCTTATGTCTTGCCCGTTTAATGACCTCACGTGTTTTGGTTGACTGATGATGTGGCTCATTAACTGCCACATCATCATCTTCAACCTCTCGTCGGGTCAACTTGACCCAGTTGGAGCTCCGGCGGGTCATCGCAACCCGTAAACTTTGGAAGGTCATATCTTCCTCGTTTTAGCTCTGTTTTTTACATTCTTGGTGTTGGAATCATCACTAAATGAACTACAAATCCATGACTTTTATTTGATCTAAAAATTTCTTTTTCAAAGATCAAATTATGAGTTAATTGGCGGCAGTGACAATGTGACCCGTCAACTTCTCTCCTCCGTATCTCCCTCATCTGAACTTCATTTGACAATTCTAAGTGTCGTTAGAATCGTTTCATGGGGCTCTACACATCCATGGACTTAGCTTGGGTAGAAACACACAATTTCAAAAATATAATTTTTTGAACTTTTTTGGCTGACGTCGACGACACTCCATAACGTGAATTGGATATGTGTCCTCTATGTTTTATGAGCTCTTCTACCGTTTGAGGGTTTAAGTCTCTTGTTTTTAGTTCTACATAAGTTTCAAAAACTCAACTTTAATGAAATTTAAGAAGTGAGGAGAAGAAGAATGAAGTTGATATATAACACATGAAAAACAAGAACCCAGCATCATTCAATATTTATGAAAAGGAGGAGGAAAAACACATTCAAAAACTATAATGCATTATGCACGAGTGACAAAAAAATATGCATATACTTTTTTAAGAAAACTATTTTTGTATGTGAAGAAAAAATTCATGCTAGCTGCATGCGATCATTTAAAAAAATAAGGCAGAGAAAGCGTCATGCATGTACACATCATATATGCATACATATATGAATGAGAGAGGAGAAGAAGAAGCATGCAAATAATAAATAATTAAAATATATATTCACATATATATGTTAAGCACAGCGGAAATGGATGGGGATATAATCATAATATATCACATGCTTATTCATAAAGAATAATCACAGCCTCAAGATCATTCGGCTCTGATGCCAATGAAAGAAAATAAGAAGAGAGAAGAGACTTGTGTCAGCGAGATATTCTCAAAAAGGATAGATTATTGTTAGCAAGATATTCTCAAGATATGATATTAACTAATGTATCTTATACTTATTAAATATAGTAAGATTATGTAGATATTATAGGATCGGGAGGATTTCTCTCTTAGTTATTTAGGTACCACACTATAAATGTATCTTATCAGATGTGAATAAAGTGTAGAATGAAATATTCCCTTCGAAATATTGGCATGGTATCAAAGCCAAACGTATCCTACCCTCACCAAATATAACCCTACCATCTGCATGTACTGCACCCCTCACGTATAACTCCCCACGATGTCAACCAACAGTAACACGACTTTCAAAAACCTTGAACCAACTGATAATATCCCACGACAATGGTCCCTTCCCTGTGACCATCATTCTCGATAAGTCAAACTACAAATTATGGATGCAGCTAATGGAGATGCGCATCTCTGCTCGAAACAAAAGCGGCTTCCTCACCGGTGCCATGAAGAAGCTGGTTGATACAACCCTACACTCGCGACATGGATTACTGATAACCAGTAAGTTTGAAGCTAGGTGATCAAAGCAATGAGCCCTACATTGATGCAACAGTTCATTCGGTTACCTACTATAAAAGAAATATGGGATGCCCTTACCCGAACTTTTTATGATGCATTGGATGAAACAGTAGTGTTAGAACTAAACCAAAAATCCTTCACCATGCGGCAGAACAGAAAACCCTTAGCCACCTATTATAATGAACTTGTTGCACCCTTTTAAGAGATTGATCACCATTCAAAGGAGCAAGAAACCACCATCGACGGCATCCTCCAAGTCCATACCGCCATGACTCGTTTACGAGTCTATATCTTTCTCGCAGGACTCAACTCTGACTTTGATCAGGTGAGTGGTGAGATACTCCGAAAAGAATCCTGCCTTGATCTGGAGACCACCTACGCCTATGTGTGACGAGAGGCTCAGTAACGTCATACAATGAACACGCACCACAGTGATAGTACCGTATTGTTGGCTAAACAAGCCCAGCCAAACTTGCAACTCTGCACCACAAAGGCACGACCACGGAAGTCAGACACGTTCACATGCACTCACTGTGGCGAAACGGGTCACTCGAAGCAACGGTGTTATGAACTCATTGGTTACCCTAACTGGTGGGATTTCTCGAATAAACCAGACAGAAGATAATCCCTAAAGCCATGCATACCACTACAGAGGAGAACCATCCCACCAAAACTGATGCACCTATTGCTAATGCTATTTAAAATGGTATGTATCGCTCATCTCCTACCTCCTGGGTTATCGACTCTGGAGCCTCAGACCATATGACCAGAGATGCGGGCAATCTGGAGCGTATACACCCCTATTCAAAACCTCTAGTAAATATGGCTATAGGGGAAGAAGCGAAAATTGAAGGCCAAGGACCATGTTCTCTCTCCCGTGACATCACTATGGATTCTTTGTTGCTTGTTCCATTATTAGACTATAATTTAATGTTTGTTAGTCAGATCACGCTTGCTCTCTCCTACACAATAAATTTTTGGCCATTTTTCTGTTTGTTTTAGGACATTCTCACTCGGAGGATTATTGGCTATGGTGTTAGGCAGGGTAACTTATATTATTTTGAGCATGTATCTACACTATTACCAGTGGCAAACGTAGCAAGTTCTGAGAATAAGGCAAAGGAAAATGTATGGCTATGGCACAGACGCTTGGATCATTTATCTTTCAGATATTTAAAGAAATTGAAGCTGGGTTTATTTTCTTATTTGAATAATTCTGATTTCCAGTGTCAAACTTGTGTTTATACTAAGAGTCATCGTACTTCATATCCTCCCAGTTTGAATAAATCTACTGAACCTTTTCAAGTTATTCACTCATATGTTTAGGGGCCTGCATTTGTACCTACCTTTTCTAATGCCCGTTATTTTGTTACTTTTATTGATGAATGCACACGTATGACCTGGGTCTCATTACTACACCATAAGAACAAGGTGTACACCTCTTTCCACGTTTTCCACAAAATGGTGCAGACTCAGTACAAATGGAATATAGGCGTCTGGCAAACATATAATGGTATTGAATTTGTGAATTCCCAATTACACACCTTTTTGTCTGAACGTGACATCAGACACCAGACCTCGTGTACTTATGCCCCACAGCAGAATGGCTTAGCCGAACACAAGAACCAACAACTTCTTGAGGTTGTCCGAGCCTCTCTATTTGGTGCCAACATACCACATACATACTGGGGTGAAGTCGTTCGGTCTACTACTTACTTGATCAACAAGGTACCATCCAGTCCCCTAGATTTTGAGACCCCTCTCCAAAAGCTCCATTCCCTCATATTCATCCCTCACATGCCTAACCTTAAACCATGTGTCTTTGGTTGTATGGAGTATGTTCATATTCCAAAGGTTCTTCGGGGAAAATTAGATCCCTATGCTCACAAATGCGCTTTTATCAACTACTAAGACTTCCAAAAATGGTACCGATACTATGGCCCACAAACACAAAAAATGTACACCACTCTTGACGTCACTTTCCTTGAATCTAAACCCTTGTACTCCAATCTGTCCACTTCTCTTCAGGGGAGAATACTGGAGAAGAGAAGCTTCAAGTCGAACTAGACGTAATAACAGAAATGCAGAAACTTGAAGAACTTGAACTGAGACTCATGGAAGAAACAACATCTACAACAGTGCCCCCATTGTTGGCTACACCACAAGCAAATGATCCTCCTATGAATGTCCAAAGCATAAGCCAAGTAAGTAATTCTGACTCAAATAGTCTAGAAGTTGGAACTGATTTAACCAATGAAATTAACTCTGAGCCATAAATATCTCATGACACCCATGAGCCCAAGCTTAGTACATGTAGAAGATCTCAAACAATCACTAAGGGAGTTCCAAAGAAGCACTATATGAACCATAACTAAATGCAAAATGCAAGTATCCAATATGCAATTATACAACAACAAATGAAAGATCTAAGCCAAGTGAACTATATAATGTTGTAGTACCAACAACAATCCAAGAGGCGCTTGAACACCCAAAATGGAGAGAAGCCATGAATGAAGAACTTAATGCACTACAGAAAAATCAGACATGGGAGTTAGATGACCTACCAAAAGGTAAGAAGACAGTAGGCTGTAAGTGGGTACTCACTCTAAAATTCAAGGCAAATGGAAGCTTGGACAAATATAAGGCTCGGCTGATGGCTAAAGGCTACACCCAGAAATATGGTGTAGACTATGACAAGACATTTTCTCCAATAGCCAAGATTAACACTATTCGGATACTCTTGTCACTGGTTGTGAATGAAGACTGGCCACTACAACAACTTGACGTAAAATATGCCTTCCTAAACATAACCCTAGAAGAAGAAGTATACATAGACATGCCATATGGTGTTCAATACCCAAGCGCTTGTAAGAATAAGGTATGCAAACTCAAACGCTCATTGTATGGACTCAAACAGTTGCCAAGTGCCTGGTTTGGAAAACTAACAACAACCATGAAGGAGTTTAGATATCAGCAGAGCAATGCAAATCATACATTATTTATAAGAAGGACTGGAGAGGCTATCACATTCATGATAGTATACATAGACGACATGATCATAACCAGGAATGATCTATAAGAAATTGAAAGACTAAAAGGACAACTTACTTCCGTGTTTGAAATTAAGGACCTGGGAGAATTAAAATACTTCCTAGGAATTGAAGTGGTATGCAATAAACATGGAATATCATTGTCACAACAAAAGTACATACTGGATTTAGTCGCAAAAACAGGTATGCTTGACTATAAACCAATAGATAGTCCCATTGAAGTAAATCATAGACTTGGCATCTACCTCAATCAAGTTCCAACAGATAAGGGACTATACTAGAGACTTGTGGGAAGACTAATCTACCTGACACATACTAGGCCGGATCTAGCATATACAGTAGGCGTACTAAGCCAGTTCGTGCATAACCCTAGTAATGATCACTTGAATGCATCAATGAGGGTGCTACGGTATTTAAAGGGAATACTAGGAAAGTGTCTATTCTTTGCCAAGAATGGTTCCATCACCATCGAAGGATACACTGACTCAGATTGGGCAGGAGATCAGACCACTTGCAGATCTACTTTTGGGTACCTCATGTTTGTAGGTGGTAACCTAGTCACATGGAGAAATAAGAGACAGAAAGTAGTAGCCAAGTCAAGTACAGAAGTTGAGTACCGAGGCATGGCTTATGGGGTGTGTGAACTACTATGGATAAAGAGAGTCCTACATGATCTTGGGATTCAGTATGACGATTCAATAGAACTTCACTGTGATAATAAAGCTGCAATTGAAATAGCCAAGAATCCTGTACAATATGATCGCAGCAAACATGTGGAAGTTGATAGGCATTTCATTAGAGAGAATTTGTATAATGGCACTATCAGATTTATGTACATCCGATTAGAGAAGCAATTAGCACATGTGATGACCAAGGCTGTGCCTATGTGGAATTTTGCCGATACAATCAGCAAGTTGGGGACCAATGCCCACGCCCCAACTTGAGGGGGAGTGTCAGCGAGATATTCTCAAAAAGGATAGATTATTGTTAGCAAGATATTCTCAAGATAGGATATTAACTAATATATCTTATACTTATTAAATATAGTAAGATTATGTAGATATTATATGATTGGGAGGATTTCTCTTTAAGTTAGTTAGGTGCCATACTATAAATGTATCTTATCAGATGTGAATAAAGTGCAGAACGAAATATTCCCTTCGAAATATTGGCAACTTGCGTACTCGGACGAATCCATGTTTGGATTTGGATCAATGCTCTAATACTACATAACTTCAATATAATAAAGCTCACGTAATTACTAGACTACTAGAGCCTAAATATGATTGGCACAGCAGATCATCAGAACAAGAAAGATGGTAGGAGAGAAGAGAAATTGCCATGTAACTCAATGGCAGGCGTGAGGTTCAACTGAGAGATTTACATCTTATTTATAGATGTTTAGAGAGGCTACTAATTAGGAAGTTATGTGTACTTCTACTTACCCACTATGTAACAATTAGGAAATTAAATTCTTAATTAATTTCTTAATATACAATTACTTATTTTCAATTAACAAATCCATAATTAATATTAATTTATTTCTTAATTAGTAAAGTTACTTATTTCCTAATTAAATAGTTCTCCCCATCAAGTAGTTCCACCCATCAAGGGTCGAACCAAGTCCAACAACACCATTCATGGATGACTTGGCGCCTCTCTCCACCGTCAAAAGCCGGTCATTCAACTCATCACACTTCCTCTTCCACGACTCCGTCTCAGATTCAGCCCTTCATTTCTCATCCTCCAATTTACGGTTCTTATTCCTCAGCTCAGTAACAGTTTTTCCATCACCGAAGTCACTATTCTTCTTCACTGCTTGCAACAGCTTCTCATATCTCTCTTCAGCTTTCTTTCCCTTCTCAAATTGCTCCTTATATTTCTTCAATTGCTCTTCGACATTCATTCTCTCTAAACTCTCCATTTCTAATTTCTCGCTGAGCATCCCAATCTCGGACTTAAGTTTGGATTCTTTGTCAACCAAGGCCCCTTCCACGCGATCAAAATCCACCGTACGATATGCAGTTCGTAAAATTGAAATCAACTCCGTTACACTCAGCGCCATCAAACTTTTTTTATCTTCATCGCCATCAGAATTGGGCGTGAGCGCAGACACAGGTTCCATTCTAATCCCGGAAGGATCAAAATGTGAAAGAATAAAAAATGTAACTCAAGATTCACGGTTGACTGAATTGCAGAATTGGAGAAAAATGGAAAGGAAGCCACGCAAACGAGGAGGTATATCGAAGTTCTATCCTTACCGCTTTCTGAATTCCGATGTCTTCACTTCGATGGAGAAAAATGGAAAGGAAGCCACGCAAACGAGGAGGTATATCGAAGTTCTATCCTTACCGCTTTCTGAATTCCGATGTCTTCACTTCGATGGAGAAATTGGGTAATGACGGCTCCTTTGCTTCGCGGAAATTTTTTTTGAGAACCGCTATAAGGATGAACAATATAATTGAGAGAGAATTCAAAATTTGGAATGATATTTAAATGCATGAAAATGATATTTAAATGAAACACTCGGCCAAGGTTAATACAATCTCATTCCTTCAACTTAGATTTCATTTTAGTTTTAATCATTGTTTTCAAACTAGAGTTAACTCTTCGAATATACTATTTTTATGTTTCTAACTTATAAAATCGAGTCGAATTACTGATAAACTTGTGATTATTATAAACTTAGTTAAATTTATGAGTTTATATACCAAATTTATAATTTTTACGTTTCTTTCTTACAAAACCGTGTTAACTCGCCCTTAAATTCGTATTAACTTCTTTGACTTAATTATGTTAAGTGGTTTTAGATATACATTTTATAAAAAAAAGTTTGTTAGATATAATAAATTATAAACGTTGATGGATTTAATTTCTATTATTTGGATTTTAAATATATTTAAATTAAATTGTTATCATTTTTTTTATATTTTAATTATTTAATTATACACTATTAATACTAATACCTATTTAATAGTGAAAATAAACCCTTACAAGTTTATAATTCGAGTTCATGATATAAGTTTACGGCACTGTCATGAGTTTGACAACTTTGATTTTAGCCTATATTAAGTTTCAAACTACAAGTTTTGATCTTCAAGTTTCATTTCATTTAAAACATTGATTTTATAATTTAATAAAAGTCTGAATCATTTTATCCTTTGAATGAATAAAACTAAAATAAACATAGATTTAAAGGACTAAAGATTGTATTAAACCGATATATATTATATAATAATATCATTAATAGAAAATTATTGAAAATATTATTAATTTACATTATTGAAATTATTTTTAAATCAATTCCTATAAAATGGTAAAATAATGGATACAATAGTTAATTATATAATTTATTGAAATATTTCTCAATCACTAAATAATATCTAGTTATTAATAATAAGAAAATTGATGTCAAAAAATATTAATAATGAAATATCTTATAATTTCAAAATGATTGTAAAATCATGTCAAATATAAGAAAGTAAGGTAATAATATTCTGATTTATTTTCTTCATATTTTATACTTATAAAAAAATTATTAAATAATAACATTGATAATAAAATAAATATTTTAATCTTTTTTGTATAAATACAAGTATCCTCTTATTGCAAATAGTCAAATGCGTTTGATTAAAAAAAAAAAACAGTCATGTGTCTCTTTTATAAGGAAAAATATTTTATACAGTTTGGATATTAACTCCATACAATACAATCCTTTAATTTTGAATTGATTGACATTTACTTCATCCTAGTCTTTATAATTTTTATTCATTTAAAATGTTAATCTCAACATTTTTTAAAATAAACTTATAAATACTAATAAACTAATTTCTGAAATGTTTTGAAAAGATAAAGCTATAGGGATTGACTTGTTGCATAATAAACTTGAATGACTAGGTTTGGATCAAGTCAAAATTATAGGGCACACATCAAATGAACGATCTTAATTATCACTCAATTTATCGATTATAGATATACAAAATCATAAAAAAAAAAACAAATATAACGAAAACAAGCCTCATTCATCTCCTGTATTACTTCCGTGTGTACGGAATGTCATAAAAAATAAGAAAAAATAGAGCACATTGGTTTCTTAATTTTATAGTATTCCTAGAAAACACTATAAACAATGCAAGACACAAAAACAATGAACGAAACTAAAGGCAAAACACATGTTCATATGTAATTTCTTCCAAAATTTGAAGTGTTGGCGCTTTACATCAGATAATCAATACAACTGCTTGGAAGCATAATTTCAAATTGATATGATTTAATCTTTGTTTATGCATTATCAGAAACTTTTCCCTCTAAAGAAGATGGAGTTAGACTTTCATCGATACCCTGTTATACAGAAAGATATGAGCATTAGAAAAATCCCATGTTGATTAATTAAAGAAGAGATTAAAGGTATATAGAGTAAAAAAATAGTTTTATCAAATAGATTTAGCTACTACCTTTAATTCTTAATATAAGATTCACATCTACAAAGATATTAAGAAATGGAGGGAGTATTTTGATAGAAAAAGACAACCTTAATATATATGTATATATATACCTATATCTAAAATTCTAACAATGATAACATTTCAAACAAAGTATTGCAGAGCAATAATCATCAAAACTCTACTCCATCATTTTTAAAACTGATGAAAGAAGCTAAATGACTAAAGAAGAAGAAATAAACCAGAAAATGGAGTAAAGATGATCTATCATCATCAGTCAAACCATCAAAAGAAGATGGAGGTAGGCTTCCATCAATACCCTCTAATATAGAAATATAAGTATTAGAGAAGTCCGGCATTGATTAATTAATGAAAAGACTAAAGGTATATAAAAAGTAAAAACGGATTTTTATCAAAATAACTTAAGCTGCTACTTTCGGTTCTTAATATACAATTTACGTTGTAGCTAATACTAAGTAATTATGGACTAGAGGGGAGTATTTTGATAGAAAAAGACAACCTTAATATATATATATATATAATTATAACGATAAAACAACTTTCGCACAAAGTTATTATTTATTGGGATGTTTTCAAGTATATCAAAATTATAATCCAAATAAATAATCACTAAAATTGTACCCATCATATTTAAAACTAATCATGGAAACTTGTTACTTGAGGTAGTTGGGATGGCAAAAATAAATTGAAAGGCTTAATTATTGTTGATGATAAGAGGTACTTTAAATAGAGAGTGCTCATATAACATAGCTTAGTATCCTAACCAAGTAGATGAGAGTAGTGATTTGGGACAGCAAGAGGAGGAGAGACAAGAATCAATCCATGATTTTCATTTGGATGAATATAGAAGGGACTATAAGGGGTAATCCATGATGGATGAATTTGAAGAATTAGTAATGGCGGTGAAAAGGGTTAAAGAAGAGGATAATGCTCTGATACCATATCACTTTAGATAGTCATGATAGTAAAAATAAACTGCAAGGCTATATTATTATTTATGATAAGATGCACTTTATATTGAGAGCGCTCATATATGTAGTTTAGTATCCAAACTATGTGGATATACAAAATAATAATTTATCATATAAAAATCTTAATGTGCAATTACTCAAATATAAATAGATATCCTAACTGCAAATGACATGCATATAAAATCCTATGACACCCCGCAAGCCGGAGAATAGATATATATCATTTTCAGCTTGTCAATGGTTGAAACAAAAACTTCTACATCTAAGCATTTAGTGAATGAATCATTTAATTCATAGAGAAACAAGATCAAGTAGTAATTTAGGCTACAGAGGAGGAGAATCAAGAATCAATATAGTATTTTCATTTAGATGAATATAAGGGACTCTGAGAGGGGTCATTCATGACGGATGAAATTGAAGAATTGGTCATGGCGATAAAAAAGGTTAAGGAAGAGGATAACGCCCTGATACCATGTTACTCTAGATAGTTGGATAGTAAAAATGAATTGAAAGGCTTGATTATTATTGATGATAAGAGACACTTTATATAGAGTCCTCATACACATAACTAAGTATCCTAACTGATACGTTCCTACCACCAAAGCGAAGTGGCAAAGCAGGAGGACTTCAAAGAGGTCACTCATTTTGAGACTACCTACCTGAGCATGCTTAACCTTTTTCTTTGAATACCCTTCTTACCTCTGCTTGTGCTTCTTCCATAACCTTTGGGTTTTTCAGCATTTCTGACATTGCCCATACTAGAGCTGTTGATGATGTATCAGTTCCGGCTCCAAAAATGTCCTGATTAATAATGAAGCTGGTTGAGTTAGATTGGCAAATCAACCAGAAATATTGAAGAAATATCTAGGCATATTGCATACTATTTTCAAGAAAATCTTGTCTTCTATTAATATTCAATTAGCTTTACTAAATATTACTTTGTGCAATACACTGTTATTAATTTCAAACAAATGTTCAAAATATGAGCACGTTAAATTAAGAGGCAAACAGTATATACACTAATTGGAAACAAAACATCCTATAAAAAATATAATCGAGACTGATAAATATTTGAGTGTGGCTTCTCCATCTCTGTCCTCTAATGCAACATGTTTTTAAATCTCTTTAGGCTTGTGAAATATAAAATAGATTGGCATAAAATTAATGACAAAATAAGGTACTAACCAGAATAAGTTTGTTAGTGTGTGATGGGGTAGTGACCCTAAAAACTGATGCAAATTTCCTATGAGTGGTATCTTCCATGGTCCTGGTGGTAGGTTTCTGAGAGACTTTCTGGAATAAGGTCTTTTAACTATGCATAGTACCACTAGAAAGAAGCAAAACAAGATGAAGAACAAAGAAATAGGAACATTAACCTCCATGACAGCTGTGCTATATTACCTAAAATGCTAATGCTAAGTTATTAAATAAATTTATAATGAGAACAACTTTTATTTCAAAAATTTTAAGTAAATTTTAAGACATTTTCAGTCATTTCGTACCGACTTGCATGAAGAACGGGAAAGTTGGGAAGTTCATTCATTGATTAAGGACACAAAATGTCTTAAGGAATAACCAAAACAGAAGAAAAATCAGTATCCGGTACTATGAACGTGTTGAGATTTCTGTGCTTCAAGCTGGCAGGTCTAAACTTGCGGCCAAGTCATTCTATGAATTGACATGATAGCTCTTAGTTTAGCAAATGCAAGTCCATATTCAATGACACTTCACTTTTGACAAAATAAAATCACAATTTTCAATTCTGAATACAAGATCATCATGTTTATTAGAAAAAATGTGAAAGACATGTGAGAATGCCAAGCCACCATGTCACCCACAATTCTTTAATTTTCAATGATCATTATCTGTTTATTACAAAAAATGTGAAAGACATGTGAGAATGCCAAGACAAAATGTGAGCTATCTAATATAAGAAAAGGGCATTGAAAATTGATGTTAACTATTTCAACATCCGTAGACATATTGTTTTGTGTAATCTAATAGAAAGAAATTGCCAACAATCTTTGTCTTCTCGCTTGTCTGAGTCGTTAATCCACGAGTGCGGTGGATTAAAAAATTAAACATACAATTATGTTACAAATTATAAGGGCATAGAAATTAAAAAATAACAACACACTTTCACCAAAAAATTACAATAAATTGTACAACTTGCCCCTCAGGAATATTGCACCAAAGTGACTTTCCAGATGAATCTGTAAAATTGTGATAATCACTACACACATTATCACATGGAAAAAAATGCCATGGAAAATAGGAAAGAACAAATCAGTGCTCCAAAATTGTGAAATCACATGTCAATTCAGTGAAGGAATCTGGGATTATGAAATCTCAGTGGAAAATAGGAAAGAACAAATCAGTGCCCCTACCTTTCAGCTCTCCCTCTTTCTCAGTTCGGAATAACAACATCGGTCTCTTTATTAATAACACCGTATTCTGCATTAACAACTTGACTTTCTTCTTTCATAACTTCATATCTCAAGAAAGTCGAGTTGTTAATGTAAAATATGATTTTATTAATAAAGAGAGTGATGTTGTTATTAGCCTTTGAAACTTATGAATTTTTTGTTTTTGAAAGAAGAAAGTAAAGTTGTTAATGTAGAATACGGTGTTTTTAATAAAGAATCTGGTGTTGTTATTCCGAGCTGAAAGAGAGGGAGAGCTGAAGAGTATGAGCGTTTTTTCACCGAAATTTCAAAATCTCAAATTCCTCCACTGTAGTGACACCAAATTGACATGGGATTTGGCAATTTCGGAGTACTGATTTGTTCTTTTTTATTTTTCATGGTATTTTTATGGAATTTTCCCTATAATTGAAGGAGAATTGGGAATGAAAAAAGATAAATAAATACCATCTAAATTTCAAAATTTCAACTCAGTGATTTTCTAAAAACCTGAGTTGTCAATTGCTATACTCTTTTTGTCAATTCCATTACTCTTATTGTCAACTAAACCAATTTGAAATTTTGAAGTTTAAGTGGTATTTAAGTATTTTTTTCCCAATTAGAAATTTGGAATGATATTTAAATGTATGAAAATTCTATTTAAATATTTTTTTTTTTGGAATCCCTTAGCCAAGGATTATTTGTATTAGATTAGATAATGATGTCTTATGTAGAAAATACATTGAAAAAATTAGGGAAAATCCTAGAAAAATACAATTAAAAATGGAAAAAGATAAATTTGTGTTGCCAATTTATCAAATTCCAGGTCAGAATTGAAGTAGGAATCTGGAATTTACAATTCTAACCAAATGACTAAATTGTCCTAAGTTAAATGTTTTTTTTTTAAAAAAAAGAAAACAAATGCCTAAATTGTGTCGTGTATTGATTGTCTTCATTGGCTTATTGAAGAGGATTTCAAAATGGTGAGAAAAACCTAAGAATGGAAGGGAACGAATGGCTTCTTGGCTCAACGAAGAAGTGGAAGGGAAGGACGGTTTCTAGCTCAGCGAAGAAGTGGAAGGGCTTGGCTCAGCAAAAAAGAGCGGCTTCGGCAGTCTTTGGAGTTCCAAGGTAGACAGTGGTTTTGAATGGCGGTTTCTTGGCTCAGCTAAGAAGAGGGGCTTTGGAAGTATTTGGAGTTCGAAGGTGGTTGATGATGGTGGTAATTTCTGGCTCAGCAAAGAAGAAGGGCTTCGGCAACGATCTGTGGAGTTCGAGGTGGTTGACAGTGGTGGGCCTGTTGATAGACAATTAGCGACTGATATGTTTCCCTATTTTTCCTATTTTTTCTTTATTTAATAAATATTGCAATGTCATACATAAGATTTTATGTCTTCATTTCCCCTGTATTTGAGCTAAGTCATACATAAGATTAAGATTAAGGTTGCCGAGCTACACTTAATTTTTCACTTTTATGCAATAATTCCTCACAATTTTACTTGAAATATGTTTAAATTTCAAGACCAGAAGTCTAAAATTTAGCTAAATCCCTTATTTGTTTCAACTACTGAAGTTTCTTTTTTCATAATTTTGCTAGGATGAATCTATTATGGCTTACTATTATTATTCATGGAAGAGAAATAGTGAGAACAAATTATATATTATGGACTATGTAAATGTATGATATATATTGAGTGCTTGAAGATAATGGTTTAAAATATAAAGGAGTTAATATTTGTTAGAATCTTAAGCTCCATCTTGATTAATCAAGCAAAAGTAGTAAATGAGGAAAATCATTGTTCCGTGGCTCCTTTTGATAAGAGTAGCAAAAGAGATGCACCACATAATGAATGGCTAGGTATTGTCCCATCTCCTTTACTTTAAGTAATATACTGGCCCATGACTAACATAAAGTATTGGTTAAGTTGTATGCAATAAATCAGATTATCGAATAGTATAATTGACTTTTTATATGTGAGGTGTGTGATAGGTTGCAGATTGTGATTGTAGTTTTTTTCAGCGTTTCTTGGCTTTGCATTATTATTTTTGATGACCTCTTTAGGTGAGGACTTGAATAGAATAAGAGAAGTAACTTTGGAAAGCCTTACTGCCAACTTTTCTGGTTGAAAACAGAGTGGCATATAAATACAATATTTATGAATTTGTGATGTGTTCCAAGTACCTCATTGATTTCTGATAAATTAATTGGTGAAGTCAATTAATCACATAAAAGCACGCATGGTTCATTTGGTAGGGTAAGAATTCAAGCAAGAATGTAAATTTAGGTCTTGCATATTTCTACTTGTCTGTCACTTAAATCAGAATAAGTTAAGGGGATTACCTGGGATTAAACTTCTACTACTTCGAATTATATTCTTGATATTATTTATTAATTTGAAAGGTCTTACCAACTTCTTTAGCTACTTAACAACAGAGTACTGATATTGTAATTTCTATTTTTATGCATTGATGTAAAAATGTATATAATCGATTTCCAAAATATTCAATGTTGCTACTCAAATAAATTGCACTTGCTAGGGACATTAGCCATGGGTGATAGTGTGGTAGTAATTGTTTGTGAGTTTTTGCATCTTTCAAAATTTATAGCTAGTCTTGTTTCTATATTACATTGGTCAAGGACCTAGAAAAACCTCCCAGAAGTTCTGTCTTCTACAGTACATAATTGATATATTTTTGAAAACAAATCCTAGTTCTACATTTGTTTTGCAGAAGAAGATGGTGGTTAAAGAAGGGCAGAGGGGATTGAAGAAGGGTAGAACGTGGCTAAAGATAGGGAGAATGTGGCTGAGGAAGGGGACAACATTGGTGAAGAAGGGAAAAACATGGTTGAAGAAGGGCAAAACGTGCCTAGAAGAAGGGAAGAACTTAGATGAAGAAGGGAACAAGGTGGTGCAAAAAGGGGGATAGATCTAAAGCATTGAATAACGGGTTACTGTTGTTTAGAATTAAGATTTTTAAGAAATTTAAGATGAAAAAATATGACAAATGTGTTATGCATAACAATAATGTGCTAATAACATGGAGAACATTAAGTGACAAAGAGAGGAAGGAATATAGTGAGAAGGCTAAATATACTGTGAATGCTAAAAAATCAATACAGGAGAAGAAGAGTACAAAGAGAAAAGTAACTTTTATCATGTGTAGCTCAATCAACTAATTCAAGCAATTAGTTGATTTTATAAACAAAGATGAAAGTTTAAAGGAGAGGGTTAAGAGATTAGGATTCTTCAAGCTACTGGAGGTTAGAGGTTGCAAGAAACTCCCGAAAGATCTTATTGTGTCCATACTCTACTCATATAATCCATCAACTCACCAATTTCAAATCAGGGGCAAGACACATGAAATTTCTGTAGTAGATGTCCAACAGTTACTTGGTGTACCTCACTGTGAGAATGTGGTGTTTGCTAATGTGGATGATGATGGCCAAGTGTATACAAAGTTGAAGAGTGATTATTCAAAACGGTTATATAGCAAGATCTTAGAGGCCATTGTAATTTTGATTTTTTTTTGTTTATGTTATACACACTTAGAACCTTTCTATCTCCAGCTATAAGTCCAAAGGTCAGTGACCACTTACTAAAGGTGATGAGGTCGACCATGAAGGGATTTGAGAAATTTGATTGAGCGACCTTCATCATAAAAGACTTGTGAAAGTAGATGGGAGATTATGTAAGAGATGTTAGAAAAAAGAAGATTGGCAACTCTAATGTCGGTGGATGTATGTACTTATTATTGGTATGTATTTATAACTAATTTTGTTATTGTATAATTTAAAGTGTTTAACTTCCTGTTATGTTATTGGTTTGGCATATATGTTTTGGTGAGCTCTTTGCAATGATGACAATGAAAAACATGAATATGTTGATGCTATTGTCTACTAGAGTGAGAAGAGATTAAAAGAAATAGTAAAATTAAAGAGGGACAACAACATATGCATGTTATTTAGAGGAATGGCATCTCAAGTGGATATTGATATAGAGAACAATATTGGAATTGCTCATCTAGACCCGGTATGTTTTTTTCCTATCATTTCTGTGCATTAGTAAGTATTGTGTTTGAAAATTTCTATGTTCTCATTCAGGACATGTATAGGTGGTTGATGAGCATGATTGTGGAGAAGTTGATAAAGGTCCAAGTGAAGAGAGGGGGAGAGCAGAAGGTCGAAGGAGAGACAATTCGTTAGATATGATTAGTTTTAATGATGTCAAATATAGATGCCAAATATTAAGAGTAAAAAGTTTACATAATGTATTTGTCATATACATTGACTAACTACTATGTTTAATATGAAATATCTTATAGGTTAGTCAAGAAGAAAAAGAAGATATTGAAGAAAGAAGTTATCAAATAAAGGGAGATGAAGTTAAGAAAAGAAAGGAGTTATTGAGTTTGATTATTGGGAATGATCAAGAAGGATAAAAGGGAAAAAGAGAAGAGGTTAAAGGAAGAAGAACTTACAAGATATATAGTACCTTTTTGGGTTGGAGGTAGAAGCTGCTTTTCTGACGTGATTTATGGTGTATGAGGTAAGTATGTGAAATGAGTTTTGTTTTGACTTGTGTAAAAGTGCTTCTCCAACGCTAACCCAAACAATCTCATAATGGGAATATCAAGATTCAAGTTCTTAGATTTGATATTAGAGCTCTCTATGACCAAATGGAAGTTAGAATGGCTTAATCGAAAGTTAAAGTGCCTTATATGGAAGTCATATCAACTTCACTCAAGTTATACTTTATTATCACTCGAGTTGCACCTCCAGAAGTGATTTTTACATGTTTCACTCGAGTTAAGGAAGCTCTACTCAAGTAATGATCATATTTCAGCATACTTGGTTTAGTTTTGTTTTCGTTCAGCATGAGAGAGGTTTGGTAATTTGTTCATATCTCTTAAACCACAAATTTGATTAAGATGAAACTAGACTCTAAACACGATTTATGGACATATATTTTATGCTCAAATAGTTTCTAATAAAAGAGATATTAACTTTAAATTTTGGTTCATGAAATCAACGCTGTGTTCCATACTGGTAGCTACTAATTTGATCATAAAGTCTAGAAGATAATGAATTTGGAACTGGTTCTTATTACATTGGAAAGAAAACTTAAAGAGCATTTTACGGATAGGTCATTTGCCAAATTTAGAGTTATATTCAAGGAGTTATGCTCACTAGAAGTTGACCTCTGTGCCAAATTATTAACCTGGAAGTATTCAATGAAAATCCTTCTATATCACTCAAGTAATGTTTGATCACTCTAGTGATATCCTATTTTTTACACAATCACTATCAAGGAACCGGCTAGTAAGTGATAGAATGTGCAAAAAACTCTCATGCACTCGAGTTTAAAGGGGTACTCAAGTGATACTTGTGTCACATGCAAGGTACCCAATGGTAAATCTTGAAAAACCTCTTAACCACTTGAGTTACATAAGAGGCACTCGAGTGATGCCCAAATATTCCGCAAGGTACCAAAAGGTAACTAAGGAAAGAACGCTAGTTACTTGAGTTACTAATGTAGCACTCGAGTGATGAAGCTTCACTTACAAATTCCCAGTGAATCATTTAATAATGATCAAATCAAATAATAGGTTCATAGATAAAATCACTCGAGTGATGTGATAAGTACTCGAGTGATGAGCATCACCAGATCACTCGCAATTGATGAGAAAGTTTGTAATCTAATGAGAATAGATCACTTGAGTGAAAAGTTGTGTACTCTAGTGATACACACATATTCCTATGCTTCTAAGTCAAGATCACTCGAGTGACAGAAGGATCAGTCGTGTGATGACCATCACTTGCAAGAAGCTCGCAAGTGATTCTAAGTTGATGAGATCTTTCATATAGAGATCACTCGAGTAGATGGTAAATTACTTAAGTGATCCAAGATCACTTGCAAGCCACTCATAAGTGATCAGAAAGTGTTGCAATGTTCTAAGGGAAGATCACTCGAGTGATACATTAAGCACTTGAATGATATAATTCACTTGTAAGTCATTTGATAGTGATAAAGCTATTTTTACAGATCCAAGTAATATGTACTTAAGTGATATCATTTTCAAGAACATCTCTACTAGGTCACTTGCTAGTGATTATCAGCATGCTTTAACTAAGATCTCTTGAACACGAGAGTAGCAAAGTAAGCACTCTAGTAATAAGAGATCACTCGAGTGATTGTTCATTAGAAATTTAGAATCAGCGTCTCGTTAATTTTGATACCTATTATAAACATCTCTATTAACATCCTAACCTCTTATACCACTTCTAAATGTTACTATCAAACTTATGTACAAGTTTCATGTGCTTAAACTTGGATTAGAGCTCAACGACCAAAAATCAACTTCTTGTTAGAAAATTTAACGGCTACTTCCAATGGACTTCTAATAATCATATTCTCAACAGGAGGAAAAAGCTCAACTGCCAAATACTCTTCATCAAGTATAAATAGAAGATCATTCAAACCAGAAGAGAGAGCCTATGCCTACAATATTGATATGCCAATACTTTGAATCTTACCTGACCAAAGCTATATAATCATACTCCTACTTTGTACATTAGTGTTAATCATCATCTACTTTATATAGAGAGAAGTATGATTTAACTATAATCATTCTATCTTTGTGAGAGCTACTCAAGATTAGGGAATTTTGAGTGGGAAAAAAATTGTATCATTTACAGTGTGTAAAGGGGAGTTCTTATCTCAGTACGAGGAGTGTAGTGGCTTCACAAGTGCCTAGATTAAACTTGTGGGATTGTAGTGGTTTTCAAGTACTCGGTTTAAACTTGAGAAAGATAGTGGCTTGAATTCTTATGAGGAGCTTGAGGACTGGACATAGGTCATCGTTGATTTGACCAAACTAGGATAAATCACAGTTTGCATATTCTCTTCCCTAAGATCTTATACTTCTAGCATATACTATTTGAATAACTACTTTCATACTTATTGCTTTCACTAAAATGCAAAAAGATTCTTAAAGTTCTTAAGTTTTTATCTTACACCCAATTCACCCCCCTTCTTGGGTGTCAATCAGCTCTAACACAATTGATATAAATAAAATGGAGGATCATGGAGATGCTGATGATAAAGTGCTAACTACAGAAGGAGAAGAAAGTGATGAAAAATTGGAGGGTGAATCAGATGAAATTGGAATGGAGTTAAATAGTAAATGATGAGGTAATAGTGCATCTCATACATTGTCTACCTCCCCCATTACTGTATCTGATAGTGAAAAAAAAGGAGTGGATGTTGTGGAGGAGGAAGAGGTTGACAATGGTCATGTGTTACGTAGGTCAACTAGGGTAAGAAAATAAAATAAAATGGAATCCCCCTATCTTATGCCTAAGGAGATTAAGCGGAAAAAGAAGGAACTTGACTAAAAATAAAGTTTTTCAATATAATTTCCTGGTTGCCTTCAAGCAAATGTGGAGAAAAGTAAGCCTTTGATGTCTATTTTATTTTGGACTTGTAATTTAGTACATTTGACTAAACTTGATCTAAAGTCTATTTTATTTTGGACTTTTAGTAAATACTATTACAAGAAAATGGTTACGATGCATGATGAATATGTCACTCGGGAATAGCTCTATTCTTGAGGTGAAATTCATAAGCTTAACAATTGGGTTAGTATTACCAAGGCTTGAGTAGGTGGTATTTAATTGAGTATATGAGCATGGTTTGATTATGTACTTGTGAATTGCAGGTGGTGTCACTTGTTTGCAAGGCATTGCTGGCAAATATGAAATAGCAAGGAGTAGTCAAAAGGCACATTTTTTATGCCAACTTTATGGTAAACTAATAACAATGATAGTAAGATATATTTTTTGTTTAATTGGTACTGATAAGTAATCTTTTATAGATGCACATGATTGGAAAAGGAAAGAATTGGAGAGCTTCAAATTACAAGAATTAATTACTGCCAAATCAAATAGCCTACAATATAGCAAATTGTGATTTGATACTTGGGCCTACACTTGTGGGGAAACATTGGTTTTGTATAGCCTTGGAGCTAAAAACCATGAATTCCAATGTCTTGGACTCTATGAAACCCACAATAGACCCTATGAAGAAGACCAAGAAAAAATAGCATCTTGGAAAATCCCCAATTATTCGCAGTCAAGACATGTGTATAGGGCTTTTTCATTGACCATTACCATTAATTAAATCAGTGATATACATAATTCCACTAACGTAAATGTGTGTGTGTGTGTTTTTTTTTGTAGAGTGACTGGTTTCATGATATAATTCAATTTGCCAGTCATAATTGACATGGGAAGAAGCCAAAGAGTGATATAATTCGAGTTCTCATACCTCAACAAAATAATTTAAATAATTTGTAAGACTTAAGTGATACTTGTGTGCAAGACATGGATGGATTTGTGTTCTCTTATTATGGAAGTGACTGTTGTTTCCTTTTGTAAGAAAGATTGTGGTATGCACATTTTTAAATGGTTGTTGCAGTGGAGTCCAAATGTGACAATTGATTACAGTAATGTAACTAATTTGCTTCATATTTATGTCAATTTTTTTTTTGTATTGGTTGTACATTAGATTAAACAATTTATGTTTGCCATAGCTATAGGATCAAGTTAAACAATATATGCAAGATATTTTGTGGTGGCTAGTAAATCACCCTCAAAATTCATCCAAACTTGATGCTTTGAGTCTTAAGTTAGACAAAACGAGCAAACGTCAACGATCGACACAATAGTTTATAGGTTTTTTTTCAAACCCCTTAACATTTCGATATTCGCAGAGTGATAAGCATAAAGTTCCACAAGGCATACAGAAACATTGGAAACATTATTGATATTAAGTATAAGTTTACATTATAGGATAATACCCGTAGGGTTTGATAATATATACAAATGTACAAGCATTCAAATAGTAGCAAAAATTAAATGCAAAAATAACTAAAGCAGCAACAGAGAGCTTTGGGACCTTAATCACCAAGACCTATTGTCTTGCCTTTCGAGCCGTTCGCTTCAGCTATACAGTTTTGTTTTAAAAATAATGAGATTCAAGGGAATCTTAGTAGCAACATGATTACAAACATATAGAATGTGAAAATAGATATGCAATGTCATGTTATGTGTGATAATCAAACTATATGTGTACACTTGCCTAAGGCCAAACTACATGTTTACACCTTGGTCTACTCAGCGCTCATGTTGGGTCCTTGACCACAACATGGAAAATTGGTGTGTCAAAGACACTAGCTCATATTATAGTAAATGACATATATAACATAATAGGAATCACGTAATATATGTGAGAATAAGTTACAACCTGAACCTTTTTTAAAATTCTGTGTGTGTTCTACACTTGGATTTTGGCTCGGGCTAGGTCCAATTCCTATAAAAATTAAATTTACAAGTATCTGATTATTACTTGTAGCATTACTGCTCTTAAATTGTATGCTGCTAGTTATTTAATGTAGTTACAACAATTTATGCACAATACAATTATGTACACTGTAGTTTCACTGTTTTCCAGAAACTAAAAAAATTTTCAGTTAATTTTGGAAATTCATAATTAATTCTAAAAAAAATATAATTTGACTGATTCTAAAGCCCAAATGAAGCTATTTCAATCTAAATTTGAGGGAAAATGGCTAGGTTTGACCATTGCGGACACAACATTCCCAGTAATTCATTAAACCTCATTGTTCCAGATTGCATTCTAGAAAATAGGGCATAAATTCAAAAATCCATATCTCCTAATGTAC